>CM042150.1:82194829-82237684 GCA_023376005.1 Doryteuthis pealeii
GAAAACATACTGGGAGACTACGAAAGATCTCAAAGTGTCAAGGTAGAAAAGTCAATTGCCTAAAAATAGAAAATGTACAAGTAATAATGCGTGGAAACAAGAGTCAATGATAATGAGAGTGTTGTTTTTTTTTTGTGGATATAAGGTGTGTGCCAGACAGCTACTTGTACTTATAGACTCGCCGATGCACATGTGACCAACCTATTGTCCAATCACTGGCTGTGCTCTGCTGCTGATATTAGTATTTATACTGGCTGATTCTAAGCTTAGCTCACTACTACTTGGATCTTTCTTGGACGACGGACCAAAAGACTTATTGACTTACCAAAGGATTCTATATCACAAGACTTATTCACTTACCAAAGGATTCTATATCACAGGACTTATTCACTTACCAAAGGATTCTATAACTCGGGACTTACTTACTTATTTACTTCTTTACAACTGGCCAAGAATGGCAGCCACATACTTAACAGAGAGAACTCTAATAAATCGACTGAAATACGATTTATATAGAGAAACGAAAACACTAACAAAGAAACAAAAGGAAATTATACCAAAGAGAAACTATCATGGTGTGTGGATAATTAGTTTAATGTGATATTAAGCGATGAATCAAGAATCTGCATTGGACAAATGATTCACTGGAACTTCTGTTTGTTGTCATTTTGTTGAGAAATTTCTGTTATAAGGTGTGTGCCTGAAGCCCACTTCTATTTATAGACTCACCGAGAACGATGTGATCAAACTCTTGGCCAATCTCTGGCAGTACTCTGCTGCTGAAACAATACTTAAACTGAGCATACTGAGCTTACTGGTTTACTTACTTTGAACCTTCGTGGACGACGGACATAGGATTGTATCAACATAGGATTGTATCACTGGACCTTTAACAATACGCTGGATAGGACTTATTCGCAGGATAGGACTTATACACTTACCAAAGGATTCCATAACTCAGGACTTACTTACTTACGCCCTTTTCAACTGGCTGATGATGGCATTTAAAAACTTAACACATTTAAATAAAACAAGATAATTCTTAAACAGATTTACTTGTGGCATAGATACAACTCAAACAAGTACTACCACTCCTAGTCAGAAAGTACCCGGGAGTCATGACAACAATGGATTTCCCTACACTCCCTTGATCTTCAGGTCTGAAGCCTCACTATCAGATACACTTTAAGGATATCCCCTCTACAAGTGAGACAGGCAGCGTATTCACGCTCCACCAAAAGAGCTGTTTGTAGTCATGGGTTTTACTGGTAGTGTGGGAGTGTTTCATGATATATATATATATCATCATCATCATGTCGCTCAAGCAGCAGGAATATCCATGACAGTCTCTCACCAATATTCCCTATCACTCATTGCCTCTGAGAGCTCTTCTGCGCGGCAGCCAGCATCCTCACATAGTTGGTCAATGTATGTCCTTGCTGGGCGGCCCACACTAGCATGCCCATGTGTTGGCTTCCACAGGAGAACATCACGTATGAGCTCCTCTTTGCTCCTCCAGCAGTGCCCCGTATGCCTAGTCCGTCTTACACGGATGGTTTGTGAGATGGGGGCATGTGTCCATACAGCTGTTTCCTTATTGGGTGCTGTTTCCACGACTTGTTCAAGACTGCACGCAGCATACTTGTGCAGGTCCCATCTAACTTATTCTCGAGGCGCTTCGTTATGGTCCAAGTGGTGCAGCCATACAGCAGTACTGATATAACCACAGCCTGGAAGAATTGTTGCTTTAGCTTGTCAGCGAGTTCTGACTTCCATATGACCGACAATTTGTTTGAAGCTAGCCACACCTTTCCTATTCGTGTATTGATATCGCTCTCTGTGGATGAGATATTACTACCCAGGTACGTGAACTGTTCTACTGGCTTAAGAGGCTTACCGTCAAGTGTGGAGATGTCTCCTTTCTTTTTGAAGTTCATGAATTCAGTTTTATCAGAGTTCACATAGAGGCCGATGTTCTTTGCAGCCTCCTTCAGTAGTGACTCAGCCTGTGCCGGTGTATCTGCAAGAAGTGCGTTGTTTGTGTATGTCTGTGCATGTGCACGTGTGTGGGGGGGTATGTATGTGTGTGTTGGCTGCATTCATTCGATGTGGAATGAGTCGGTTCTGCACGTATATTCAGGTGTGAAGTATCTCGGGGATTGATGCCTGCCCGCGGTCCCCAGCTACATTCGTACAAATGGTTTGAATTCAAATATTTCTTTCTCCTATGATTGGTTGCCATCACAACGTTAAAGAGTTCGGTCAGACCTACTACGTACTGATAGCTGGCGGGCGAGAGATAAATGGATTTATACCTTTCCCAAAGGTATTAGCGCTATGTGAAAATGCAAACCGCTTCGTCAACCGTTTTTGAGTGACCGTGTCCATTTCCTACAACGATAACCATAGCATCACTATATCCTGATTACGCATTGGTCACACGAGGCTTACAAACTCTTTTTATACTCAAGCAAGAGAGAAAACCACAATGTGAAACATGCCAAATATCCTGCATTATCAACAACTTCATCATAGAATGTGGAGCTTTCTCTCTCATCAGAAAAACGCCCTTTTCAACGCAAATGACATGAAAAATCTATTTGAAAATCTCAACATGAATTACATTCTGTCATTTTAAAGAGAAATAGAATTATAACTAAAAGTATATACCCGAAAAATTAAAGCTGATTTATATCATAAGAAAGTAACCTCTCAACACGATCCCCGATGAGGCTAACATATCGTTAATCCCGTTAATTATAAAAGTGTAAATACAGACGTACAGTCGATAATTTATCTTCTTAGACGTTATCAGATCATCTCACCATAGCTTGCCTTCTAAATAACAACTACCGACTGCCAAAAAATTCGGCTTATTTATGATTCCAATCCACTCCTACCAACCCCATCATTTCCGGTCTGTACTCTTATAAAAAAAAAATTTCGGGCACCATTTTCCTCCCAGCCCAAGGTAAGACGAGTTTCATTTTTTTATCTTAAATTACATTAGAGAATAGTCTACCCCGGTGGACTGAATAAAGGGTTCGTTTCGAAGTTCCGCGAAAGCCCCCGATTACGACATGAAGGTTCCCGATTTCAACAAGAAGGTTCCCGAGTTCACAAACAAGGATCCCTATTCCGACAAGAAGAAGGTCGAAGAGCACATAGGCCGAAAATTTGTGTATATAACAATAATGATGAGTGAGTAAAACAGTCCGAAAAATCCAAACAATACAAATTATAAAGCCTCATCTTAAAAATTCAGACAAATAATAGACGCTCAGCGTATATTATTCCCAAACCTCTAGGCATAAGATAGTCCTTGGCGGGTTGATATTCCGTTAAAATCCACCGACCAAGCAACCAGCCACGACTGCCTCCCACTAAGTGACCTTGTACCATTCACCCTTACATGCCAATTAAACTGTGATTGAAAATAATTATACTGTAACTTCTCATTTGAAATATATTGAAACGTTTAAAGATTTTTTTAATTTTTTTTTTCTTCTTGAAATCAAAGTAAAGTAGTTTTTTGTTGTTTTTTGGTTTGTTTCTTTTTCGTTTCTTTTTACTTTTTTACTAACTGTGTGTATAGCAAGAATACTAATTACCTTCAATTCATAGGACGGCACAATTAATCGCGAGAATGAATATTACAAATGAATTTCATTCATTTTTAGGTAGAACGCCAGCAATTTTTCGTCTCTGCCTTTGAGATGATTTGTTATTTATATTTAATGATACGCATGTTCTAAATCTCTTTTGCCTTTACGATAACATTTTCTTGATTGATTTTAAGATGAAACGTTCATTTCAAATTATTATGATCTGCATTTTTGGATTTTGTTTCTTTTATTTAAAAAAAAAAACAAGAATTATTCATCTCATTCAATCATATGAAATCCAGTAATCAATATAACCTACCAAAGATAACGCTTAGTTAAGTCTGGGACAAGGCTAAATGTGAAGGTTGGTTGGCTGGTTGGTTGGTTGGTTGGTTTCTTGGTTGGTTGGTGGGATTTTACAGTATGTCAACCCTGGGGTTATTTTATGCCGAAGGCGTTTTAGTTTTATTCATTCTTGGTGGTTATTCAATTTTTAACTCATTTTAAACACATTTTTAATCTATTTAATCCATAGACGGGACCCTAACAAGTACTACCATCCTGGGTCAGAGTAGACCTGGGAGTAATAGCAAGGAAAGGGGGCTCCACACTCCTAGAGTTCCAGAATTGGAACCTCATCACTAAATGCTGTTTAACGTCATACCCAGAATACTAATACCCTCACCCACGGCCTTCTAATATATATATATTTACCAACACCTCCGCACGAGCAGGATGCAACACATGGTCAATTTCTTGAGCGGAGTTCAGCAGATTTGAATTCAGAGTTTTCTTTCTCCTAGACCGGTTGCCTAACCAAGGTTAAATATCCTAGTCTGCCCTACTATTTACCCATAGCTGGAGGGAGAGTAGGATTCATACCTTTTCCAAGGATATTAGCGCTAAATGAAATGCAATTACCACGTCCAGGATTTGAACTCGGGGCGACGAGTCCATTTCCCATGACTTTAACCATTACACCACGCCTTCTAACATATATGTGATAAAAATCAAATGTGAATGTCACCAGGTGTGGATCAAAGTCATTTGCCTAATTCTTGGTATTTATTAAACATAAGTTACTTTGACACAAGGCTATATGTGGGGCACTTAGTTAGAAAATAATTCATTCGTATAAAAACAGTAATAAATATGCTTTGCTTAAGTTACAAACACAACGCAAAGGATCAGCAGCATCTAATAAAATCATAGATATTTACTATGCTGTCTGGCACAAGGAAAATTTTCTTGGGAGTTCAATGAGGAATTCATAACAGTAATGTTTAACTTGTTTAGCCTGTCTATGGGAAGAGTCACCGTGGCATTGTCGCCTAACGTACTGGACTGTGACGTCGGAGTAATCAAGTTCGAACCCCCGTTCGCGCTATAACGTTTTTTTTTTTCGAAGAAAATATTTTGGGAGGCATGAAACCTCCTCACCCCAGCTATAGGTGAAATAGTACTACTACCGTTTTCTACAAAGAGAGGGATAGCTTTGGGAAATAACCTAGTCATCCCACTATTTTCTCTCCAGCTATGGATAGAAAGGACAGACTGGGCTCTTTAACTTTCGTATGGCAACTGGTCTAGAAGAAGGAAAACTCTGAAATCAAATCTGTTGAACTCAGCTTAAAATAGTCCTTGAGTCACATCCTGATCATGTGGAGGGACTGGTAAATACATACAAGGGTGGTTTTAGTATTAAATAACACATGAAGGCTGATTTGCCATTAAAGAAAGAAATCGAACCAAGCCTTGAATCTATATAACTTTGCACACGCAAACAAATGGGTCATCACTATGACAATAGTTATAGGTACTAGTACAAAATAAAAAACACACTCCGGGCGATGTAAAAATAGATTTTTAAAACATATTGCCTGAGGGGTGGGAGTAAAAAATTCAATGTCAGTGTTACTTACCCTAAGTAAGTAAAATCATCAAATTCATTAAAGGATTAAAAAATAAAACAATTTGAAATGTAAACTTTAAATATGTATTAAGTTAAAACAAACTATATATAGATATATAATATCAGTCATGTATTTATTAAAACTTGTTTCAATAAACAATGAGGACTGTCTATTGTTGCATGTTCAAATGTTGAGTGTATTTATTGGATAAATACACCCAAAATTTGAACATGCCAAAAATCGTAGAATAAATGTTATTCTATGTTATGACGATTTTGGGTAATGTGATGTAAGCAGTGACGTAATTTTTGTTGTAGACAAAAACCGGAAGCGAATCTCCATTATTAATATATATAACTAAGCTTTGTTAAGTCGGGCACAAGGAGAGGAAAATGGAATAATCAATGAATATCGAACCAAGCCTTGAATATATATAACTGTGCGCAAACAAATGGGTCATGACCCGGAGTGACATTACCTGTTAGGGTTTCACCTAGGGGTCAAATAGGTTGCAAAAAATAGCTTTAAAAAATGTTTTAAAATGAATTTTTTAAAATTGAATATCCAACAAGATTGAATAGAACAAAAACGTATTCGGCATAAAATAACCCCAAGGGTTGATAAGTCATAAAACCCAACCAACAACCAACCAACCAACCAATTTATGAACATTGAATTCTTAAACCATATCTTTTATGATCAAATTAGACAGGGCATAAAAATATTAACTCCACCTGCAAAGAAAAAAAATATTACACATAACATGTTCAACATAAGATATTTTTTCTACTGTTTTTTTACTATTTTTGATCTATTGATTTCAGAATATGGAACTATTTTGTTCTGTATTGCTCTTGCTGTCATGGCAATTTGAGGTATAGAGCCGGGTTTGCTCACTTGCTAGAGCGTTCGGCTAGGAATCGCAAGGTTCTTGGTTCGATACCAGCCCTCGCCATCTCAGCAATGAGTAGCCACAAGAATCTTGCTGTAAAGTGAGGAGCTAATGGTAGGTATGACGCTCCACTTCAGACACTTAAAATAAATCTCCTTGGTCTAGCCCCAGTGTAAAAATGGGATAGACCCCTCGCTGCATGGCTGATACCGACATTAGGCCCGCCCCGACAACTAAGCTTTGTTAAGTCGAGCACAAGGAGAGGAAAATGGAATAAATCAATGAATATCGAAACCATTGCATAGTTATAGTTATTTACTCAGATGTGTTCTTCTTGCACCAAGGACAGAAAAACGGAGCACCTAATGAATACGGTAACCATTGTAGAAAGTAATGACTATTACGAAGCTTTATTAGAGTTTGACCCAAGGTAAAAAAAAAAATAGATAATTCAATGGTGTCGAAACAATTTAGTAGTTATGCGTATATATTAAGCTTTATTTAATCTGGCACAAGGACGTAGAACGGAGCACTCAATGAATATCGAACCTATAGTAGTAGGTTATTTGCTAAGCTTGGTTCAGTCTGTCACAAGAACAGAAAAATAGAGCCATCAATAAATATCTAAACCGTTAAAAAGTCTGTTTATATACGTACCTAAAAAAGGGAGATGAAAATTGTCTGGTTTCCATGAATAATGTCTGACGAAACCTTTGAAGAGAGAAAACAACGAAATCTTAGTGGACTTGTAAATTTAACCTCGCAATTACTATCACTATCTTCACCTTATATGTTTTGCTTAGTAAACCTTTTCCGCTATCTTTAGATAAGGGGAAAACTCGTTGTGTTTCTTACTATTATTTCTATGTTCTTCAGAGAAGAAAAATAATGTTTTCTGAACACACGAACATGTTGTTTACTTTCATATTTTGAGAATCCAGAACTTTCAACTCTAATTTTCCACAGGTGTTACCGTTAACTTTAAAATATACACTACACTTACTTACAAAAATTATAGGGTTAAATCGAAATTAACGGACCTAAATTCCACCATCGTATGAAGAAAAAAAATACCAAAATTCAGAGAATCAACCGAATTTAATGAAATTTTCAGTATTGATATATTAATGAATAAAAGATATAATGCACCAGTTATTTTATTTGAAAACTTTTACATTTTCTCAGTTCAGTTAAATTTGGACCACATATCTTTGTAAATCTGTGTTACGCCTCAAAAATATGTGGTTTAAAGTTAACTGAACTGTAAAAATGTAAAAGTTTTTAAATAAAATAACTGGTGCATTATATTTTTTATTCATTAATATATCAACACTGAAAATTTCATTAAATTCGGTTAATTCCTTGATTTTTAGTATTTTTTTCTTCCGGCGGGAAGATTTCCACCACATATGATGGTGGAATCTAGGTCCGTTAAGTTCGATTTAACCAATTATAGGCTATGTCTATGCATTATGTAATACTATGTGTTAAATAGACCTGACCAAAAAGTCCTTCTTCAGAAATAACTACGTAAAAATATAAAATGACTCCCTAACCTTTTGACCTAAAACAAATTAACGAATCAATTAATTTTATGACTAACTAAAAAGAAATAAAATAATTAGAAGTAATAGCATCTTATAAATATTTCACAGGAAGCGCGTGGTGTAATGGTTAAAGTCATAGGAAATGGACTCGTCGCCCCGAGTTCAAATCCTGGACGTGGTAATTGCATTTCACTTAGCGCTAATGCCCTAGGAAAAGGTATGAATTCTACTCTCCCTCCAGCTATGGGTAAATAGTAGGACAGACTGGACTCTTTAACTTTGGTTAGACAACCGGTCTAGGAGAAGAAAAACTCTGAATTCAGACCTGTTAAACTCCGCTTAAGAAATTGACCTTGTGTCACATCCTGCACGTGCGGGGGGGTTGGTAAATATATATATATTATACCTGTATATCCGAAGAGTATATCTGCATACCCGTGGTTGTATACAGGCATACTTATCTTATTTACTTGAATACTTAGCTTTTATTTCTTTAGTCTTGCTATCTGTCTTTAAAGTCATTAGAGGGCGGTGGCGGGTGTATGGCGTAGTCCGTAACGTGCTCGTGCGGAGGGGTTGGTAAATATCTTATTATAATGGAGATTGTGTGTTTTTCTGTCTGTAACCGAAACTATATTCCTACTCAAGTCACAATTCTCTTAGTTATTGACATCACATTCTCCATGATTTTACTTTTATTTAAACCTCAATTATTAATAAAATTGTCTTATATTATTAATACTGTTAACCATATCTACATATTAACAACATGCAATTATATTTATATATACAACAAAATAGCGGTTTACAGTGTGAACGGGAAGGCTAATTTGCATATTAATATTAAAAAATCGAATTTAATAAAATGTGCTTAGTATTATTGATTTCTAACTGTTTGTTTTTATTTTAATGAATATAAGCAAAAATCTCTTCAATGAATCTTAAATGAAATCATTAACAAGATAAAATAACTGTCATTTTATTTCTTTACTTCCTCTTTTAACTAAATACTTAAATTAGAAAAAATAACAATGAAAAGACGAGAGTGATGGAAGAGTAAGTTTCAGTTGTTCCATTTTTTATTATACTCCCTCTGTTTCAAATCTTTTTATTATACTCCCTCTGTTTCAAATCTTTTATCTGCATTCTTATTTAGTTTTATTAGCCTTTCTAATTTAATACAATATTATTACATTAAAATTAAATACTTGCACCCGGAGGGTGCATATATTTGCTAGTATATATAAATATTTCACTAGAGACATTTTAAGAATTAGGGGATTATGAAGGCAAACTGCATCTTTAATTTTGGAATTGTATTTTGAACCGGGAATTGCTATATTTTTCAGACAACGCATTTTAATGTTACTACGCTAACGGAAATCCCGCTACGATGTGACATTTTGTTATGTCATGGTAGCATAGCAACAAACAAAAAATGGATCTTGATAATATACATGAATAATGTTAGTTTTTCTCTCAGGCAGTAAAAAAAAAACATTAGGTTTAGAAATACCAAAATCACTGCACGAACGTATTGTTAAATCTCATCGGATTCTTTAGATATTGTGAGCTTAATCTCCTGGTACGGGTTAGGCAGTGCAGAATTTTATACAGTGGCTCGTTGGAAAACAGATAGGCATCATATATTATAATATATTATATATATATATATATATATATATATATATATATATATATATATTTGAGATATATTTTTGTATCTGTATCCGTTTTTTTGGAAGTACAAATACCAGGTTCGGGCATTGCTGTGAAGCATTAAAGTGCTATATTATGATAATGTTGTTACCATATGTGAATCTAGGAATAAATATCAGGAAACTCGGTAGTTCCTTTTTTTAGTTTCTTTTATTTAGTGGTAAATTTTCAGGATAGTGACATCCCTTCTTCAAGACCGTGAATAGTAGTCAATCAACAATCAAAATCAACAACATATATATATATGTATTTTATAGATCTCTATGAAAATTGCTATTAGATATACCTAAAATCATATACAGTGTGTTCGGGAGAAATTTGACATGTTTATATGCCGTGCTAGTATTACAAAAACCCAGTTAATCGACAGAATTAAGGTAGTTTTTGAGACCCTTACCAGGGAATTTTTAACATTTGCTTGCTCCAGGTTCCGGAGCAAAGGTCGAGGCTGTAATCGATGCTAATGACCGTTATTTTGAGTGAAACTTGTTGACAGTAGTGTATTTTCCGTGTCTGTTGAATTTCTTTACAATCCATTAAATTTTATAGTTACCGAGCGCTTTTTTCCATATGAAACTGTCAAATTTCCCCCGAACACCCTGTAATTGTGAGCTAAAAAATATTATTAAATTGGAACAGTTATTTTAAACCATATAACTGTGTATAAATATTTAGATAGGAATTATTGATATAGTCTATTAGCAAATAAATTATTAGTAATAAATAGGAAGCGTGATATGAAACTTTGAATACACCGACTGCATCCTCTAAAGAGGGGTATACCCCATCAAAAAAGCAGTGTCGTTGGTATGAAACTAAACTACATGTTTTATTTGAATCCTCTTCGCACTCGGGAACCTTCATTTCGAACTCGCAAACCTTCTTGTCAAACTCCAATTGGATACATGGCGAAATAGTTCTAAGTGTTCGATTAATGCAGTTCTAAGTGACAACTATCTCAAGGTTGCAGGTTCAAACCTGGCCAAGGGTGACAGTAACATAGAAAATTAATTCAACTTAACACTTATACCCGGTCATGGTTATCGGAATGAGAACAGTCTATCCCCGTGGATTGAATAAAGGGTTCGGTTCGAAGTTCCGTGATGGCTCCGATACGTAATGCAGGCTCCCGAGTTCGACAAGAAGGTCTCCAAGATCGAGAAGGTTCTCGACTCCGTAAAGAAATACCTGAAGAAGAACGGAGGGAACATCGACCGAAACGTTGTGTAGATATCAATAAAGATAAAGACAATAGTCCGGATAACCCAAAAAATACAAATCATCAAGCCTCATCTCAAAGATTCGGAGAAAAGTAAACTGCATCTAGTGGTTAGGCTCCATATAACAGCAAAAAGGAGTGAATTCGTCATATCATTCCCAAGGGCATTGGCATGAAGTGAAATACAAACAGCTTAATCCAGGATTTGAACTCAGGTCACCCATTTCATTTCCTATGATGATAACTCATTATTAGGGATCTCTAACACCAAGCAATTATCTATTAAACCCAGTTGTGTTAAAACCAATGTGCAAATTATTCACAGCATGTATTATTTAAACCTTTATTTCTTAGTGATATATAAGCCCCATTGCTGGATTTTAAACATACAAATGACATAGGCTGTTTTGAGGCAAATCTAACTCAGATATTCATAGAGACATCATTAATATATAAGACTTAATCTATAAAATCCTACCAACCAACCAGCCAACTATACAACCAACTAGTACATAATTTGATATAGATGAACTGTATGGAGTAATCTTGCTCCAAGTCTTGCATGAACTACCTAGCATGTTACTTCAACGATCGATTCGGTCATTATACAATTTGATTTTTATTATTATTATTATTACTAGAAAGGTATGGTAGTAATCGATTATCTGGTTTTCGCGTTGTATTTATTTTTTTTTTTTTTTTTTTTTTTTATACGCGGTCTGGCCCGTCTTCGAAATTGGTAAAGCGAAGGCTTATCATGTAGGAATTAAACGCAATGGGTTTATACCTTTGGCAATAATCGAATTTATGTCCAAAACAGGGAGGGGGCATAATCTACCAGGAGATTCTATGCAGAAAGAATGGTCAAAATATCCACACACAGACAATTACTTAGTAAATACACACACACACACACGTACACACAACAAACACACACACACAAAAAAAAAAAACATGCATATACGTGCAAGCATGTACGCACGCACGACAGACAATCATATACAAGGCATAAGCAAAACACACAATAAGCACGCCTATATAGGAACATATACGCCACAGATGTAGGAAGCGCGTGGTGTAATGGTTAAAGTCATGGGAAATGGACTCGTCGCCCCGAGTTCTAATCCTGGACGTTGGTAATTGAATTTCACTTAGCGCTAATACCCTTGGGAAAGGTATGAATCCTACTCTCCCTCCAGCTATGGGTAAATAGCAGGGCAGACTGGGTTCTTTAACCATGGCTAGGTAACCAGTCTAGGAGAAGGAAAACTCTGAATTCAAACCTGTTGAACTCGCTTAAGAAATTGACCTTGTGTCGTATCCTGCTTGCGCGGAGGAGTTGGTAAATATATATACGCACAGATAAGCAGACACAGACATACACATGGCGCTTGCACACACATGCAGGTACACACACCCTATACGTACGAACAGGCAAGTAGGTACACACATAAGCTCACACGGATACACGCACACACGGGGATACACGCGCACACGAGAATAGGCACATACATACGCACCACAAACATGCAGGCACTCGCATCCACAAGGGGCCGGGTTAGCTCAGTCGGTAGAGCGTTCGGCTAGAAACCACAAGGTTCCTAGTTCGATACCGGTCCCCGCCAACTCAGCGTATGAGTAGCATAGGGATCTGTGCGGTAAAGTAAGGAGCTGATGTTAGGTGTGGTGACCTACCTCAGACGCCAAAACACAATCTCCTTGGTCTAGCGCTATTGAAAAGGGGATAGACACCCTCGCTGATTGGCTGATACCGACTTTAGGCCGCCCCGACGACTTTACTTTACTTACACACAAAAAAAAGTATTCTCACACACACGCTTACTCATGTACCTGCAAATACCAACACACAAGGACACATACGCACACAAATACACACCCAGAGACACATACACACACCAAAATACACACATATATGTACCTATCATGAAAGCGCATGGTGTAAGGGTTAAAATCATGGGAAATGCACTAGTCGTCCAGAGTTCGAATCCTGAATGTGGTAATTGCATTTCACTTAGCGCTAATACCCTTGGGAAAGGTATGAATCCTACTCTCCCTCCAGCTATTGATAAATAGTAGGGCAGACTGGGCTCTTTAACCTTGGTTAGACAACCGGTCTAGGAGAAGGAAAACTCTGAATTCAAACCTGTTAAACTCCGTTTAATAAATTGACCTTGTGTTACATCCTGCTCGTGCGGAGGGGTTGGTAAATATATATATGCACATACCATGTGGAGGCGGGCGGTCTACTGATTAGAATTATAGGAAATGGACTCGTCGACCCGAGTTCAATTACTGGACGAAGCTGTTTGCATTTCATATGCGCTAATATCCTTGGGAAAGGTATGAATCCAATTCTCGCTCCAGATATAGGTAAATAGAGGCCATTTCCCATGACTTTAACCATTACACCACGCGCTTCCACAAAACACATAGGAACACACACAAAGACGCAGAAGCATACGCACACACATACACACGCATGGATACGTACGAACATACAAACATACACGCGCACGAACAAAAATGCAGAAACATTTGCACACACTTGCACGCGCATGGATACGTGTGGACACACACACACACACTCACACACACTCACAAACACTTAAACACACTTATACGCGTAAACTGATGCATTGAACACATACATACGTACATTCAAACACACGCCGAAACACCAGCACTCACAAAACACACATACGTATACATACAAAGACGCTGAAGCATACGCACACACGTGCACGCGCATGGATACGTACGGACATACACACATACACACGCACGCACAATAATGCAGAATCATACGCACACACGTACACACGCATGAATACGTGTGGACACACACACACACACTCACACACACACTCACAAACACATAAACACACTTATACGCGGAAGCGCGTGGTGTAATGGTAAAAGTCATGGGAAATGGACTCGTCGTCCCGAGTTCAAATCCTGGACTTGGTAATTGCATTTCACTTAGCGCTAATACCCTTGGGAAAGGTATGAATCCTACTCTCCCTCCAGCTATTGATAAATAGCAGGGCAGACTGGGCTCTTTAACCGTGGTTAGCCAACCAGTCTAGGAGAAGGAAAACTCTGAATTCAAACCTGTTGAACTGCACTTAAGAAATTGACCTTGTGTCACATCCTGCTCGTGTGGAGGGGGGGTAAATATATATGTGTACACAAAAATGCAGAAACATACGCACACACATACACACGCATGGATGCGTGTGGGACACACACACACACACACATACACACACACACACCACACATACACACACAACACACACACTTAAACACAGTTATACGCGTAAAGTGAATCTTTGAAACCTCCCACTACGACCACAAGAATCAGGTCTACATTCGGACCAAATATATCAATCAATTCATTAGTGGAAATCATCTCCACAAAAGAAAGGAGGGAAAAGAAGAAAGTTGTTTATTGATTCCTGTGATCCGAGCTGAGGTGCTTTATTGATTTTATCGGCACCTCTGTGTTAATCTCATGACATGTCACACCAACCAATCAATATTCTTTCTTTTCACTTTTTTGTCTTTTTTTTTTTTTTTTTTTTTTTTGCTCGAACCGTTCGCTACTGCAAATCTGCAGACATTTTCAATAAGTAAATAAAATTTGGGCAAGAAAATATAGAAAAATTAGGAATAAGACGACATTTGACTCTCAATCTTCAAATAGTTTTGTTTTGTTTTGTTTCTTTGTTTTTGTTTGTTTTTATTTATTTATTTATTTATTTATTTATTTTTTTTTTTAAGGAAGTGGGTGGTCTTGCTTTTCGGTTGCTTTTAATATTTTTTATCAAAATTACTATTTAGGTCTTGATTTTTGCTCTTGGTTCTTTTCTCTTTTTCGCTTAAAATCCTCCTCCTATTTTTCCTCCGCCTCTTCCCCCTCCCCCTCCTCATCTTCCTTTTTTTTTACTTTATGTGAATTCTTCTTCTTCTTCGTCTTCTTATTCTTATTCTTATTCTTATTCTTATTCTAGTTTATCTGCCATCATTCTTCTTCTTCTTCTTCTTCTTCTTAGTTTTTGACATCAGCGTAAGCTGATGGTCTTTCCCTGGAGTGTGAAGGACAACACGTCTTCTCATGTAAAATTATTATTATTATTATTATTATTATTATTATTATTATTATTATTATTATTATTATTTTTACTCTTTATGAGTTTTTCACATCAGCGTTAGCTGATGGTATTTCACTGGAGTCTGAGTGACAGCGTCTCCTCAGGTCTCCAGGACTCTTCTGAGTATTCTAGCCCGTTGCAGCAATGCAGTAGTCTGGATGGTTTCAATTCTTCCTCTGATTTTCAGGTCTTCCAGTGCAAACTACAATTGTTATCACTTTCATCCTCATATTCCCCAGCTTTTTCAATTCTCTGGCAAAGGCCAGGTATTCATCCATCTTTTCGTTTTCTTTCAAATTATTATTATTATTATTATTATTATTATTATTATTATTATTATTATTATTATTATTCCTTGCAAGTTATTCACCCCAGGTTAATCTGCTGGTCTTTCACTTGACTCTAAAGGACAACAAGTCTCCTCGGGTCTCCAGGACACTTCTGAGTATTCTAGCCAATTTTATCAATGCTGTAGTCTGGATGGTCTTGATTCTTCTGTTGATTTCCAATCCCTCTTGTCTGTTTTTAAATTTCTGTTCTCGTTCTAAGTGTAACACCTACATATTCTTCTTTTTATCTGTTTCTTATATATATATATATATATATATATATATATATATATATATATAACATACACCTTGATCGTCTATTGTTGTTGTTGTTGTTGCTGTTGTTGTTCTTCATCTTCTTCTTCTTCTTCTTCTTCTTCTTCTTCTTCTTCTTCTTCTTCTTCTTGTTTTTCTTGTTGTTATTGTTGTTGTTGTTCTTCTTCTTCTTCTTCTTTTTTCTTCTTGTTGTTGTGTTGTTCTTCTTCTTCTTCTTCTTGTTTTTCTTGTTGTTGTTGTTGTTGTTCTTCTTCTTCTTCTTCTTGTTTTTCTTGTTGTTGTTGTTGTTCTTCTTCTTCTTCTTCTTCTTGTTTTTCTTGTGTTGTTGTTGTTCTTCTTCTTTCTTGTTTTTCTTGTTGTTGTTGTTGCTGTTGTTGTTGTTGTTCTTCTTCTTCTTCTTCTTCTTCTCTGTTCTAAATTATTTTCTTCTGAAGAAGAACCTTCTTCATATCTTTCTTCTCATTTTCCTTCTTTTATATAACGTTCATCTTAATCGTCTGATTGTTGTTATTGTTGTTGTTGTTGTTGTTGTTCTTATTATTATTATTATTATTATTATTTGTTCTAAATTCTGTTTCTTCTTATGTAAAAACTTCTTCATATTCTTCATTTTTTCATCATTCCTCTTCTTGTATATCTTCTTCTATATATCGTTCATCTTGATCGACTTCTTATTGTTGTTGTTGTTGTTGTTGTTGTTGTTGTTGTTCTTCTTCTTCTTCTTCTTCTTCTTCTTCTTCTTCTTCTTTAAACATATAATCCTTTATTTCTTCTTAATCGCGTCACTCTAATCTTTCTTTACGCTATTCATTTGCCATTCCATCGTCTTTCTTCCGCCTGTACCCATTTTCCGTTTCTTACCAAAGGGTCAAGCAACCCTAATTACAGCCGAACTAACTCAATGCTTATTCACTGCAATTTGCATCAAGGCAGTGATCGACGCCATTAAGAATAATTCAGAACGAGGCCAAATATCCTTTAATAGAGCTGTCCTGTGCAGAGCGAAAAACTCAAAACGAGAGAGAATGAAAAAGACCATTATCACGTTTCATGTCATCGAATATATTAGATTCCCGGACGGTTATGAAACAAGCTTATTTGAAAATTTCAAAGAGGCCAACGGTGAAGATGTAAAACCCTGGCTATATCTTAACGATCCAAGCAAACGATGAATGACATTTTTCAAGCAAATATAATGAGTTCGCAACACTATCACTGTATTCTTATAATACAGGGTGATTCCAAAAAGATATTAACACTTCTATAGGAGTACATTTATATGATATCAAACAATCTTCTTCTTGGCACAACCCCTGTCAAGACACGTATGTGACAACGCGTTATGCTTAAGGACGGAATCCTGGTGGCTGAGCAGTCCATGACATGTAACACTTCATTTTTGCCCTTACTTGGGCTAGACGTATCAACTATATGATTGCCCTGGCCCAATTGCTCTTATTGCAAACCTTCAACCCATTTTATAATATATGTGCTAGGCGGTGGCTAGGGTCTTAGTATCCTGGACATGACCTCTAAGGGTGGGGTTCTAATGCTGAAGCTCAGGGGAGTGTGGAGTACCTTCTCATTGCCATTAATCCCAGTACCACTCGAACCCGGAGTTGTAATACCTGTTATGGTCACGTCAGATAAAAAACTGGACACATAGTGTAGTGGATAAAGGAGTTAGGTTAACACAGTTCTAAGTGAGAGCTATCTCTAGACTTCAGGTTCAATCCTGGTCAGGGGCAGCAGTAACATGGCTAGTGGAATGAGAACAGGATACCCCCGTTAGGGTTAGGTTCAAAGTTCCGCGATGGCACCCGATTACGAAAAGAAGGTTCGCGAGTCCGAAAAGAAGGTTCCCGAGTCCGACAAGAGATACATGAAGAAGACCGGAGGGCACATCGGCTGAAACGTTGTACGGATAACAATGTAGATGGGGACAATAGTCCGAATAATAATAAATAATACTAGATAATAAATAAATAATACTAAATAATAAATAAATAATACTAGATAAAAATTACTTTTAAAACTTGTTTAAAGAAATTGAATTTAACAGATGGAATACCCAATGATAAAGAATAAAACAAAAATGCGTTCAGCATAAAATAAAAGAAGGGTTGACATTTCGTAAAACCAAACTAACCATCCAACCAACTGTCATTAGATATTTAGAATCTTCCATTTTCTTCAAAGTGGGAGCACTTTTATAATATTAGAATTAATATTATCAAGACCATCAATTCAAAAAATATATTGAGTGGAATAGGGTCCCGGTGGATACTATCAACAATTAAAATATCACAAAGGATCTCCCGTATGTATTTAATAACCCCTCCGCACCAGGTAGATGTGACCCTTTTTTCAAAGCGGTGTTTTACCAGGTTTGAATTAAGAGTTTTTCTTCTCCTAGACGGATTGCCTAACCAAGGTTAAAGATCCCTGTCTGTCCCACAATGTATTCATAGGTGGATGGAGAATAGGTAGATTCCTATTTTTACCAAGGGTTTTAGCGCTATGGGAATGGACACGGTGAGACAGGATTTGAACCCGTCTCACCGGGTCCATTTCGGACGACAATAACCATTACAAAACTTTCGAAAAGGATCACATGTAATAGTGTTAACATTTTTAAACACCCTATAAATATCAGTCATTACTAAGCTTAACTTAGTTTTGCATGATGACAGAAGTATGGAGCACCCAGTGAGAATCGAAGTCACCAACGATTGTAAGCCAAGTAACTTATACTAGTTTATTATATAGGAAGCGCGTGGTGTAATGGTTAAAGTCATGGGAAATGGACTCGTCGCCCCGAGTTCAAATCCTGGACGTGGTAATTGCATTTCACTTAGCGCTAATACCCTTGGGAAAGGTATGAATCCTACTCTCCCTCCAGCTATGGATAAATAGTAGGGCAGACTAGGCTCTTTAACCTTGGTTAGGCAACCGGTCCAGGAGAAGGAAAACTCTGAATTCAAACCTGTTGAACTCCGCTTAATGAATTGACCTTGTGTCACATCCTGCTCGTGCGGAGGAGTTGGTAAATATATATACTAGTTTATTAGTGCTGCCAAAATGATACACATATTTATATATCTATAACTTTGTGATTACTTACATACATTCATCTTCGGGATTTGACGTCTGTCACAGAGGGGTAGGGGATAAGGATAGCTTTATCAAACTCAGAGAAACCGAAACTATCACACCCACAAATGTAATTTTTTACACAGTTCAGTAGAGGATTCAAATCATGAAATTAAAACTTAGCCGTCCAAAAATAGTACCCAACTATTTATATTTATGCAATATTGTTTTTGGTTTTAGATATATTACAACATTATTGTTTGTTAGAAAGTTTGGTCATAAATAATATCTAATAATGTCATTAGTAAGCAGTGAAACACAAACAGCTTCGTCTAGGATTTGAAATCGCGTCACCAATTATATTTCCTATAATGATAACTGTTACGCAATGTGATCATCCTTGAAATTTGAACCTGTTTTGCCGATTCTGTTTTTCGTATCTGTAATGTTTTTTTCTACATTAAAAATCAGTTTAAACGTCGACTTATCCAACAAGAACAAAAATCACTCTATAGCAGAGTTTTTCAACCTCTTTCATCTCACGGCACAGTGAGATGGGCAGCAAATTGATCGAGGTACACCATCAGTGTATAATAGGCACTGGCAAAATGAGCCTAAAATGCGTTTATGACAAAATTACTTTAGCCCCCCACCCCACCAACCTACAGAAAATAATTTACCAAAAATCAGGGAATTAGCTGATTTTAATGAAATTTTCAGTGTTTATTCATCAATGAATGATCTTTATAATACATTATTTATTTTATTTCAAAACTTTCTGATTTTTTTCAGGTCACTTAATTTTTACCCCCCCCTCCCTTACTTTGGGTGTGTAAAATATTGGCGAGTTGGTCCTTGATTGATACTAATTTCAGTAGAAATAAAAAGATAAACGACCGAAGTTGTAAATAGAAAAAAAAATTTAAGTGGAATATTTTATAAGAAAATAAGTACCGAAAATCGGAAAATAAAATGTTAAAAAATAATACATAATTAATTTTTTGGAGATTTCTTTTTTACTTATTTCGATAATTATTTAATTGGCTATTATCTTATAAAAGAAAAAATTATACATCGATATTTTTTCTGCTTAAAAAGGGGGGTGCCTACATTTTCAATAGAGTTTTTCTTCAAAACGTATACTTTGATTGACTAGAATAAGGTTTACATTAAATAGATATTTATTTCTAGAATCTAAAAATATAACATTTTAAACTTAAAATCCGAATATTTTTATTTTAAATGAATTTTATATATTAATTTTTCATAGCAAAAATACTAAATTAAAGATTTGAAATAAAGTAACTGATGCATTATAAAATTTATTAATTGATAAATCAATACTAAAGATTTCATTAAAATCGGATAATTACCTGATTTTTGGTAATTTTTTTTTTTTTTTTTTGCAATCGCGAATGTTATATTAGAATTGTAAACGCGCTTAAAACCCTTGAACAAAAGACAAAATGGCGGATCGCGTCGAAATTGACCAAAACAAATCCCTTTAAATGTATTAAAAATAAACTGCATATGTAATGATATTTTTCTTTTTTTTAATGATGGTCAGTATGTTAATACTTATCGATTTTGACAAAGTTTGACCTTAAATAATAGATTTAATTATTTTTAATTCACTTTTAAAACTCGTAGTATAAACGTATAATTATTTTATCATTTAAATTTTAAAAGAAAAGGAATAGTGAAAATGTGCTACGAGTGTAAAAGAAAACATTTTAATTTTATTTCTAAAGGTATGTTTTTAAATAGGATAAAGATATAAGAGGATGGTCAACCGTCCTCAACACTCACGGCTCACCCACGAGAGCTGCACGGTACACCAGTGTGCCGCGGCACACTGGTTGAAAAACTCTGTTCTATAGCCTTACCATCAGATGCAGTTTAGCGCCATACTCAGTCTAACCCCCTTTTTGGGGGAGGGGGCAATCTTACGCTTCTACAGGCGATACTGTTGGCGTTTTTTTTTTCAGGCGTCCTATAGTGGTGTAATTGTTAGCAAGCTAGTATCGCAGATTCCTTATCATCATCATGTCGCACATATCGCACGGGTATCCATGACAATCTTTCGCCAACCTTCCCTATCATTCATTGCACCTGGGAGCTCCTCTGTGGAGCAACCAGCATCCTCACATAGCTGGTCAATATAGGTCCTTGCTGGGCGCCCCACACTTGCATGTCCATGTGTTGGCTTCCACAAGAGAACGTCGCTTATGAGTTCATCATTGTTTCTCCAGCAGTGTCCTGCATGTCTTGTCCGTCTCACTCGGATAGTTTGTGAGATGGGGGGCAGGTGACCGTACGGCTGTTTCCTTGTGGGGTGCTGCTTCCATGTCTTGTTCAAGACTGCGCGCAGCATTCTTGCGCAGCTCCCATCTAGCTTATTCTCAAGGCGCTTTGTTAGGGTCCAGGTGGTGCAACCATATAGCTGCACCGACACAACCACAGCCTGGAAGAACTGTCGCTTTAACTTGTCAGGGAGATCGGATCCCTTATACTGAAAGGTAAGTTTTATCCTCTCTGGATGCTCCATACTTGCAACCTTGGGGGTCATACTCTTTTGCAGGGGATACTGTCAGCTTTTTTTCAGGCATCCCATCGTGGTGTAATGGTTAGCAAGCTAATCTCAATGATCCATTACAACTGAATAGCAAGTTTTATCCCCACTGGATGCCCCATACATGCGACCTACTATCTAATTCTTCCCGTGGGGAATGGGCTGGATAAGAAGTGCGTCCCATCACGGTGTAAGTATTTGCAAGTAAGTCTCACAGATCCCTTATTACTGAATAGCGAGTTCTATTCTCGCTGGATGCCCCATAATTGCGACCTTTGTGTACTCGTGGGGAACGAGCTGGGTGATAATGGCGTCCCATCGTGGTGTAAGGGTTAGCAAGCTAGTCTCACATATCCATTGTACCGAATAGAGAGTCCTAACCTCACTAGATGCCCCATACTTGCGACCTTGTGTCACATACTACCCGTGGTGAACTGGTTGGGTAGATACCTACCGGTCAGCGAATTCTCAGTGCTGCTGACAGAGCAATAGCTGAGGGTTCTTTTGAGGGAGGGGTCTGCATTGGCAACAGCAGGATAAGTTTTTATTAAATACACTTTCTCTGTTCATTTTTTTTAGAATTATCATATCATAGGTTACTTATGGAAATTTATCACCGTTTACACCAGGACCACAGGCACCAGGGGACACCGATTGTGGGCAGTTCACTGAAAGAATTTAACTGGAATGGTTTGAGAATTCGCAGTGCCAGCAGTTTAATTGAATTGAAGAAAATTGAAATTGAATTCGCTGGAATTTTTTTATCGGAAAGAAGAGCCTAATTAGGTTAACGTTACAACGTATCATGTTAAGAGTAAATTACATGAATAGATACAAGTCTATAATATTGTTAATTTTCGCGAACTGGGTTTGTTCCAAAAAATAGTCAGTACATTCGGCGCCTATATATATATATATATATATATATATATATATATATATATATATATATATATATGGGGTATATAATAATATATATTATATATATATATACGATGTATGTTTAAAAAGTATCACTGCCCTATCGACAGGGACTCTATCCATTGCGGAGAGGTAAAGCTCCTCTCCGCCCACAAATAGTGTCCTGAGCAAGACACTAAACGCATCTGTTTGTGTTGCCATAGTTTTTGAGCTTTGGACGTTGTGGGGTTAATCCTTCATTGCCATTACTCTCAGGTCTACTCTGACATGGAGTAATAGTACTTATGATTCACTACGGATCCAATTGATCTGTTTTAAAATTAAAACTGAAATAATTGTTGTCTCACTGTTCCCTTGTCTACAGTGACTGACAGCTCTTCTTGTTAAAAAAAACACAATGATCAGACACGAGTTTGAAAGAAGAAAAAATACAACCGGTACTCTTCACAGTGTTCCGTCCCGGCCTCCTGCCTCAAAAACCGCTAGCTGGTAGCGGCTGAAAAAAAAACACCAGCTACGATTGAAGTGGTGTAAAAAAATCAACAAAAAAATCAACCAACTAAGGGCGTTTTTCCCGAAAACCCAACCCTAACCCTAACCCTAACCCTAACCCTAAACCCCCCTAGTTAAAATTAACAGTTTTATTACAAAATTTGTGGGTTCTGTTTTTTCTAGAAAAAACAGAGCCAAAATTATTTATTTATTTTCCCATTAAACTAACCCTAAACCCAACCCCAACCCCAACCCAAATCAATGAGATTTATATCAGAATGAGAAAAGGAGATTTTCAAGAGAAATAAAGAGAGGGGTTTCTCAGATGAGAGAGAGAGGGGAGGTAATCCCTACCATACAAAAAAGAGGAAGGAAGAGAAAGTTCCAAGAGAGAAGTGAAGAAAACGGAGGGGAAGAGAAATTTCCTATAGAAAGAGGAAAGGAGAAAAGAAATATAGGGTGATAAAAAAAAACAGACTTCTTTTTGAAAGTCAAGCCTGTTTTTTTGTTGTTTTTTTGGTCACCCTATATATACATATATATGCACAGGGGTATATATATATATATATATATATATATATATATATATATATATATATATATATATATTCACTTCAACCACATTGTCAAAGCGTCTAACCCACCATTTAACAGACAATAGCTCTATTTCACAACACCTAAAATTACATTGATACCCCCACTCTAATTACCGAAATATTCTAACGGAAAATACACACATTCTGCACAAAGAAAAAAATAAACAAAAACTCCAAATACTAGAAGCTTTATACATAAAACAATACAAACCATCCTTAAACAAAATTAATTTCCAATACAGTACACACGTTCTAAAATGCCTATAACACCTTTCTCACCAATTCTTCTCCTTCCAGCCTCCACATTAATATAATAAAAAAAAACAAAAAAAAAAGACAAACTGGAATACATCACCTCTGATGATGGCACTTCGAAGTGCCGAACGTACTCGGGAACTGAACTTTGGTGGACTTATCCACCAATTCCACCCAAACATTAAAAAGTTGGCCAGACAATTAGAAAAGATCAAAAATAAGATTATTAAACAGGAGATGTGCCTTTGTTTAATTCTACATGTATACATACATATATATATATATATATATATATATATATATATATATATATATAAGTAAAGTCGTCGGGGCGGCCTAATATCGGTATCAGCCAATCAGCGAGGGAGTCTATCCCCTTTTCACTAGCGCTAGATCAAGGAGATTATCTTAGCGTCTGAGGTGGAGCGCCACACCTACCATCAGCTCCTTACTTTACCGCGCAGATCCCTGTGCTACTCATACGCTGAGTCGGCGAGGACCGGTATCGAACTAGGAACCTTGTGGTTTCTAGCCGAACGCTCTACCGACTGAGCTAACCCCAAAAATGTGACTGTTCAGTTGCAGATTTTTTAAAAAGTGGACACTACGCCATCGTCTTTAGTAGACGAATGGATGCCAACAACAACAGCAACAATATATATATATATATATTACCATTGACTAGTAATATTACCATTGACTAGATGATTTGGCATTCTCCGTTTGTGGCATGGGCTGGTGGCCCAGTGTGTTAAGTCCCCGCTCTTCACGCTGTGGTCCACGAGTTCAATCTCTAGTGGCGGAGATTGTGGTATGCACTGCTGATGAGACCAAAGGAGATCGAAACAGCTGTCCAGTGCTCCGGATGTCGCAAATGGTGTTTGCCGAGTTGTCTGGTCGTGGTAATATGATTCAAAAATTATCAATTATATATATAATTCCTCTATCAAAAATTCAATATCAAAAATTCAATATATACCCTTTGCCCATTAGGTTGCGTTCTGAGGATTCAGGCTCCGAACTGGGAAGTCGTGGTCCTAGAGGTGCCCTTGTCCTCTGTAATCCTGCGATGGGATACATGGCAGTATAGGTTAGGTGACTGCGCATTTGAAGTAATATTACCATTGACTAGATGATTTGGCATTCTCCGTTTGTGGCATGGGCTGGTGGCCCAATGTGTTAAGTCCCCGCTCTTCACGCTGTGGTCCACGAGTTCAATCTCTAGTGGCGGAGATTGTGGTATGCACTGCTGATGAGACCAAAGGAGGTCGAAACAGCTGTCCAGTGCTCCGGATGTCGCAAATGGTGTTTGCCGAGTTGTCTGGTCGTGGTAATATGATTCAAAAATTATCAATTATATATATAATTCCTCTATCAAAAATTCAATATCAAAAATTCAATATATACCCTTTGCCCATTAGGTTGCGTTCTGAGGATTCAGGCCCCGAACTAGGAAGTCGTGGTCCTAGAGGTGCCCTTGTCCTCTGTAATCCTGCGATGGGATACATGGCAGTATAGGTTAGGTAACTGCGCATTTGAAGTAATATTACCATTGACTAGATGATTTGGCATTCTCCGTTTGTGGCATGTGCTGGTGGCCCAGTGTGTTAAGTCCCCGCTCTTCACGCTGTGGTCCACGAGTTCAATCTCTAGTGGCGGAGATTGTGGTATGCGCTGCTGATGAGACCAAAGGAGGTCGAAACAGCTGTCCAGTGCTCCGGATGTCGCAAATGGTGTTTGCCGAGTTGTCTGGTCGTGGTAATATGATTCAAAAATTATCAATATATATATATATATATATATATATATATATATATATAAGTCTATAAGTGTTTTTATAGTTTGCTTGAAGCATTGTACGTATGTGTTTCAAATAGAAATTAGAAGGCAATTGACAATGCAATAAAAGGATTCCTTTATTTAACTTAATAAATAACAGATGTTAACGCCAACGTCATAAGATAAGTACTAAAAAAACACAAGTACTTCTAAAACCTGAAGATGGGATTTATCCCGAAAATATTTAGCAAACAGGTAAATAAACATCATTTTCAACACCTATTCCATTGCATTGTCACTTGCCTTCTAATTTCTATTTCAAATATATAAGTCTATTTTTGGAACATCCTGTATTTCCTGGAGAATGAGGGTGAGAAAGAGAAAAGAGATATCCTAGAGAGAGAGGGGGGATTAAAGAAAAAAGAAAGGTTTCTAAGAGAGAGGGAGATAGATTAGGAGGAGGAAGAGGAGATGGGGGAACTGTCTTATAAAAGCAAACGGTCTCTGAGAAGAAAAGCTTTATCAGTGGTCGTTCTTTGCTATTCCCAAAACCTCTACTTATTTTTATCGTTAAGATGCACTAGAAAATCAGATTACCAGAGAAGATATGAAACACTAATATTCATAGTACAGATATACAATCAAAAGTCATGCCAGGTATAAACACTGTGTCATTGGTTCGAGAAGGAAAATCTCTTTATTCAAAACCAGGAGCTGGAGTGTCTAAAAGGCCGTTCAACGTACTGGCAACTCCTGCGACGATACAGGTGCCAAGTTAAATTATTCTTGCCCTTCCCTTGGGCAAAAAGCGGTGTCGTCACCGATTAGAAGGCCTGCTAAATGGGTAACTGTTGGGTCTTCCATACAATCTTACCTATGCCTACACCGAGGACATAATCCATAACCCCGCTGACTATAGTGATATCATAACAGTTGTATTAAATGGGAATTGGATGTAATTTGAATTAGATGTAATTCGAATATTTTGAGAACCGGTTCCGCGGTCTTGATGTAACTTAGCAACCAATGTGAGGGAGAGAACCAGATTTAGACCTTGAGGGTCGAGGGCATTTATGGTTAGACGTCCCTCAGCATAGAAATTGAATTAGGTAAATGAAAAAATGTAGTTAAAGTAATTCATTAAAAGAAAAAAAAAAATATATATATATATATATATATATATAAGTTATTTTCCGAAGAATTGGTTCGATTTCATTTTCTAAATTATATTGAGTATAACAATAATTGACTACATTAGTTTGATGTAATTAGCAACCACTCTGAGGGACAGAACCGGATTTAGACCTTGGGGCCGTGGACACTTATTGTTAAGAGGTCCCTCAGGATATAAATAGAATTAGGTAAATAAATAAAAATGTAGTAAAAGTAATTCCTTATATATATATTTATATATATATATATATATATATAAATATATTTCTACAAAAAATGCAGCATTAATTAAGAAATGGAAATTGATTAGTTGAGATATGCCGTTCCCAGCATACCCATATCTAATACCCATCTTTACCATTGGTTCCGGACTAATATCTATTTATTCATTTTTTATTTTTTTATTTCGTACATCAAATTCTGAGCTTGGTATCGTTAGATCCCTAGTATCGAAGTATGGAACACTAAAATACATCTGGTAATGAGGTTCCATCCCTGGAGATCTGGGCAACTATTTCGTTGCAATTACTCCCAGGTCCACTCTGACCAGGGGTAGTAGCATATAGTATGGCTCCATCTATGGTTAAAATAGATATGTTCAAGAATTATTCGTATTCATTAGGACCGAGTGATTATTACAAGGTGTTTTGTTAAGTGTTTAATCAAAACAAAATGCATTAATATCAACATTTCTGTCATATCGAATTTGTGAAGTAATATGTGCTGGGTTGTACGTATTCTTATGGCTATCTCTCGCCAATCGTTCCAATCAGTCATTACGCCCCCACGAGAGATCCTCTTTGCACCATCAAGAATTCATACAGTGCTGATCGATGTAGATCCTTGGTGGACAGCACACGATGTGTCTATGTGCAGGTGTCCACAAGAGAACGTCATTTATATGTTCGTCCCTGCTTTTCTAACAGTATCCAGCATGCCTCGTTCGTCTTACTTGGATGGTTTGTGTGATAGGGACAGGCGTACTGCTTATTTCCTGCGAGGTGCTCTTTCAACGGTTTTTCTAAGACATCATGCTATAATTCTTGTTCTACTGGCATATGTGCTAATCCAGCCGTGCCGGTAACTACTATATGGTTACCACTCTGATGCTAACGAACGCTTAGGGAAAAAGCTAAATTGGAATTACACCAGCGATTTTTTTTTAATTTCGCGTAAGTATACCCTAAAAACAGCAGTTTTTAGAGTCATCTAATTCTCATCCCACTAACCATCCTAGAAAGACGAACTATCAATGCTGGGCATGTTGTCCTATCTTCAACACATGGACATATGTTACGTACTGGGGTTTTCACAATACCAAATCAACATATATGTTGTATACCTTTTCTTATTTCTTACTTCTGGTCGTATTTTCTTCTGGCCGGCTTTGGTTCTTCTATCATCTATCTTGGTCTGGAATCTTCTATGGTCTGGTCTTTCTTCTATTGAGGAGTTCGGGTCTGGTTTCTGTTAGGGATCACTCCTTATCAGAAGCCCTGTGTTATTGTTAGTTTTTAGGTAATTAAACACAGACTTCGATTTACGTTGATGTTACTTTTTTATAAATCCCCAAACCAGACAATCTGCGCAAAATCCTTACATCTTGCTAGCTCGGCTTCTAACTTCTAACTGCTAAGTTACTTAGTATCCTTAAATTGGAAGACAGGGTCTTCTATGGCTTCCGGTTCTCACGATCCATCCCGGAAAGCAAGGTCAGAGTGAGGTCAAGCGCTGTCACTCACTCCTCAAGGCCATCAGCTGCACTAATCGCCATTATGATTTCTACAATACCTTATAAAAGCATTAGGGATCCAATAATTATTTAACACATACTCTTCGTATTGTAGAGGCTAACGTTCTAAATTACGACATCGTAGTAAGCGAGTTCAAATCCACTCACGCTATTACGTCCATTTTCGGACTAATAACCTTGGGAAAGGTATGAAATTTCCAGCTCAGCTATTGATTAAGTAGTACAACTACTGTTCTTCTATCATGATAGCTTTGGCATTAAATAACACACGACGGTTGATATGCCAAAGAAACCAAGCCACATTTGGCCGCTGCTATCTGGACGATATACTAAGAACGACGGACAGTAGGGACGGATAATGAGTGACTCAAGAGAATCAGTGCTGCATATTGTGAGAACACTTATGAATACTAATAGAATAAAACGTTTTTATATAACTAATGTCTACTCAAACAATTTCTTGCCCAACGACGCTTGTCAAGAATTTGACATTCGTCAAGTGATTTGGTCATTTAAGGCGGTCTGTTCACTTTAAATAGATTTCTATCCAAGGATCTTGGCGACAATACAAAAGAGATGAAGTCATTGTTTTTCGACGACCCATGAAAAGAAGCTAAATGGAGCATACGAACGGTCTATTGCATCTTGTCAAATTCATCAACGCGCTCTCCGATTATATCGCATTTCTCCAACGTCTTTTCCCGCTTGCTCTTATTTGTTCCGTTGCCAAGCAGTCTATACGCGTAATTCGCGTAATCAGTATTATAGATCAGGAGCCAAGCACTTAGGGTATTAGAAAAATCAGGGATGAGAGAGTTGCGGTGTTCGAGCTTTGGTAACAGATTGGGCGTTACTCACCCGAACACATTGATGTCCGAGTGGAAATATTTGGGGATTAAGAAGTGGGACGGAGAGAGAAGGAAAAGATAGAGTGATATAAGTAGAGAAAGGAAGGGCGCGTAAAGGAGAGGGGGTGAACGAGAGAAGGAGATTAGGGAAAGATATAAACAGCGTAATGGATATCACTGTAGCAAATAAAATGGGCTACTCGAGTTCAATCCTGGACAAGGCTGTCTCTGTTTCACTTTGCACTTAAAGGCATGAATCTATCTCTTTTCTCGTTAGCAATGGGTGAATAGTAGTTCAGTCCTTAAGCCGATTGGTTGTTTTAACGAAAAGAGATGATTCAATGCCTTTAGTGCAAAGTGAAACAGAGACAGCCTTGTCCCGGATTTGAACTCGGAGTAGCCCATTTTATTTGCTACAGTGATATCCATTACGCTGTATATCTTTCCCTAATCTCCTTCTCTCGTTCACCCCTCTCCTTTACGCGCCCTTTCCTTTCTCTACTTTATATCACTCTATCTTTTCCTTCCTCTCCGTCCCCACTTTCTTAATCCCCAAATTTTCTCACTCGGACATCAATGTGTTCGGGTGAGTAACGCCAATCTGTTACCTAAGCTCGAACACCGCAACTCTCATCCCTGATTTTTCTAAAACCTCTAAGTGCTTGGGCTCGTTGATCTATAATTACTGATTACGCGAATTACGCTCGTATAGACTGGCTTGGCAACGAACAATAAGAGCAAGCGGGAAAGACGTTGGAGAAATGCGATATAAATCGGAGAGCGCGTTGATGAATTTGACAAGATGCAATAGACCGTTCGTATGCTCATTTAGCTTCTTTTCATGGTCGTCGAAAAAACAATGACTTCATCTCTTTTGTATTGTCGCAGATTCCTTGGATAGAAATCTATTAAAGTGAACAGACCGCTTAAATGACCAAAATCACTTGACGAATGTCAAATTCTTGACAAGCGTCGTTGGGCAAGAAATTGTTTGAGTAGACATTAGTTATATAAAAACGTTTTTTATTCTATTAGTATTCATAAGTGTTCTCACAATATGCAGCACTGATTCTCTTGAGTACTCATTATCCGTCCCTACTGTCCGTCGTCTTTAGTATATCGTCCAGATAGCAGCGGCCAAATGTGGCTTGGTTTCTTTGGCATATCAACCGTCGTGTGTTATTTAATGCCAAAGATATCATGATAGAAGAAACAGTAGTTGTTTACTACTTAATCAATAGCTGAGCTGGAAATTTCATACCTTTCCCAAGGTTATTAGTCCGAAAATGGACGTAATAGCGTGAGTGGATTTTGAACTCGCTTACTACGATGTCGTAATTTAGAACGTTAGCCTCTACAATACGAAGAGTATGTGTTAATAATTATTGGATCCCTAATGCTTTTTATCAGGTATTGTAGAAATCATAATGGCGATTAGTGCAGCTGTGGCCTTGAGAGTGAGTGACAGCGCTTGACCTCACTCTGACTTGCTTTCCGGGGATGGATCGTGAAGAACCGGAAGCCATAGAGACCCTGTCTTCCAATTAAGGATACTAAGTAACTTAGGCATTAGAAGTTAGAAAGCCGAGCTAGCAAGATGTAAGGTTTGCGCAGATTGTCTGGTTTGGGGATTTATAAATAAAGTAACATCAACGTAAATCGAAGTCTTGTGTTATTACCTAAAAACTAAACAATAACACAGGGCTTCTGATAAGGAGTGATCTAACAGAAACCAGACCGAACTCCTCAATAGAAAGAAGACCAGACCATAGAAGATTCCAGACCAAGATAGATGATAGAAAGAACCAAAGCCGGCCAGAAGAAATACGACCAGAAGTAGAAAATAGTAAAAGAGTATACAATATATGTTGATTTGGTATTGTGAAAACCCCAGTATAACATATGTCCATGTGTTTGAAAGATAGAACACATGCCCAGCATTGATAGTTCGTCTTTTCTAGGATGGTTAGTGGGATGAGAATTGATGACTCTAAAACTGCTGTTTTTGGGTGATACTTACGCGAAATTAAAAAAAAATCGCTGGTGTAATTCCAATTTAGCTTTTTCCCTAAGCGTTTCGTTAGCATCAGAGTGGTGTAACCATTAATAGTATCGGCACGGCTTGGATTAGCACATATGCCAGTAGAACAAGATATAGCATGATGTCTTAGAAAAACCGTTGAAAGAGCACCTCGCAGGAAATAAGCAGTACGCTGTCTATCACACAAACCATCCAAGTAAGACGAACGAGGCATGCTGGATACTGTTAGAAAAGCAGGGACGAACATATAAATGACGTTCTCTTGTGGCACCTGCACATAGACACATCGTGTGCTGTCCACCAAGGATCTCATCGATCAGCACTGTATGATTCTTGATGGTGCAAAGAGGATCTCTCGTGGGGGCGGTAATGACTGATTGAACGATTGGCGGAGATAGCCATAAGAAATCGTACAACCAGCACATTTACTTCACAAATTCGATATGACAGAATGTTGATATAATTGCATTTTGTTTTGATTAAACACTTAACAAAACACGCTTGTAATAATCACTCGGTCCTAATGAATACGATAATTCTTAACATATTATTTTAACATAGATGGAGGCCATACTATATGCTACTACCCCTGGTCAGAGTGGACCTGGGAGTAATTGCAACGAATAGTTGCCCAGATCTCCAGGGATGGAACCTCATTACCAGATGTATTTTAGTGTTCCATACCTTCGATTACTAGGGATCTAAACGATACCAAGCTCAGAATTTGATGTACGAATAAAAAATAAAAAATGAATAAATAGATATTAGTCGAACCAATGGTAAAGATGGGTATTAGATATGGGTTGCTGGGGAACGGATATCTCAACTAATCAATTTCCATTTTTCTTAATTAATGCTGCATTTTTGTGAGAAAATATATATATATATATATATATATATATATATATATATATATAAGGAATTACTTTACTACATTTTATTATTTACCTAATTCTATTTATATCCTGAAGGGACCTCTTAAACATAAGTGTCCAGGCCCAAGGTCTAAATCCGGTTCTGTCCTCAGAGTGGTTGTAAGTTACATCAAACTAATGTAGTCAATTTTATTGTTATTCTCAATATAATTTAGAAAATGAAATCGACACCAATTCTTCGGAAAATAACTTATATTATATATATATATAATTATTTTTTTTTTTCTTTTAATGAATTACTTTACTACATTTTTTCATTTACCTAATTCAAATTCTATGCTGAGGGACGTCTAACCATAAATGCCTCGACCTCAAGGTCTAAATCTGGTTCTCTCCTCACATTGTTGCTAATTACATCAAGACCGCGGAACCGGTTCTCAAATATTCGAATTACATCTAATTCAAATTACATCATTCCCATTTAATACAACTGTTATGATATCACTATAGTCACGCGGTATGGATTTATGTCCTCGTTGTAGGCATAGGTAAGATTGTATGGAAGACCAACAGTTACCCATTTAAGCAGGCCTTCTAATCGTGACGACACCGCTTTTGCCCAAGGGAAGGGCAAGGTAATATTTAATTGGCACTGTATCGTCGCAGGAGTTGCCAGTACGTTGAACGGCCTTTTTAGACACTCCAGCTTCCTGGTTTTGAATAAAGAAGATTTCCTTCTCGAACCAATGACCAGTGTTTATACTGCATGACTTTTGATTGTATATCTGTACTATGAATATTGTGTTTTCATATCTTCTTCTGGTAAATCTGATTTTCTAGTGCATCTTAACGATAAAATAAGTAGAGGTTTTGGGAATAGCAAAGAACGACACTGATAAAGCTTTTCTTCTCAGAGACCGTTTGCTTTTATAAGACAGTTCCCCATCTCCTCTTCCTCCTCCTAATCTATCTCCCTCTCTCTTAAAGAAACCTTCTTTTTTCTTTAATCCCCCTCTCTCTCTAGGATATCTCTTTTCTCTTTTCTCACCCTCATTCTCCAGGAAATACAGGATGTTCCAAAATAGACTTATATATTTGAAATAGAAATTAGAAGGCAAGTGACAATGCAATGGAATAGGTGTTGAAAATGAGTTTATTTACCTGTTTGCTAAATATTTTCGGGATAATCCATCTTCAGGTTTTAGAAGTACTTGTGTTTTTTTAGTACTTATCTATGACGTTGGCGTTAACATCTGTTATTTATTAAGTTAAATAAAGGAATCCTTTATTGCATTGTCAATTGCCTTCTATTTCTATTTGAACACATTACGTACAATGCTTCAAGCAAACTATAAAAACATTATAGACTTATATATATATATATATATATATATATATATATATATATTTGATAATTTTTGAATCATATTACAGACGACCAGACAACTCGGCAAACACATTTTCGACATCCGGAGCACTGGACAGCTGTTTCGACTCCTTTGGTCTCATCAGCAGCGACATACCACAATCTCCGCCACTAGAGATTGAACTCGTGGACCACAGCGTGAAGAGCGGGGACTTAACACACTGGGCCACCAGCACATGCCACAACGGAGAATGCCAAATCATCTAGTCAATGGTATAAATTACTTCAAATGCGCAGTTACCTAACTATACTGCCATGTATCCCATCGCAGGATTACAGAGACAAGGGCACCTCTAGGACCACGACTTCCTAGTTCGGGGCTGAATCTCAGAACGCAACCTAATGGGCAAAGGGTATATAATTGAATTTTTGATATGAATTTTTGATAGAGGAATTATATATATAATTGATAATTTTTTGAATCATATTACCACGACCAGACAACTCGGCAAACACCAATTTGCGACATCCGGAGCACTGGACAGCTGTTTCGACCTCCTTTGGTCTCATCAGCAGTGCATACCACAATCTCCGCCACTAGAGATTGAACTCGTGGACCACAGCGTGAAGAGCGGGACTTAACACATTGGGGCCACCAGCCCATGCACAAACGGAGAATGCCAAATCATCTAGTCAAATGGTAATATTACTTCAAATGCGCAGTCACCTAACTATACTGCCATGTATCCCATCGCAGGATTACAGAGACAAGGGCACCTCTAGGACCACGACTTCCCAGTTCGGAGCCTGAATCCTCAGAACGCAACCTAAATGGGCAAAGGGTATATATTGAATTTTTGATATTGAATTTTTGATAGAGGAATTATATATATAATTGATAATTTTTGAATCATATTACACGACAGACACTCGGCAAACACCATTTGCGACATCCGGAGCACTGGACAGCTGTTTCGATCTCCTTTGGTCTCATCAGCAGTGCATACACAATCTCCGCCACTAGAGATTGAACTCGTGGACCACAGCGTGAAGAAGCGGGGACTTAACACAACTGGGCCACCAGCCCATGCCACAAACGGAGAATGCAAATCATCTAGTCAAATGGTAAATATTAACTAGTCAATGGTAATATTATATATTATTGTTGCTGTTTGTTGTTGGCATCCATTCGTCTACTAAAGACGATGGCGTAGTGTCCACTTTTTTAAAAATCTGCAACTGAACAGTACATTTTTGGGGTTAGCTCAGTCGGTAGAGCGTTCGGCTAGAAACACAAGGTTCCTAGTTGATACCCGGTCCTCGCCGACTCAGCGTATGAGTAGCACAGGGATCTGCGCGGTAAGTAAGGAGCTGATGGTAGGTGTGGCGCTTCCACTCAGACGCTAAGATATCTCCTTGATCTGCGCTAGTGAAAAGGGGATAGACCCTCGCTGATTGGCTGATACCGATATTAGGCCGCCCGACGACTTTACTTAATATATATATATATATAATATATATATATATATATATAATATATGTATGTATACATGTAGAATTAAACAAAAGGCACATCTCCTGTTTAATAATCTTATTTTTGATCTTTTCTAATTGTCTGGCAACTTTTTAATGTTTTGGTGGAATTGTGGATAAGTCCACCAAAGTTCAGTTCCGAGTACGTTCGCACTTCGAAGTGCCATCATCAGAGGTGATGTATTTCCAGTTTGTCCTTTTTTTTTTTTTTTTTATTATATTAATGTGGAGGCTGGAAGGAGAGAATTGGTGAGAAAGGTGTTATAGGCATTTTAAGAAACGTGTGTACTGTATTGGAAATTAATTTTGTTTAAGGATGGTTTGTATTGTTTTATGTATAAAGCTTCTAGTATTTGGAGTTTTGTTTATTTTTTTTCTTTGTGCAGAAGTGTGTATTTTCCGTTAGAATATTTCGGTAATAGAGTGGGGGTAATCAATGTAATTTTAGGTGTTGTGAAATAGAGCTATTGTCTGTTAAATGGTGGGTTAGACGCTTTGACAATGTGGTTGAAGTGAATATATATATATATATATATATATAATAGTAATATATATATATTATATTATATACCCCTGTGCATATATATGTATATAAGGGTGACCAAAAAACAACAAAAAAACAGGCTTGACTTTCAAAAGAAGTCTGTTTTTTTTTTATCACCCTATATTTCTTTTCTCCTTTCCTCTTTCTATAGGAATTTCCTTCCCCTCCGTTTTCTCACTTTCTCTCTTGGAACTTCTCTTCCTTCTCTTTTTGTATGGTAGGGATTACCTCCCCTCTCTCTCTCATCTGAGAACCTCTCTTTATTTCTCTTGAAAATCTCCTTTCTCATTCTGATATATCTCATTGATTTGGGTTGGGGTTGGGGTGGGTTTAGGGTTAGTTTAATGGAAAATAATAATAATTTTGGCTCTGTTTTTTCTAGAAAAAACAGAACCCACAAATTTTGTAATAAAACTGTTAATTTTAACTAGGGGGTTTGGGTTAGGGGTTAGGGTTAGGGTTAGGGTTGGGTTTTCGGGAAACGCCTTAGTTGGTTGATTTTTTTGTTGATTTTTTTTTACACCACTTCAATCGTAGCTGGTGTTTTTTTTTCAGCGCACCAGCTAGCGGTTTTTGAGGCAGAGGCCGGGACGAACACTGTGAAGAGTACCGGTTGTATTTTTTCTTCTTCAAACTCGTGTCTGATCATTGTGTTTTTTTTAACAAGAAGAGGCTGTCAGTCACTGTAGACAAGGGACAGTGAGACACAATTATTCAGTTTTAATTTTAAAAACAGATCAATTGGATCCGTAGTGAATCATAAGTACTATTATCCATGTCAGAGTAGACCTGAGAGTAATGGCAATGAAGGATTAACCCCACAACGTCCAAAGCTCAAAACTATGGCACACAAACAGATGCGTTTAGTGTCTTGCTCAGGACACTATTTTGTGGCGGGAGGGTTTACTCTCCGCAATGGATAGAGTCCCTGTCCGATAGGGCAGTTGATACTTTTAAAAAATACATCGTATATATATATATAAATATATAATATATATATACCCCATATATATATATTATATATATATATATTATATATATTATATAAATATATATATATATTATAGGCGCGAATGTACTGACTATTTTTTGGAAAAACCCAGTTCGCGAAAATTAACAATATTTAGACTTGTATCTATTCTATGTAATTTACTCTTAACATGATACGTTGTAACGTTAACCTAATTAGGCTCTTCTTTCCGATAAAAAAATTCCCAGCGAATTCAATTTCAATTTTCTTCAATTCATAAACTGCTGGCACTGCGAATTCTCAAACCATTCCAGTTAAATTCTTTCAGTGAACTGCCCACAATCGGTGTCCCTGGTGCCTGTTTCCTGGTGTAAACGGTGTAAAATTCCATAAGTAACCTATGATATGATAATTCTAAAAAAAATGAACAGAGAAAGTGTATTTAATAAAACTTATCCTGCTGTTGCCAATGCAGACCCCTCCCTCAAAAGAACCTCAGCTATTGCTCTGTCAGCAGCACTGAGAATTCGCTGACCGGTAGGTATCTACCCAACCAGTTCACCACGGGTAGTAGTGACACAAGGTCGCAAGTATGGGGCATCTAGTGAGGTTAGGACTCTCTATTCGGTACAATGGATATGTGAGACTAGCTTGCTAACCCTTACACCACGATGGGACGCCATTATACCCAGCTCGTTCCCAACGAGTAACAAAGGTCGCAATTTGGGGCATCCAGCGAGAATAGAACTCGCTATTCAGTAATAAGGGATCTGTGAGACTTACTTGCAAATACTTACACCGTGATGGGACGCACTTCTTATTCCAAAGGAGCCATTCCACGGGAAGAATTAGATAGTAGTCGCATGTATGGGGCATCCAGTGGGGATAAAACTTGCTATTCAGTTGTAATGGATCATTTGAGATTAGCTTGCTAACCATTTACCCACGATGGGATGCCTGAAAAAAAGCTGACAGTATCCCCTGCAAAAGAGTATGACCCCCAAGGTTGCCAGTATGGAGCATCCCAGAGAGGATAAACTTACCTTTCAGTATAAGGGATCCGATTCCCTGACAGTTAAAGCGACAGTTCTTCCAGGCTGTGGTTGTGTCGGTGCAGCTATAGGTTGCACACCTGGACCCTAACAAAGCGCCTTGAGAATAAGCTAGATGGGGACTGCGAAGAATGCTGCGCGCAGTCTTGAACAAACATGGAAGCAGCACCCACAAGGAAACAGCCGTAACGGTCACCTGCCCCCATCTCACAAACTATCCGAGTGAGACGGCAAGACATGCAGGACACTGCTGGAGAACATGATGAACTCATAAGCGACGTTCTCTTGTGGAAGCCAACACATGGACATGCAAGTGTGGGGCGCCCCCAAGGACCTATATTGACCAGCTATTTGAGGATGCTGGTTGCTCCACAGAGGAGCTCCCAGGTGCAATGAATGATAGGGAAGTTGGCGAAAGATTGTCCATGGATACCCCGTGCGATATGTGCGACATGATGATGATAAGGAATCTGCGATACTAGCTTGCTAACAATTACACACTATAGGACGCCTGAAAAAAAAAACGCCAACAGTATCGCCTGTAGAAGCGTAAGATTGCCCCCTCCCCCAAAAAGGGGGTTAGACTGAGAATGGCGCTAAACTGCATCTGATGGTAAGGCTATGAACAGAGTTTCAACCAGGTGCCCGCGGCACACTGGTGTACCGTGCAGCTCTCGTGGTGAGCCGTGAGTGTTGAGGACGGTTGACCATCCTCTATATCTTTATCCTATTTAAAAACATACCTTTAGAAATAAATTAAAATGTTTTCTTTTACACTCGTAGACATTTCACTATCCTTTTCTTTAAAATTGTAAATGATAACATGAAATTATAGTTTTTACTAGAGTTTTAAAGTGAAATTAAAATAAGTTAAATCTAATTTTTAGGTCAAATCTTTTGTCAAAATCGATAAGTATTACCATACTGACAATTCATTAAAAAAGAAAATATCATACATAGGCAGTTTTATTTTTCCATACATTTAAAGGGATTTGTTTTGGTCAATCTTCGACGCGATCCGCCATTTTGTCTTTGTTCCAGGGCTTTAACGCTTGTTTAACTAATTCTAATATAACATTCGCGACACTTGCAAAAAAAAAAAAAAAAAATTCCAAAATTAGGTAATTATCCCGATTTTAATGAAATCTTTTAGTATTGATTTTATCAATTAATAAATTTTATAATGCATCAGATTACTTTAATTTAAATCTTTAATTTAGTATTTTGCTATGAAAAATTAATCTATACAAATTCATTTAAAATAAAAATATTCGGATTTTAAAGTTTAAAATGTTATATTTTTAGATTCTAGAAATAAATATCTATTTATGTAACTTATTCTAGTCATCAAAGTAATACTTTTGAAGAAAAAACTCTATGAAATGTAAGGCACCCCCTTTTTTAAGAGAAAAATATCGAATGTTATATTTTTTTTTTCTTTTAATAAGATAATAGCCATTAAATAATTATCGAATATAAGTAAAAAAGAAATCTCCAAAAAATTAATTATGTATATTTTTTAACATTTTATTTTCCGATTTTCGGTACTTATTTTCTTATAAATATTCCACGTTAAATTTTTTTTTTCTATTTACAACTTCGGTCGTTTATCTTTTTATTTCTACTGAAATTAGTATCAATCAAGGACCCAACTCGCCCCAATTATTTTCTAACACCCAAAGTTAAGGGGAGGGGGGTAAAAATTTAGATTGACCTGGAAAAAATCAAAGTATTTGGAAATAAATAAATAATGTTATTATAAAGTCATCATTGATGAATAAAACTGAAAATTTCGATTAAAATCAGCTAATTCCCTCGATTTGGTAAATATTTTCTGTAGGTTGGTGGGGTGGGGCTAAAAGTAATTTTGTCTAAACGCATTTTAGGCTCATTTTGCCAGTGCCTATTGATACACTGATGGTGTACTCGATCAATTTGCCTGCCATTCTCACTGTGCCGTGAGAGAAAGAGGTTGAAAACTCTGCTATAGAGATTTTTGTTCTTGTTGGGATAAGTCGGACGTTTAAACTGATTTTAATGTAGAAAAAAACATTACAGATACGAAAAAACAGAATCGGCAAAACAGGTTCAATTTCAAGATGATCACATTGGGTAACAGTTATCCTTATAGGAAATATAATTGGTGAGCGATTTCAAATCCTGACGAAGCTGTTTGCTGTTTCACTGCATTACTAATGAACATTTTAGATATTAAATTTATGAACCAAACTTTCTAACAACAATCACTGTTGTAATATATCTAAAACCAAAAACAATATTGCATAAATAAATAGTTGGGTACATTTTTTGGACGGCTAATTTTAATTTCATGATTTGAATCCTCTAACTGAATTGTGTAAAAAATTACATTTGTGGGTGTGATAGTTTCGGTTTCTCTGAGTTTGATACAGCATCCTTATCACCCTACCTCTGTGCAGACGTCAAATCCGAAGATGAATGTAGGTAAGTAATCACAAAGTTATATGATAATAATAAATATGTGATCATTTTTGGTCAGCACTAATAAACTAGTATATATACTTTACCAACTGCTCGCACGAAGCAGGATGTGACACAAGGTCAATTCATTAGCGGAGTTCAACAGGTTTGAATTTCAGAGTTTTTCCTTCTCCTGACCGGTTGCTAAGCAAGGTTAAGAGCCTAGTCTGCCCTACTATTTTATCATAGCTGGAGGAGGTAGATCATACCTTTCCGAAGGGTATTAGCGCTAAGTGAAATTGCAATACTCACGTCCGGATTTGAACTCGGGCGACGAGTCCCAGTTTCCATGACTTTAACATTACACCAACGCGCTTCCTCTATAATAAAGCTAGTATAAGTTACTTGGCTTACAATCGTTGGTGAATTCGATTCTCAATCTGGGTCGCTCATAACTTCTGTCATCTGCAAAACTAAGTTAAGCTTATGTAATGACTGAATATTTATAGGGTGGTTAAATGTTTAACACTATTACAATGTGATCCTTTTCGAAAGTTTTGTAATGGTTATTGTCGTCCGAAATGGACCCGGTGACGGGTTTCAAATCTGTCTCACCGTGTCTTCCCATAGCGCTAACCCTTGGTAAAAATAGGAATTACTATTTCCATCCACCTATGAATACATTGTGGGGACCGACAGGATCTTTAACCTTGGTAGGCAATCGTCTAGGAGAAGAAAAACTCTTAATTCAACCTGGTAAAACACCGCTTGAAAAGGTCACATTACCTGGTTGCGGAGGGTTATTCAATACATACGGAGATCTTTGGATATTTTAAATTGTTTGATAGTATCCCGGGACCCTATCCACTCAATATATTTTTTGAATTGATGGTTTGGATATTTAATCTAATATATAAAAGTGCTCCACTTTGAAGAAAATGGAAGATTCTCATATCCTAATGACAGTTGGTTGGATGGTTAGTTTGGTTTTACGAAATGTCAACGCTTCTTTATTTATGCTGACGCATTTTTTGTTTTATTCTTTAATCATTGGGTATTCCATCTTAAATTCAATTTCTTTAAACAGTTTAAAAGTAATTTTTATCTAGTATTATTTATTGTATTATTTAGTATTATTTTAGTTTATTTATCTAAGTATTATTTATTATTATTCGGACTATTGTCCCCATCTACATTGTTACCGTACAACGTTTCGCCGATGTGCCCTCCGGTATTACTTCATGTATCTTTGTCTGGAAGGACTCGGAACCTCTTCTTCGACTCGCGAACGCTTCTTTCGTAATCGGTGCATCGCGGAACTTTGACTAACCCTAACGGGGGTAGTCCTGTTCTCATTCCACTAGCCATGTTACTGCTGCCCTGACCAGGATTGACCTGAAGTTCTAGATAGCTTCACTTAGACTGTGTTAACCTAACTCTTTAATCCACTAACACTATGGGTCCAGTTTTTTTTTGATCTGACGTGACATAACAGGTATTACATACTCCGGTTCGAGTGGTATGGATTAATGGCAATGAGAAGGACTCCACACTCCCTGAAGCTTCAGCATTAGAACCCCACCTTAGAGGTATGTCCCAGGATACTAAGACCCTAGCCACCGGCCTGCAACATATATTATAAATGGGTTGAAAGTTTGCAATAAGAAGGCAATTGGGCAGGGCAATCATATAGTTGATACGTCTAGCCAAGTAAGGGCAAAAGAATGAAGTGTTACCATGTCATGGACTGCTCAGCCACCAGGATTCCGTCCTTAAGCATAACCGTTGTACATACGTGTCTTATGACAGGGGTTGTGCCACGAAGAAGATTGTTCTGATATATATAAATGTATCCTTATCAGAAAGTGTAATATCTTTTTGGAATCACCCTGTATTAATAAGAATCAGTGATGTGTTCGCGACTCATTATATTTGCTTGAAAAATGTCATTCTCGTTTGCTTGGATCGTTACGATATTAAGCCCCAGGGTTTTAACATCTCACCGTGGCCTCTTGAAATTTCAAATAAGCTTGTTTCATACCGTCCGAATCTTAATATATTCGATGACATGAAACTGATACGGTCTTTTCATTCTTCTCGTTTTGGTTTTTCTGGCTCTGCACAGAAGCTCTATTAAAGGATATTCTGGCCTCGTTCTAATTATTCTTAATGGCGTCGATCAATTGCCTTGATGCAAAATTGCAGTGAATAAGCATTGTTTAGTTAGTTCGGCCTGTACATTAGGGTTGCTTGACACCTTTGGTAAGAAACGGAAAATGGTACAGGCGGAAGAAAGACGATGGAATGGAAATGAAAGCGTAAGAAGATTAAGTAGTTGGCCGCGATAAGAAGATAAAGGATTATATGTTTAAAGAAGAGAAGAAGAAGAAGAAGAAGAAGAAGAAGAAGAACAACAACAACAACAACAACAACACAAAAACCCATAAGAAGCTCCGATCAGATGAACGATATATACGAAGAAGATTATACAAGAGAGGACTGAGAAAATGAGAATATTGGAAGAAGTTTTTTTACATAAGAAGAAATCATAAGAATTTAGAACAAATAATATAATAATAAAATAATAAGAAAAACACAAAACAACAACAATACCACAATCAGACGATTAAGATGAACGTTATAATAAAAGAAGGAAAATGAAGAAGAAAGATAATGAAGAAAGGTTCTTCTTCAGAGAATAATTTAGAACAGAGAAGAAGAAGAAGAAGAAGAAGAACAACAACACCAACAGCAGCAACAACAACCACAGCAAAAAAGGACGAAGAAAGAAGAACAACACAACAACAACCAGAAAACAAGAAGAAGAAGAAGAAGAGAACACAACAACAACAAGAAAACAAGAAGAAGAGAGAAGAAC
>CM042150.1:82237784-82240284 GCA_023376005.1 Doryteuthis pealeii
AAGAGAAGAGAGTGGATGGCTCCACAATTAACCTTGGTCCAACAAGTCCTACCCGTGGCGAACAGCTTTCCTCTGGAAATTTGTATGAAAAAAATAAATAGTTGAACACTGGTGACCCAGGTGAGAAGCCGACGAGTCGGGTTGCAAAAGGAATAATCTTTTGCGACCCACTCCTGCTTTGGGTCTGGTAGCGAAAAAACGATGATTGAACGGGGAGGAAAACCATTATATAGGCGCTGCTATGTCTCCTCATCCTCCAACTTCCGACAGAAAACTATATAATGCAATCCCTTTCTGGTCTCGTGTTCAATCACAAGAGCCAGAACCTCCCTCAACCCAACCAGCAGCTCCAGCCGGTAAGTCACCAGTCCTCCCCTTTTTTCACAAATTTGGGTAACCGCAAATTGTTTGAAATACCACTATAAAAGAGATAAGGGAGATTTAAATCTGCACCACATAAATATTACGTTACATCTGGAAAATATTTTTTCTCGAGACTCTAATAAGAATGTTCTCTGGGGGCACAGTTAAGTCCGACGCTTTTACTCTCACCAGCAATGCTGCACTGTTCTCACCAACACTATCAAAATATCTTGTCTCTCGTCCACTCGTCGCCACAGCCAAAATGCTACTGCAAGCTTTTTTCTCGGTTTGTGAGGGTGGTCAATAAATACAAAATTACAGTGTCATCCGGGCTCCTTACTCTGACCTGCCCGTGCAGCACGTGCGACACTAATCAGCAACGTCAATCTTCACATCCGGGCCACTCTGGATAGTTTAGCAATTCCCATGCGTCAGGCCACGACTCACGATCAGGAGAATGCGAGTTCAATCTCCCCACTCGCCTCTGATCTCATTCTGCATGCCAAACACAGTCGTGCACGCTTCGAACTACTACAATCGTGGTTTCTCTCGCCACATTCGGACTAGCCGCGAAACCGATGCAGGAGATGGTAATACTAGTAAAGGCGAATAAAAGGCGGTCTCCCAAAATATGTCTGACGTTATGACGGGACTAATATTAAGTTGTATAGCACTTTGCCTTCCCTGTGAACAATATTGGTGTTATGAAGCGAGGTAACTTGCTGCAAGGGTAAATACTATTATTCCATACAACTTTACTGTTATAGGGGATATACCCTATAGACTATAGTGGAATGCGCCGACGGTTACTATAAGTAACAGGGACAATTTTGGCTTGAGAGTAAGCCAATGCGAGTCAGCTCATAACTCTATTTGTCGGAAGTAATTCCCACTTCTCTGTACTGTAATTGTCTACTCTTTTGTTAATACATTTTCCTACATTTGTTACCCGTCGTTTTGTTCTTATTTGACCCCTTAAAACCCCACAACATTAACCCAGGCCTGTGCAGGGATCTTCACGTAGATCTGTAGTTTCCCTAGTCTAAGAAACTACTGCAGGTACTACTACTACTACTACTACTACTACTACTACTACTATACACAGCAGCTACCTCTGACATTTATATATAAATGTATGGGTATACAAAGAACAATAGATCTGTATCCTAATGATGAGAAAACATTTATTTTACACAAATATGTTTTTGACTTAATTTCATTTATTGTCAAAGTACTTCAAGAAACATTTCCCATTAATCCCATGGATTATTGGAATAATTGGATCGAACATGAAACAGCTGTTATGGACAATTAAATAAATAAACAAGATATTGATTATAATGGATTATGAATCACACACACACACACACACACACACACACACACACACACACGTATTCAAAAGGTAAGGGTGTATTAGAAAAGACATATAAAAACAAATGTATGTTAAAATTTGAAAAACATATATCGTCAAAATGTAATAACCTTTATTTTGTTACTGTTCTCAGGAATCAAATCGCCGCGTTGATAATATATCTATTGCATTCGTATATATATTTACCAATCCCCGCACGAGCAGGATGCGACACAAGGTCAATTTTTAAGCGGAGTTTAACAGGTTTGAATTCAGAGTTTTCATTCTCCTAGACTGGTTACCTAGCCACAGTTAAAGATTCCAGTCTACCCTGCTATTTACCCATAGCTGAAGGGAGAATTGGATTCATACTTTTCCCAAGGGTACTTTGTCCAGAAATTGAACTCGCGTTGACGAGTCCATTTCTTACGACTCTAACCATTAGACCACGCGCCTCCATGCATATCGTATATGTGTGTGAAATTTTTAGGGACTTTTCCATCCACATATTCATTTTTCTCAGTGCAATTAAGAAAACTGTATATATATATATATATATATATATATATATATATATATATATATATGATACATGGAGACAAAGTCATATATATATATATATATATATATATATATATATATTGATAGTATAGTTTGTTTAAATATAAATAGTGCTAAGTATTAGTGTTAGAGCATATATATTAAGAGAATATAGACACAGAGTCAATGGCTCTAGGATTGTATAGGCAAGAAACTGAAAGTTACCAAATGCCGTTGACTCTA
>CM042150.1:82242784-82245284 GCA_023376005.1 Doryteuthis pealeii
TATATATATATATATATATATGCAAGTTGAATTAAACAAAAGACACATCTCCTGTTTAACAATTTTATTTTTTGATTTGTTCAAGTTTTCTGGCCAAATTTTTAATATCTTATAATATATTATGATATAATATAATATTTGATATACTCGGGATATGAACTTTGGTGGACTAATCCACTAATTCCACCCATATATTAAAAAGTTGGCCAGAAAAAAAATCAGAAATAAAATTGTTAAACAGGAGATGTATCTTTTGTTTAATTCAACATGCAAAAATGTAAAAATGCAGCCCAAAACACACACACACACACACACACACACACACACACACACACACACACATATTATATATATATTATATATATATATATATATATATAGTTGAATAAAGTGACAAATAAAAGTTTTAGCTTTTATTCATTTATTTGGGAACGATATTACTACCAATGGTTTCCTGTTAAAAGCATTCATCAGGTAAACGAAATAGTTTTTTTTAAACATAAAAATAGTTTAAAAAAAAACTATTTCGTTTACCTGATGAATGCTTTTAGCAGGAAACCATTGGTAGTAATATCGGTCCCAAATAAATTAATAAAAGCTAAAACTTTTATTTGTCACTTCATTCAACTATCAACGCTCTATCACAGATATTGAGCACTCTTCTAATAACACTGTACGTTGGATTACTACTACTTTTTCTAGTATACTAGTGCCAACCATACACATTAATATGTATATATATATTGGTTTGTTGGTTGGTTTTGAAGGCTGTCACAATGCAAGTGTAAAGAGAAAAGAAGGTAACTATGATGTTGTTTGTTAACCTGTCACTTTATTCTTAATATTTCGGGATGAAAAATCCCATTAGTTCGAGTATTCTTCTGATGATGGGATTTTTCATCCCGAAATATTAAGAATAAACTGACAGGTTAACAAACAACATCATAGTTTCCTTCTTTTTTCTTTACACTTGCATTGTGACAGCCTTCAAAACCAACCAACAAACCAATATAAACACAATGCTCCAAGCAAATTAAAAAAACCCTTTTCTCTCTCTATATATATATATATACTAGCAAATATATGCACCCTCCGGGTGCAAGTATTTAAGTTTTAATGTAATAAAATATCATATTAAATTAGAAAGGCTAATGAAACTAAATAAGAATGCAGATAAAAAGATTTGAAACAGAGGGGGGGTATAATAAAAAAATAGAACAACTGAAACTTACTCTTCCATCACTCTCGTCTTTCATTGTTATTTTTTCTAATTTAAGTATTTAGTTAAAAGAGGAAGTAAAGAATAAAATGACAGTTATTTTTTTCTTGTTAATGGATTTCATTTAAGATTTATTGAAGAGATTTTTGCTTATATTCATTAAAATAAAGCCAAACAGTTAGAAATCAATAATACTAAGCACATATTTATTAAATTCGATTTTTTAATATCAATATGCAAATTAGTCTCCCCGTTCACACTGCAAACCGCTATTTTGTTGTATATATAAATATAATTGCATGTTATTAGTATGTAGATATGGTTAACAGTATGAATAATGTAAAACAATTTTATTAATAATTGAGGTTAAAATAAAAAATAAAATAAAATCATTGAGAATGTGATGTCAATAACTAAGGGAATTGTGACTTGAGTAGTAATATAGTTTCGGTTACAGACAGAAAAACACACAATCTCCATTATAATAAGAGATATGTGTGTGTCTGTACGTGTGTGCGTGACTGTCTGTCTGTCAGTGTGTATGTGTGTATGTGTGTATGTATAGGTGCCAGAGTCAGACATTATTTTTCATATTAAATAATTTCCAAATATGCCAAAAGCCTCTGTGCACGAACCAATGAAAATGTCAAGCCAACGCGCCTCTACTTCGTATCTGAGTCAGTTTTTATCAGTTTAAATTCCGCTGTAAATGATTACCTTTGATTTCGCTTCAGCTTATTTCAGAGAGTAGAACAAATTTGGGTTACATGAAAAGATTATCTTAGCGTATTATGTACAGATAAGCACACATGACTATGTGTTCGTGTGTGTGTGTGTACGTGTTTGTGTATGTGTTTGTGTATGTGTATGTGCATCAGTGTGAAATTTTGCAGAAAACTCTTGCTTTGCTGAATCAATCTTATCAGTGGGCGTGAGGTCGATTATAATTTTTCACTGATCTGAGCACTTGTCCTCACAAGCTGAGATCAAAAAACTACTTTTGAGCTCACATCGGCATATTCATATATATATATATATATATATATATATATATATGTGTGTGTGTGAATGAATGAATTATATTTCTTTGTCAATATATATATATATATGTATAGATAAAAGGATATGAAAACACACAATGCTCTTAAAATGAAAATATTTTATATCATATTAACAGAATTGTGTTTTCATATCTTTTTGTCTATACATATATATCTATACTTATACCGTCAGATTCATTTCCTTACTCTTAACTTATATATATATATATATATATATATA
>CM042150.1:82250284-82267044 GCA_023376005.1 Doryteuthis pealeii
AAAGTTAATGCGATATTTTATCACCTCCAGTCATTTTTCGACAAGTAAATGTAAATATTTAAATCTTTTTAAAAATATGGCTTACTTTTAATATCTTCAAACTAAAAAAAAAATCATAAAAACGCCTTCAATTGACAAATTATTTTTTCATATACAGCAGGCACCACTTCAGCTAGGGACTTCATTCATAGGTGGGTTTGTTTTTTCACCTATAGCTGCCTAGCATTTTTTTAAAGCTGGAGGCCGGGATGGAACTCTGCAAATCTATCTATCTCATCCTATTTATATCAATCTATCTCATCCTATTTATATCTATCTATCTATCTATCTATATATATATCTATCTATCTCACCCTATTCATATCAATCTATCTATCTCACCCTATTCATATCAATCTATCTATTGCAGGATCGAATTCAGAGTTTTCCTTCTAGACCGATTGCCATACCTTTCACCTTGGTATGGCAACCGGTCTAGAAGGACCCAGTTTGCCCTACTATTTACTTATATTAGGAGGGAGAATAATTGGGGTTCAATTGGTGGAGTTATGTCGATTTTTATCTCTTTGCTTGTAAAAAATCAGAATTCATCAATAACTTAAAATTAGTTGACTTTAAAACTGTTTTGATAGCATTTCTGGATTTCATGGAAAAATGCTTTTATAAACAAATTGTTAGTAGTAAGGAAGCTCTAGAACTCATTTTACAGACAAAAATCCATTACAAAAAGTCGCCATTTTTCGCCAACCCCACCCAATTTGGAGAGACAAAAATTGAAATAACTTCGCAAAATTTTGGAATTGGACGCTCCAATTTTGGGGATCGTCTAATGTTAACATCGTCCACACCTGGAAAAAATTTAATAAAAATTCAAAGGGGTAGGTGACAATTTTACTTTTATCGGGATGATTTGACATGGAATTACCTATTTCTGTTAAAATCATACCTGTTTAAGCGGAAGTGATGTCGTACATCCATAGATTTGATTCTGTGTCTATAATTCTTTAGTGTAAAATAAAATGATCATTTTGATTTTCCAACATATTATTTTTGGCAAGGTTGGACAAAATGTTGTGGACGTTGGTGTTTACTTTCAAAATCTCCCAACAGGTCTTGATTATTTGAGGTGGTGGTGGGAGAGTGTTGTTAAATATTGTTACGCGGAGGATGTGATGACGTATGGGAATATCCCAGTGCTGAGAACTTCTGTTTTATTTCTCTGAATGTTTGAGATGAGGCTTGATGATTAGTATTATCTGCGTTATTCAGACTATTGTCCTCATCTTCATTGTTGTCTGTACAACGTTTCGGCCGATATGCCTTCTTCAGGTATTTTTTGTCGGACTCAGGAACCTTCTTGGACTCGGAAACCTTCGCTGACTCGAGAACCTTTTTTTCGAACTCGAGAATGTGGTGTAAATAACTACGGGACTTGTAACTTGAGTAGTAATGTAGTTTCAATTACAGATAAATAAACAGCAGATAGCATCAAGAGAAATTAAATGTTTTCTTTCCCTTTCTCTTAATAAATCTATAAATAGTCTCTTAAAAATAGCAATAATAAAAATATAGTATTATCTGCGTTATTCGGACTATTGTCCCCATCTTTATTGTTATTTATACAACGTTTCGGCCGATATGCCTCCGGTCTTTTTCAGGTATTTCTTGTCGGACTCGGGAACCTTCTCGGACTCGGGAACCTTATTGTCGTAGTCGGGAACCTTCTTGTCGTAATCGGGAGCCATCACGGAACTTTGAATGTTGTACAGATAGCAATGAAGATGAGGACAATAGTCCGAATAACGCAGATAATACTTCTGTTTTAGTTTGTACTTATGACTTTTAAGTTCGTTTTTGTCTTCGGAAATTCTTCTTCGTCTAATTTCTAGTGAATAGAGTAGGTCATTTTTTTATTTTAGATGTCTTCGGTGAGACGATCGTAATGGAGATAGTTGCGTATGTTTGTGGGTTTTGAGTGCTGTTATCTTGTTTGTATTTATCTATTCTTGTCAATAATACAAGATTATCTAACCGCCCTGTCGGCTGGGGCATTAGAATGCACCGACTGCACCTCTGCAGAGAGGTAAGACTCCCCCAATGGGCCACCTGTTGGCCGTGGGTGGCGACCCGTGATGCTTAAGGATAGAGCCCAGGTGGATGAGCAGTTCATGACATGCAATACTCCACTTTGGCCCTATCTTGGGCTAGACGGGCGTCGGAGAGGCCCCCTCCGATCAATCGGCTGGCCACGTCAAGCCCTAGCACCTATATGATTTTCCCAGCCCTATTGCCCTTATGGCAAGCCCCAACCCCTTTTTATCATATGGGTGATAGAAATCGGTGACTGTGGGTTTACATGTCCTGGGAATGACGTTAAACTTTATCTGATGGTGAGGTTCCAGTTTTGGAGGTTTGGGGAATCTGGAGCACCCTTCATCACCATTGCTCCCTGGTCCACTCTGACCCGGAGTGGTAGTACTTGTTAGGGTCCCATCTATGGGTTAAATAGAAAAATGTATTTATAAAAACATTGTATTATCCATTAAGAATTGATTTATTTCAAAACTTTATCGGCATTAAATGACCCACTGAGGTTGATATGCCGTAAAACAAAACAAACCAAAGATTATCTAAAAATACGATTGTGTTGACTTTTCATGGTTAAATTTGGAAGTTTATGGAATAAGTCCTCGTTATTTGTCGGTTGTTGGTTTCCTTGAGATATTCATCGATACCCTAAGATGACAGTTGCTCCGCCTTTATCCGCTTGTGTTATGATCAGGTTTTCTATGTTTGAACGTGCCCATTAGAGCTTCACGCTGATTTTCGTTACGTCGGAAGTGTCGTTTTTTGCGCTTTTTTTTTTTAACTGCCATTTCAAAATGTTTGGATGGTTGCTTCTAGATTATTGGATTGCATGAGTATTTTTTCTCTTTCAGTTGGTTCAAAATGGTTGATTCATGATCTGATAGTCCAAGATGTGCTCTCAGTCGATTTCTTCTGAAAAATGATTTCCATAATTTCCAGTGTTCAGTTGTCTATAAAGACAGAATCGAGGCCTCTATTCAGTAGTTTCAAATACATAGATACTGAATTAGTACTTGCTTGAATTATTATTTGTAAATGTGGGTTATTTTAAGTACACAAGAACTTCAAAGACCCTTCGCAAAATTTAGAAAAGATTCTAGTGTAATTCTATTCAAAATGGTTGATTTTGGGAGTTTTCTTTGTTTAATGGCATATCAACCTTCGTGTGTTATCTTATGCCACAGCCATGCTTGTATAAAAACAGTTTGTAATTGTCTATCATTTCTATATACTACTTTGTTACGATCTTTTTTTCTGAGATTACCATTAGAGCTTCACACTGATGTTGTCACGTGGTAAGTGTCGTTTTTTGTGTTTTTGATGTCTTCTGTCACTGCCATGTCAAATGTTTAGATGGTTACTTCTATATTATTGGATATGAATGGATATTATTTCTCTTTCAGGTGGTTCAAAATGGTTTATTTGATAGTCGAAATTGAACTCTCAGTCGAATTCTTCTAAAAAAAATGATTTCCCATCATTTCCCAGTGTGAAGTTGCTGAAGTATTGTCTATAAAGGCAAAATCGAGGCCTCTATTCAGTAGTTCAAATACATAGATACTGAATTATTGCTTGCTTAAAATAAGTAAAAAGTCATTATCAGCCAATCAGTCTATCCCCTTTCAACTTCCGCTAAACCAAGGAGATTATTTTAGCGTTTGAGGTGGAGCGCCACACCTACAGTCAGCTCCTTACTTTTTACCGCACAGTGCTACTCATACACTGTTGGCGAGGACCGGTATCGAACTAGGAACCTTGTGGTTTCTAACCGAAACGCTCTACCGACTGAGCTAACCCGGCCCATAACTTTAATGCTTTGCTTAAAATACTCTTTGTAAATGTGGGTCATTTTAAGTCCACAAGGAATTTTAAAGATGCTTCACAAATTTTAGAAAGCTTCTAGTGTAATTAATGTTTGTGTCTGCCTTTCCAAGTGTCTTGGTTGGACGGCTTCTTAGATTTTTGAGTAGCTGTATATACTTACTGGGTTTGAGTGTGTCCAACTCATTTTGTTTGCTTAAGTAGTCTTTCTTATTTGATTTATAGTAGATTCACTGTTTTGTGTTTCTATTTGGTTGATTTGTATTGTGGGGTCCAGCTTCTCTATGTCTTCTTAGTTTGGGAACGACTACATATGTATGTGCTTTGATTTGAGCTCGTTCTTCCCTTAGTCTACCTGCTTTCTTTATCGGAGTTTTAGGTGTGGCTCTTTATGGTTATTTGTATTCTTTTCTGGTTGTTTTGGGATTTGTGTTTTGTTTTTAGGATGGGTTTCCTCCGTTTTCTTTCTATGTGGTGCAGCTTTGATACGATGGAGTTCTTTGTTTTTTCCCAGTTTAATGTTTGCATATTGCTGTCATGAGTTCATCGTATTCGTCTGTTAGTTTTTGTTTTATTCTGTCTTCCAGGAACTTTTCTTCCGAATTTGTTTCAGAAGATTTTTTCACAGAATGTTACAGTGTCGTTCATGTTAGAACTGGTTAATTTTTCGTACCAGATTGTTAAAAAAATCTTCATCGTGTTTACCGATTATATATATATATATATATATATATATATATATATATTATATAATATATATATATATATACTAATGATATTGGTAGATGTAAAATAAAGGGTCTAACATGGTTTCAATCAAAAATTGATCTCGTCAGGACCCCACATTACATTAACCAAGTTGATGTAATTCCTCGGTTAAATTGAATATAATAACGGTTGAACGCTACGTTATTTTTCTCTCAATTTTTGCGTCCGGCCTGATACAATATATATTATATATATATATATATATATATATATATATGTATATATATATGTGTGGTGTGTGTGTGTGGTGTGTGTGTATCTGTGTCTGTGTCTGTGTGTATATGTATTACATTTTATTCTGTAATGTAGAATGGAATTTCATGGAATTACATTCATGTTTCGCCACAGGTCTAGCGTCATCAGAATGTAAAGGATTTATTACCACAAAAAAATCTACATTAAAGGGTGAGAATAGCAATGATTTATGAAAAGCGTCGGAACACTTAATTTTAAAAATTTAACTGTAGCGACAAAACATGATAGCAAAAATGAACCTGTGACTAATGGTGATGAAAGGGTACAGCATATTCTCCAGAGCTCCAGAATTAGAACTTTACTAACAGATAATGTTCAACATAATATCCAGGACACTAGGACCCTCACCCACGGCCATCTAACACATATATATATTTACCAACCCCTCGACACGAGCAAGATGCGACACAAAGTCAATTTCTTAAGCGGGGTTTAACAGGTTTGAATTCAGAGTTTTCCTTCTCCTAGACCGGTTGCCTAACCAAGGTTAAAGAGCCCGGTCTGCCCTACTATTTACCCATAGCTGGAGGGGGAGTAGGATTCATACCTTTTCCAAGGGTATTAGCGCTAAATGAAAACGCAATTACCACGTCCAGGATTTGAACTCGGGGCGACGTGTCCATTACCCATGACTTTAACCATTACACCACGCACTTCCTTCTAACACATATATGGTAAAAAAGGTCGGGACTTGCCAAAAGTCAACAGGGGAGAATCATTTTTAGAACGTGATAGCAAAAAATGAATATTTCAATTTTAGGTCACTGTTTAGTTTGTTTTCTTTTTTTAATGGCAGATCAACCTTCGTGTGTTATCTCATGCCAAAGCCATGCTTGTATAAAAACAGTTTGTAGTTGTCTATCATTTCTATATACTAGAATATTGAAGTTCATCCAATAATTCCTCGTTATTTAGTTGTTTGTTGGCTTCTTGAGATATTCATTGATAGCCAAGATGACAGTGGCTCCGCCTTTATTCGCTTGTGTTATGATTCTTTTTTTTTTTTTTTTTTGCTGAATTTACCATTAGAGCTTCACGCTGATGTTATCACGTGGTAAGTGTTGTTTTTGTGCTTTTTGATGTCTTCTTTCGCTGCCATTTCGAATGTTTGGATGGCTACTTCTATATTATTGGATATGAATGGATATTTTTTCCCTTTTCGGTTGGTTCAAAATGGTTATCTGATAGTCCAAATTGAGCTCTCAGTAAATTTCTTCTTTTTCCAATTTTTCCAAATGACACCAACTCAAGGCCAACCATTGTTTCATTTATTTAAGTTTTTGAAATTGTCGACCAATTTTCAAAAACTGGGAATCTCCTTTGTTAAATTATCATTTTATTTTGGCAAAATTAAAAATTCCGATGATATATGTCAAATTCCATAATTTAAGGAATTTCGTTGTCTACGTGAAAATTCTTTGTTTAGATAAATTTATAATTATTATTATTATTATTATTTTATTATTATTGTTTTTTCTTATTTTTACAGTAACTTTTAACTTTTAACAAACTACCCTAATTAATAATTAGGGTAGATTTAATTAATTAGTATTTAATTAAAAGATCGCCAATCAGCCATAAGATTTGTAGTGTTATATATAATAGGTTCAGTGTTGGTGTTTCTATTTGTGTTGATTTGTGTTATGGTCCAGCTTCTGTATGTCTAGTTAGTTTGAGTATGACTACATATGTGTGTACTTTGGGCTCGTTTCCCTCTAGTATACTTGCTTTATTTACTGGATTTTTACGTCTAGTTGTTTATGTTCTTTTGGAATTCTATGTTTCTCATTGTTTTGGATTTGTTGTTTTTTTTTTTGGTGGGTTTTCACAATGTTTTGCAATTTTGATACAATGGAGTTCTTTGTTTTTTCCACGTTTTCAAGTTTGCATATTGCTGTCAGGATTTTTTTGTATTCTCCCGTGTTCGTTTGTTTTCTATTGTGATTTCCAGGACCTTTTCTTTCGAATTTGTTTCAGAGATTTTTTTTTCACAGTCCTTTCATGAGCTCCAGTCGATTCTTTCGTACTAGGTTGATAGAAAATGTACCTCATGGTTACGGATTATATATATATATATATATATATATTATATATATATATATATATATATATATGAGGTAAAATAAGGAATGAAAGGACAAAACTCAGACAAAAATGTGCAGTATATTTCGCTGGAATTTTAAATTCCGCTTCATCAGCCTTTACTGAATGATTAGGATCATACAAGTGTTTTATAGAAGGGAGTAGTAAGTAGGTGGGTAAGTTTTGTGGTGAGGGAAAGATTTGATTGGTTATAGGAGACATCTTTGGGGAAAATAACCTACCTACTTCCCCCTTCTATAAAACACTTGTATGATCCTAATGATTCATAAAGGCTGATGAAGCGGAATTTAATATTCCAGCGAAATATACTGCACATGTTTGTCTGAGTTTTGTTCTTTCATTCCTTATTTTACCTCATTCTGTCGCATTCATTCCAATCCTCTTCTTTCTCATATATATTATATATATATATATATATATATATATATATATATATATATAAAAGACCTGTCACCGGACATCGATGGTCAAACAGCCTAAATTTGAACTGATGCTTCTCGCACCCCTTGGAATGATGCTCGCACCCCAAGTGGTACGAGCACCCCTGGTCGGGAACCCCTGTTCTAAGACAATGACCGTTACGCGATGCACGCCTCTCAGTGGTCAGGAAGCCTAGCTCGTTAATCATTACATCATACTAGACGTATTGAAAAACCCATTAATCAGCGCACCTAATTCGTTTGTTGATTCGCGATCTTCGTATTACACTTTAAAAACGTAGCGAATCCTGGCAGAAAAGGAATTCTTTTCGGAAACGAATGGACAAATAAGGAATTAGATTTCCGATGATCGATCCCTTTTTTTTCTGTAAAAAACGGAAATAAAAAGGAAAATTTCTTACGAAATAAGGATATCGCAAAGTTATCATATATCAAAAACCAAAAGTCAGTTCCGCTTTTTCGTCTCTTACCGATTTTGCAACACGAAAACAAAATCCCAAACTCACCACGACCGAACGAAAACAAAAGTTTAGCGTTGGATGGAATTTCAAAATCGTAGTAGTTTAGCATAGTGGTTTACGACCTGGCGAGTTTTCAGTAGACCTCCATGATTTTGACAGCTAATTTACAAAGTAATTTTAGTCGAGATGCTTCGCCCACCGGGGAAGACTCGTTAGAATGCAATTTTTGCAGACAATTTTCATTAGTCTTCATTGTATTATTGTCTATATAGTAATCGGTAGTATCTTTATCTTTTTTTTTCGTTCTATATTCCTTTCGCTTTTTGTAGATACTTACAAATCTTTGCTAATTTTGGCTCGAAGACAAATATGGAAAAATAGAAGAAGGAAGATTGTTTTGCGCCATTTTCCCTACCAGAAACAGACTGAGCCTGAATATAATCATTAGAAAAGCTGAATTATGATCAGGTTTCTATCCATAGGCAAAATAATTATCGTAAGTAATTATTTCAGGATACGGAGTCTGTGTGCCTATTTTAACCTCTCTATATCTACGTATCTCTCTGTCCCTGTCTCTGCCTCTTGTTTGAAAATGTCAACATGGAGGATATTCTCTCTTTTTTTAGGGAAATAAAATTATACCATAGAATATAGTCATGAAACAAATCATACCATACAACATAATCCCCAATAATGCTAACACATTGTTAAAACTAATTACTAAAAAGTATAAATATAAATACTCGATATATATCACTTCCTAACCGTTAGGCATGACATAACCTCAGACGGGTGTATATGCCGCTAAAATCAATAAAAAAACTGAACAGATGGAGTTGCCACTTGTAAATACATTTCTCTGCCCGGATTATAGTGGCTTGTCAGACGCTTTGAATTTTTTAAAAACTTTGTAAAAACAATTTCTTTTACAATAAATTCTCTCCTGACGATGACCTAAGGTCGAAACTAGTTGAGAAAAATAAACAACATAAAAAATTCCTGTTTGTCCTATCACTTTTTGTTCATCTTATATATATATATAATATATATATATATATTATATATATATATATGTGTGTGTGGTCTGTGTGTGTGTGTGTGTGTATGTATATGATGAGTAAAGAATACAAAAATATTCGACCGATATATTTTGAAGTTGCGAACGAATAAATAGTTTTGCCTAGGTTCGAGCGTTGCAGTTTATATACATTGTATATAGCAATAAATCATCAGGGGTATATTAAATATTTTCGGTTAATCTCACCTGAAAAATAACATTTATGAAGGATAGATATGTGTGTGCGTATATTATATATATATATATATATATATATATATATATATATATATATATATATAATGAAGCGAAACTCTCTAACGTAGAAAAAAACTATTTCATCATTCATAAATAAACACATTCACTGAATATTTGTTTATTTTGTTCATATTTCCATACTTATACTGTAGAAATACCTGGTCCATGAATGGACTAAATGTATATTAGAAAACAACAGTGAGTGTGGAGAGAGGAGGCCAGTGTGATGCTCTAAAGGATAATAATTTTAGCAAATTACTTATTAAATTAAGAACATCTCGAAGAATTCGCGTATAACAATGTTTTATTTTAGGATTTTTTTGTTTTATTTAGAATATTATTCTAAAAAATAAACTCTAAACTTCTGAGGGTTTTGAAAGCGGATTTTATTTTTCTGAAAAGTTATAACGAGAAAGTGTACAATAAAGCCCTCAAAATCTAAAGAAACAAGTACACAGAAAATGTTCATATGAAATATATAAGGAACCACAAGTTCCAGGTTCGATACCGGCCCTCGCCAACTCAGCGAATGAGTAGCACAGGGATCTGTGCGGTAAAGTGAGGAGCAGATGGTAGGTTGTGGCGCTCCACATTAGACACCAAAAAACAATCTCCTTGGTCTAGCTAGTGAAAAAGGGGATAGACTCCCTCGCTGTCTGGCTGATACCGAATTTAAGCCATACGCGACGACTTACTTTTTATAGGTATAAAAAATGCTAGAGGGTTCACATGCCGTTAAAAAACCAATCGGCTTAAGGACTTGAATACTATTCACCCATTGCTAAACGAGAAAAAGAGATAGATTCATGCCTTTAAGTGCAAAGTGAAACAGAGAACAGCCTTGTCCAGGATTTGAACTCGAGTAGCCATTTTATTTGCTACAGTGATATCCATTACGCTGTTTATATCTTTCCCTAATCTCCTTCTCTCGTTCACCCCCTCTCCTTTACGCGCCCTTTCCTTTCTCTACTTATATCACTCTATCTTTTCCTTCTCTCTCCGTCCCCACTTCTTAATCCCCAAAATATTTCCACTCGGACATCAATGTGTTCGGTGAGTAACGCCAATCTGTTACCAAAGCTCGAACACCCGCAACTCTCTCATCCCTGATTTTTCTAATACCTCTAAGTGCTTGGCTTACTGATCTATAATACTGATTACGCGAATTACGCCGTATAGACTGCTTGGCAACGGAACAAATAAGAGCAAGCGGGAAAGACGTTGGAGAATGCGATATAAATCGGAGAGCGCGTTGATGAATTTGACAAGATGCAATAGACCGTTCGTATGCTCCATTTAGCTTCTTTTCATGGGTCGTCGAAAAACAATGACTTCATCTCTTTTGTATTGTCGCCCAAGATCCTTGGATAGAAATCTATTAAAGTGAACAGAACCGCCATTAAATGACCAAATCACTTGACGAATGTCAATTTCTTGACAAGCGTCGTTGGGCAAGAAATTGTTTTGAGTAGACATTAGTTTATAAAAACGTTTATTTCTATTAGTATTCAATAAGTGTTCTCACAATATGCAGGCACTGATTCTCTTGAGTCACTCATTATCGTCCCTACTGTCCGTCGTTCTTAGTATATCGTCCAGATAGCAGCGGCCAAATGTGGCTTGGTTTCTTTGGCATATCAACCGTCGTGTGTTATTTAATGCCAAAGCTATCATGATAGAAAGAACAGTAAAGTTGTACTACTTAATCAATAGCTGAAGGCTGGAATTTCATACCTTCCCAAGGTTATTAGTCCGAAAATGGAACGTAATAGCGTGAGTGGATTTGAAACTCGCTTACTACGAATGTCGTAATTTAGAGAACGTTAGCCTCTACAATAACGAAGAAGTATGTGTTAAATAATTATTGGATCCTAAATGCTTTTATAAGGTATTGTAGAAATCAATTAATGGCGATTAGTGCATGCTGAATGGCCTTGAGAAGTGAGTGACAGCGCTTGACCTCACTCCTGACCTTGCTTTCGCGGGGATGGATCGTGAGAACCGGAGCCATAGAAGACCCTGTCTTCCAATTTAAGGATACTAAGTAACTTAGGCAGTTAGAAGTTAGAAGCCGAGCTAGCAAATGTAAGATTTGCGCAGATTGTCTGGTTTGGGGATTTTTATAAATAAAAGTAACATCAACGTAAATCGAAAGTCTTGTGTTTTTTATTCCTAAAAACTAACAATAACACACAGGGCTCTGATAAGTGAGTGAATCCCTAAACAGAAACCCAGACCCGACTTCCCTCAATAGAAGAAAGACCAGACCATAGAAGATTCCAGACCAAGAATAGATGATAGAAGAAACCAAGCCCGGCCAGAAGAAAATACGACCAGAAGTAAGAAATAGAAAAGGTATACACATATATGTTGATTTGTAATTGTGAAAACCCCAGTACGTAAACATATGTCCATGTGTTGAAGATAGGAACAACATGCCAAGCCAATTTTTTTTTTTTTTTTTTGATAGTTCGTCTTTTCTAGGATGGTTTAGTGGGATGAGAATTAGATGACTTCTAAAACTGCTGTTTTTAGGGTGATACTTACCGAAATTAAAAAATCGCTGGTGTAATTCCAATTAGTTTTTCCGCTAAGGCGTTTCGTTAGCATCAGAGTGGTGTAACCATATAGTATGTACGGCACGGCTTGGATTAGCACATATGCCAGTAGAACAAGAATATAGCATGATGTCTTAGGAAAAAGCTAAATTGGAATTACACCAGCGATTTTTTTTAATTTTCGCGTAAGTATCAACCCTAAAAACAGCATTTTTAAGAGTCATCTAATTCTCAATCCACTAACCATCCTAGAAAGGAACGAACTATCAATGCTGCATGTTGTCCTATCTTCAACACATGGACATATGTTAGCGTACTGGGGTTTTCACAATACCAAATCAACATATATGTTGTATACCTTTCTCTTAATTTCTTACTTCTGGTTCGTATTTTCTCTGGCCGGCCCTTTGGTTCTTCTATCATCTATCTTGGGTCTGGAATCTTCTATGGTCTGGTCTTTCTTCCTATTGAGGAGTTCGGGCTGGTTTCTGAGTTAGGGATCACTCCTTATCAGAAAAGCCCTGTTTATTGTTAGTTTTTAGGTAATAAACAACAAGACTTCGATTTACGTTGATGTTTACTTTATTTTATAAATCCCCAAAACAGACAATCTGCGCAAATCCTTACATCTTGCTAGCTCGGCTTGCTACTTTCTAACTGGCCTAAGTTTAGCTTAGTATCCCTTAAATTGGAAGACAGGGTATATCTATGGCTTCCGGTTCTCAGCGATCCATCCCGGAAAGCAAGGTCAGAGTTGAGGTCAAGCGCTGTCACTCACTCTCAGGCCAATCAGCTGCACTAATCGCCATTATGATTTCCTAAACAAACTTATAAAAGCATTAGGGATCCAAATAATTATTTAAGCACATACTCTTCGTATTGTAGAGGCTAACGTTCTAATTACGACATCGTAGTAAAGCGAGTTCAAATCCACTACGCTATTGACGTCCATTTTCGGAACTAATAACCTTGGAAAGGTAATGAAATTTTCCAGCTCAAGCTATGATTAAGTAGTACAACTAACTGTTTCTTCTATCATGAATAGCTTTGGCATTATAACAACATCGACGGTTGATAATGGCCAAAGAAAACGCAAGCACATTTGGCCGCTGCTATCTGGACGATATACTAAGAAACGACGGAAGTAGGGACGGGATAATGAGTGACTCAAGAGAATCAGTGCTGTCATATTGTGAGAACACTTATGAATACTAATTAGAATAAAACGTTTTTATATAACCTAATGTCTACTCAAACAATTTTCTTGCCCAACGACGCTTGTCAAGAATTTGACATTCGTCAGTGATTTGGTCATTTAAGGCGTCTGTTCACTTTAATAGATTTCTATCCAAGGATCTTGGCCGACAATACAAAAGAGATGAAGTCATAGTTTTTCGACGACCCATGAAAGAAGCTAAATTGGCATACGAACGGTCTTATTGGCATCTTGTCAAATTCAAATCACGCGCTTCTCCGATTTATATCGCCATTTCTCCAACGTCTTTCCCGCTGCTCTTTATTTGTTTCCGTTTGCCAAGCAGTCTAATACGCGTAATTCCGCGTAATCAGTATATAGATCCATGGGGTGAGCAAGCAACTTAGAGGTATTGAAAATCAGGGATGAGAGAGTTGCGGTGTTCGAGCTTTGGTAACAGATGGGCGTTACTCACCCGACACATTGATGTCGCGAAGTGGAAATATTTTGGGGATTTAAGAAGTGGGGAAGGAGAGAGAAGGAAAAAGATAGAGTGATATAAGTAGAGAAGAGGAAAGGGCGCGTAAAAGGAAGAGGGGGTGAAACGAGAGAAGGAGATTAGGGAAAGATATACAACAGCGTAAATGGGATATCCACTGTAGCAAATAAAATGGGCTAACTCGAGTTCAAATCGCTGGACAAGGCTGTCTCTGTTTTCCCACTTTTGCACTTAAAGGCATGAATCTATCTCTTTTCTCGTAGCAATGGGTGAAATGTAGTTTCAAGTCCTTAAGGCCGATGGTTGTTTTTTAACGTAAATTGTGAACCCCTCTAGCATTTTTTATACCTATAAAAGTAATCGTCGGTATGGTTCTTAAATTCGTATCAGCCAGACAGCGAGGGGAGTCTATCCCTTTTCACTTAGCTAGACCAAGGAGAATTGTTTTTTGGTGTCTAATGTGGGAGCGCCACACCAACCATTCTGCTCCTCACTTTACGCACAAGGATCCCTGTGCTACTCATTCGCTGAGTTGGCGAGGGCCGGTATCGAACTGGAACCTGTGGTTCCTTATATATTCATATGAACATTTTCCTGTGTACTTGTTTCTTAGATTTTGAGGGCTTTATTGTACACTTTCTCGTTATAACTTTTCAGAAAAAAAATTAAAAATCCGCTTTCAAAAACCCGCTCAGAAGTTTTAGAGTTATTTTTTTAGAATAATATTCTAATGTAAACAAAAATCTAAAATAAACATTGTTATACGCGAATTCTTCGAGATGTTCTTAATTTAATAAGTAATTTGCTAAATATTATCCCTTTTGAGCCTATCAAAACTGGCTGCGCTCTCTCCACACTCACTGTTGTTTCTAATATACATTTAGTCATTCATGGACCAGGTATTTCTACAAGTATAAAGTATGGAAATATGAACAAAAATAAACAAATATTTGCAGTGAATGTGTTTATTTATGAAATGAATGAATAGTTTTTTTCTACGTTATGAGAGTTTCGCTTCAAAAAAATATATATATATATATATATATATATATATATATATATTATATATATATATATATACGCACACACATATCTATCTCTTCATAAATGTTATTTTCAGGTGAAAGATTAACCGAAAATATTAATTAATACCCCTGATGATTATTGCTATATACTAATGTATATAAAACTGGCAACGCTCGAACCTGGCAAAACTATTTATTCGTTCGCAACTCATGAAATATATCGGTCGAAATATTTTTGTATTCTTTACTCATCATATACATACGCACACACACACACACGCAGACCACACACAATAATATATATATATATATATATATATATATATATTATATATAAGATGAACAAAAAGTGATAGGACAAACAGGAAATTTTTTTATGTTGTTTATTTTTTCTCACTAGTTTCGACCTTAGGTCATCGTCAGAGAGAATTTATTGTAAAAAGAAATTGTTTACAAGTTTTAAAAAATTCAAAGCGTCTGACAAGCCAACTATAATCCGGGCAGAGAAATGTATTACAAAGTGGCAACTCCATCTGTTCAGTTTTTTTTATTGATTTTAGCGGCATGATACACCCGGTCTGAGGTTATGTCATGCTAACGGTTAGGAAGTGATATATATCGAGTATTTATATTTATACTTTTTAGTAAATTAGTTTAACAAATGTGGTTAAGCATTATTGGGGATTATGTTGTATGGTATTGATTTGTTTCATGACTATAATTCTATGGTATAATTTTTATTTCCTAAAAAAAGAGAGAATATCCTCCATGTTGACATTTTCAAACAGAGAGGCAGAAGACAGGGACAGAGAGATACGTAGATTATAGAGAGGTTAATAGGCCCACACAGACTCCGTATCCCTGAATAATTACTTACGATAATTAATTTTGGCCTATGGATAGAAAACCTGATCATAAAATTCAGCTTTTCTAATGAAATTTTAATTTATTTTCCAGGCTAGTCTGTTTCTGGTAGGGAAAATGGCGCAAAAACAATCTTCCTTCTTCTATTTTTCCATATTGTCTCGAGCCAAAATTAGCAAAGATTTGTAAGTATCTACAAAAAGCGAAAAGGAAATTAGACACGAAAAAAAAAAGATAAAGAATACTACCGATTTACTATAATAGACATAATACAATGAAAGACTAATTGAAAAATTGTCTGCAAAAATTGCAATTCTAACGAGTCTTCCCCGGTGGGCGAAGCAATCTCGACTAAAATTACTTTGTAAATTAAGCGTGTCAAAATCATGGAAGGTTTCTACTGAAAACATCGCCCAAGGGTCGTAACCACTATGCTAAACTACTACGATTTTTGAAAATTACATCCAACGCTAAAACTTTTGTTTTTCGTCGTCGTGGTGAGTTTGGGAATCTATTTGTTTTCGTGTTGCAAAATCGGTAAGAGACGAAAAAGCCGGAACTGACTTTTGGTTTTTTGATATATGAATAACTTTGCCGATATCCTTATTTCGTAAGAAATTTTCCTTTTTATTTCCGTTTTTTTACAGAAAAAAAAAAGGGATCGATCATCGAAATCTAATTCCTTATTTGTCCATTGTTTCCGAAAAGAAATTCCTTTTCTGCAGGATTCGCTACGTTTTTAAAGTGTAATACGAAAGATCGCGAATCAACAAACGAATTAGGTGGGCGCTGATTAATGGGTTTTTTCAATACGTCTAGTATGATGTAATGATTAACGAAGCTAGGCTTCCTGACAACTGAGAGGCGTGCATCGCGTAACGGTCATTGTCCCTTAGAAACAGGGTTTTTCCCGACCAGGGGTGCTCCGTACCACTTGGGGTGCGAAGCATCATTCCCCCAAAGGGGGTTTGGGGCCGAGAAAAGCCCCCCCAATCCCAGTTTTCAAAATTTAGGCTGTTTGACGGCAATCGAATGTCCGTGCAGGTCTTTTATATAATATATATATATATATATATATATATATATATATATATAATATATGAGAGAAGAGGATTGGAATGAAATGCGACAGAATGAGGTAAAATAAGGGAATGAAAGAACAAAACCTCAGACAAACATGTGCAGTAAATTTCGCTGAATATTAAATTCCGCTTCATCAGCCTTTATTGAATCATTAGGATCATACAAGTGTTTTATAGAAGGGGGGTAAGTAGGTAGGTTTATTTTCCCCAAGATGTTCTCCTATAACCTAATCAATCTTTCCTCACCAACAAAACTTACCCACCTACTTACTAACTCCTTCTATAA
>CM042150.1:82267144-82282144 GCA_023376005.1 Doryteuthis pealeii
CTCCCGAAGAAAAGAAGGAAGAGGAAGAAATGATTGAAAATAGAAAAGAGTGGTGGGAAAGTAAAATATTGAGGCCTGGAATAAACGAATAAACAAAAGAAAAACTATTGCATGGATTATTACTGCCAAGAAAAGAAGAAAGAAAGAAAGAAAGAAAGAACGAAAGAAAAAAAGAACGGATGGGGGAGATAAAGGGAGAGAAAAGTTGAATTTAAGCGCAAAATAAACGAATAAATAAAAACGAAAGAAAAATATTGCATGGATAATCCCTGACACAAGTGAATTGCAAAAGGAACCAAAGAGAAATATGGAGGGGAGGGTGTATCGACTTCAGATATTTAAATAATCTTCATTTTCTTTTCTTTTCTTTTTATTTCAGGACATTTTGATAAATTCTCCTTGCGTTTACATTTTAATAATTTAAAAAAAAAACCTCACGACAGCCACCTACCAACAATGTTAGTCCAGAAATCAATAACAATTATTAGCACTTCTAAGTAAATAGATAAAAATATAAATAAAATATTTTTAAAAAATGACCAATGTAATCTCTTAATCACGCCAAAAAGACATTTGTTTGTCGCACTTTTTGTTTCGGGTTTTAAAGGAAAACTTTCTTTTTCTATTTTCTTTTTCTTTTGTGGTTTATTTGTATTCTTGAGTATTTTTGTTTTTTTTTTTTGGTTTTATTTGTTTTGTTTTTTGTTTTGTTTAGTTTTTTTTCTTAGTTCTTGTGTTCGTCATTTTCTTTTTTCTTTTTTCTGTCTTTTAACGTTATTATAATTTTTTTCTTTTTCTGAGTAACGTTTTCTATCTCTTCTCTTGAAACACACATAATATTAATGTCCTGTCAATGTTTTGGCCTCGTTTTTTTTTATGATGAATTTCACTTTAGTTTATCTTTCAAGCATTTTAAGAATTTGGCTAAAACGAAACAAGTTAATACAACCGTCATAACTACTAGCTGAAAACCTGCTCTATGGCTTCATGGTGTTGTGCCATGGTGGCATCATGTCTGAAGCCACCCTGGTGCAACACCATGAATCTAACCTTAGTAAATAACAAATTGATAGCATTAGTGTGTGTATTGTTGCTAAGAAATATCGATGCAGAAAATGCGAATACTCCTGAGAGGAATTCAAACCATCCGGGTTATGTACTTCTAAGTAACAGCACATATACCGTCCACTAGGGTTCAAATATATACAAGGTTAGGAGGCGCTCGTGGTGTAATGGCTATTGTCGAATGAAATGGACACGATTACCTGAGTTCAAACTCGGACGAGACTGTTTGCATTTCGCATAGCACTAATACCCTTAAGAAAGATCTGCATATAAGTATTATCCCTCTAGCTATGGATAAATCGTAGGACAGACTATTGTGTTTAACCATGGAAACCGATCTGGGAGAAGGAAAACCCTGAAATCAAATCTTTTAAACTGCGCTTAAAAAAATAACTTTACGTTGCATCTTCTTCATGCAGAAGGATTTGGTAAATGCATACATACGAGAGTAATCCGAAAATTAAGGTTTCAAAAACGCTGAGAACGCAAGGAAACTGTTGATGCGGCAACACTGTTGTGTTTGTTGTGCATGCGCCTGTCCCTGTACGTGCTTCGCTTCCACGCTCAGTCTTGGCAGTCTTTTCTGATAGAGCTCCCGATTGATGCTTCCGCGTTCTCGCAGCTATTCGGTTTTAGAACGCTAAAAGCATTAAACCGATTAAAATTCATCACCAATTAATGGATGTCTATGGCAAGTCGTGAATGGATATCAAAAACTCCCGCTTTCTCAACGACATGGCGGCGAGCTGGTATAACATGGGCACACAAAAACTGTGTTAAATTACCCAAATGGCAAATATGTAGAAAAATAAACACATCTCTTTTTCTCGTTGATTAACACCATGTCTTCTCCCATAGCCGGGATTATTATTTTTTTTATTATTTCAGTCCATTCGAGTTTTCCCCACCTGCAGAAGCCGGTGGTTCACTTGAGGCTGAGTGACAGCAAGTCTCCTCAGGTCTCCAGGACTCTTCTGAGTATTCCAGCCTATCTCAATAATGCTGTAGTCTGGGTGGTCTCGATTCTTCCTCTGATTTTCAATTCATCCAGACTATTTTCCAACCCCTTGGGGATTGTTCCAAGAACCCCGATTACAATTGGTACGGCCTTCACTTTCATGTTCCATGGTTTTCTCAGTTTTCTGGCAAGGTCCAAGTATTTGTCGATCTTTTCGCTCTCTTTCATTTTTACTCTGTGATTGGCCGGGACGGCAAAGTCCACGAGATGACAAGTCTTTCTCTTCTTGTCAATCAAAACTAGATCTGGTCTCCTGGCTGGGATTATTATTATTACTAGCACAATAAAAAGACGGCCTTCGGGCGATGTAAAAATAATTTTTTGAAAAATATTGCCTAAGGGGATGGGAGCTGAAAATTCAATGTCATAGAGTGTGTACCATAAGTATGTTAAATCGTCAAATTTATTAAATGAGTAAAAAAAAAAAAAGAAAGAAAGACAATTTGAAATGGAAACAGTTCCGATAACTTTAAATATTATATTAGAATAAAACAATCTATATATAAATATATAACGCCGGGCATCTATTTATTGAAACAATGAGGATTGTCTGACGTTGCATGCTCACATTTTGAGTATATTGATTCTAGGTTATGTGCTGGGTAATGTGGCGTAAGCAGTGACGTAATTTTTGTTACAGACAAAAACCGGAAGCGAATCTCCATTATTATTATTATTATTATTATTATTATTATTAACAATAAACAATAAACGTTTCTATAATTTCTATATAATTTGGGGACCTTATCTTTGGGATTATCCTCGTAATAATACTTCCATGGTCGAACAGTTATAATATTATGATTTTCAACAGTCCCCACCTGTTCAATACCCCTGTTAATACGTTCTTTGAATTTACCACAGGTGATCCGAAATAGATATTAGCACATTTCGGGTGTATAATTTTTTAGAAAAGTAGAAATTATATTATGGATAAGTAGAAATTATATTATGGAGACCGCCTGATGGAAAATTTCAAGAATGTCCTCACAGGAATAGCGAACAGGTGTAAACTGTTCGAAATCCTAATATTATAAAGGTATTCCAATAAAGGTGTTACCATTTTTTAATCCCACGGTGCTTGATAAGAATTTTAGTAATATATAAATGTGTGCATGCATATACATTTTGGTATAGCTTATTTGTTGAAAGATATATCAACTCAATATGTTTTAACAATATGTTCTTCTATAATAATAAAAAAGAAAAAGAAAGTAGGAAGCGCGTGGTGTAATGTTTAAAGTCATGGGAAATGGACTCGTCGCCCTGAGTTCAAATCCTGGACGTGGTAATTGCATTTCACTTAGTGCTAATACCCTTGAGAAAGGTATGGATCCTACTCTCCCTCCAGCTATGGGTAAATAGCAGGACAGACTGGGTTCTTTAACCATGGCTAGGTAACCAGTCTAGGAGAAGGAAAACTCTGAATTCAAACCTGTTGAACTCCGCTTAAGAAATTGACTTTGTGTCACATCCTGCTCGTGCGGAGGGGTTGGTAAATAGATATAAAAAAAAAAGAATCGAAAGAAAAAAACTGGAGTAACTACATACATAACAATCGCTTATAAATAAAACCTTATGGGCGAAAAAAGAAACTAGGCATAAAAAAGCTCAGAAAGGAACCAGTCTTTATATCCCGATTACGTTAATGGAGGTAAAGGGTGTAATGGTTAGAGTCGTAGGAAATAGACTCGTCGTCCCGCGTTCAAATCCTAGACGAGGCTGTTTGCATTTAACATTGCGCTAATACCCTTGGGAAAGGTATGAATCCAACTTCCCTCCCTCCAACTATGGGTAAATAGTAGGACAGACTGGGCTCTTTAACATTGGTTAGGTAAACAGTCTAGGAGAAGAAAAAGTTCAGAAAGGAACAAGTTTCTATATCCCGATTACGTTAATGGGGGCCCTGGGTGTAATGGTAAGAGTTGTAGCAAATGGACTCGTCAACCCGAGTTCAAATCCTAGACGAGGCTGTTGGCATAATACATTGCGGTAATACCCTTGCAAATGGTATGGATCCAACTACTCTCCCTCCAACTATGGGTAAATAGTAGGGAAGACTGGGCTTTTTAACATTGGCTAGGTAAACAGTCTAGGAGAAGGAAACCTGTTAAATTCCGCTTAATAAATTGACCTTGTATCGCATTCTGCTCGTGTGGAGGGGTTAGTAATTATATATAACCCGATTACGTATAAGTAACCCAAGGTTAACAGACTTCCATTTATTTCACAAAGAAAACAACCCAGAATACATAGCATCTAAACCACCCTAGAGTGAAACACGTTCTAATAGAATTTGCTGATTTGAAAATTTGTCTACAGAGAGACCTGAGTATACAGAATAGGTCACCAGATGGATCAGCATGCATATAATAAATTGCATGTATATAATAAATTCACGTACAGAATAGCTCACCAAATCAACCTGCCTGTACAAAATAGGTCAATAAATGGTGGTGAGGCTGACGCCATAAGCAAGCTAAGAAATACATAGATTCTTTTGTTATATACCTACTTGCATCTGTTAGGTATTGTGGCATATGAAAGAAAAGAAAAGAAAATCCCCATCAGAATCGGCCGGAATCGAAAGCGGTCGGCCCAAATACACACTTCTTTCCCTTATCGTGAAAGAACATCTCACCTTTTTCTCTCCCTTTCCTACCCTGCCCGTGAGATGGTACAGTTTACCGCCTGGGTCTGCCTGTCTGTATATCTCTCTTTAACCTCTCTCTACAAGAGTGAGTGTAGTGGTGTTTAAGTTGTATAAATATTTGCTGTGAAAATAAAAAAGGAGAGGTTTATTTAATTGCCAAGACGTGTTCTATCTCTCTGTCGCTATTGTTGTCGTATATATAACCGTTTGGCTCTGAACTAGGAGAAACACTTTTTTTTGCAACGTGCCGGGTAATATTGTGGTTGCCCGTCGCATCAGGAGTCATTTTGGTGTGACGAATACGAGTGGGGCTATCTCTATTTCGAGCATAGCATAATTAGGAGCTCGTCCGGGATCTGGACCTCCCACTCGTAACAGTATATATATGGAGAGAGTTCGTTTCTATTCGTGTTTATGTATCATGAGAGACATCCGTGGTTATGACCTCATATTTAAATATTTACTCACTTTCTGGAGTGGATAGATGTTATTTCTTTTTCTTGATTTTTCTGTTATTAGATGACATTTTGTCCCTCTTGAAAGAAATTAAATTATAATAAACACTATAAACTTGAACTTTACCAAATAAATTTATCCTTGATAGCAATTCCCAATCCATTTTAGGACAAACAACCGCGGATAACTTCCTTCCAAAATCAAGAAATCAATCTGACCATCTCTCACAATTTATCACCCCGCACAAAATAACCCTGGACAAGTTAAGGTGTTGTTAGAATCAATCAATCAATGGTTCTGTTATCTAATACCAAAATTTGATTTTGATCATTTCTGTTTGATTACAATCATATCTAAAATTTATATGTTCCATTACACTTACTAGCAACAGAAAACACCCTCCGGGCGTCGTAAAAATTAATTCTTGAAAGACATTGCCTGAGATGGTGGGAGTTAAAACTTCAATGTCAGAGGGTTTGTATCATAAGTAAGCAAAATCCTCATATTTATTAAAGGGGTAAAAAAAAACAACAATCTGAAATGAAAATTGAGCCCCGTCCCTCTCAAATAAAATGTTGCGTGCATGTAATAATCAAACAATTATTTTGAATATTTTCTACATCAATTTTACACAAAGTTGTAGGTATTTATTTATTTGTAAACTTTTTAGTTAACTTCTTGTTACTGTAAAAAAAAAGGAGGGACGAGAGTAAAAAAAACAATTTTTAGAATTGCTTACTCAAATTTTGGGTGTATATAGCATAAGAATATTGTGACGTAAGCTGTGACGTAGTTTTTGTTACAGAAAGAAATACTCCATTATTAATAGATATGCCTATAATCATTTGTTCGCACAGTTATATGGTATCATGTATTTCTATCAAATACAAATAATTTACACACACTTGTATGGTTTATTGTATTCTTATCTATTACTAATAATTCATACACAATTATATGCTTTCATATGCAATTAATTTTATTTGATAATCAATTGTGTGCATACAGTTATATGATTTCAAGTAACTAATAATAATCTTAGTAAATAATTATAGCTTCCTGTAACCATTATTATTACTAATGATTTTCACAAAATCACGTGAATTCAATTATACTTATCTAATAGTAATAATTTTCTAATTTATCTATTTGACCCATAGATGGAGCCGTAATGTACTACCACGTCAGGTCAGAATAGATCTGAGAGTAATGACAATGAAATGGTACTCCACACTCCCCAAGGCAAATTATATGTATTAAGATAGTTACTTGAAGCTATAATTATTTACAAATTATTATTATCAATTATTTGAATCATTGTAGCCACTGTCAAATGTTCCAATACCCTCTTAGGATTACGGTTAGTCTAGAACTATTAATAAATATTTTTAAAAAAGAAAAGAAAAAATAATTACAACAAAAGAAAAAAAATCAAATAAAATTAATAATTAAAACAAAACACTATGCCTTTTGTAATTTAGATATTTGATTTATAATATTTAATCTATTTGAAATGTAAAAAGAAAATACTCATAATACATGGTTTGTTTTGTTTTTTTTTGTTTTTTTTGTTTTTTGGGTTTTTTTTTATTTTGCATCAATCCTAATATGTAATTATTATATAATATTTTAATATATAATTAATATATAATATTTAATCTGTTTAAAGTTTAAAAGAAAAAAAAGTACTCATAAAAGATATTTTCTTAAATTTTCCCATCAGTCCTTATACATAATTTAAGATAATCTTTTATTTACTTATTTACTGAAAAAAAAATTAAATTAGAGAACAAAGGGAAAAAAGACACAAAAAAAGAAAGGGAAAAGGAAAAAGAAAAGAAAAAAGAAAGCGAAACAAAAGTTAAGTATATAAATTTTTCTATTGACGGTTTTTATTTTTATTTTGAATTTGACATGGCAACAATCTCGGAACATTGACCGGATGACAAACAGACAATATTGGATACATTTGTTCTCAACAAACATTCAAAAAAAAACAAGAAATTACAGTTATTCGCCCATTTCATTCATAAAGGAGGAGAAGAAGAAAGAAAAAAAGGAGAGGAAAAAGAAATAAGAACGTCCATTTCTGATACGAAACTCTGATGATGAAGTTTATGCTTCAAAATCGATAAGACAAAATTAACGTCTTTTTGTTTTTATTTTTCATACGCATTGTATTGGCCTTCAAAATATTAATATATATATATATATATATATATATATATATATATATATATATAAGGGTTTTATAATTTGCTTAAAGCACTGTGTTTATATTGGTTTGTTGGTTGGTTTTGAAGGCTATCACAATGCATGTGTAAAGAAAAAGACACAAAGACAAACACACACATAAACAAGCACCCCCCCCCCACACACACATACACAAACACACACACACAGAATTTGGAAGACATGAGACAGAACAAATGAACAGCCACTAGCAACAACTTCAGTTTTGGTGATCTTCTGTAGAAGGGATTTTTATCCCGAAATATTAAGAATTAATCACAGGTTAACAAACAACAGCATAGTTACCTTTTTTATTTACACTTGCATTGTGATAGCCTTCAAAACCAACCAACAAACCAAATATATATATATATATATATATATATATATATATATATATATAACTGCCATATATTACCTAAATATTGAGAATGAAATCGTCTGTTTTTCCTATAAATAATGCCTGAAGAGAGAAACAACGAGATCTCACGAAACTTGTTAATTCAACCTAGCAAATACTACTTACTCTGTTCATCCAGTATTTTTGTTTAGTAAACCTTTTCCCCCCCACCCTAATACTTGTTGCGTTGCTTCCTATTATTTCTCTGTTAACTCTGATAGTTGAGTTACAATACTAACCAAGGTTAAGAAACCCAGTCTGCCTATTTACCCATAGCTGGAAGGGGAATAGATGGATGCGTATCCATTTTCTACGACGATAACTACATGCAATGTGTATAAAATCCTGTAAGAGGAACTTTTTGTCAAGGATATGCCGCCCTATCGGTGGGCGTTAGAATACACCGACTGCACCTCTGCAGAGGGGTAAGACTCCCCCAATGGCGCCATCTGTTGGCCGTGGATGGCGATCCTTTAGGATGGAACCCAGGTGGCTGATCAGATGACATGCAACACTCCACTTTGGCTCTTAATTAGACTAAACGGTCGGATGCAGAGACCCCCCCCCCTTGATCAATCAGCTAGTCACGTCAAGCCTTTAGCACCTATATGATTGCCCCAACCCTATTGCCTTTAGGGCAAGCCCCAACACCTTTTATTATATGGGTGCTAGAAGGCGATAGCTGAGGATCTTTAAACTCTATCTGATGGTGAGGTTCCAGTTCTGGGGGTCTGGGAAATGTGGACCAACCCGTTATCACTATTTTTCTTTGGTCCACTCTGACCTGGAGTGGTAGTACCTGCTATGGTCCCATGTATGGGTTAAACAGTAAAATGTGTTTATAAAAAAGAAAATTGAGTATCCATTAAGAATGAATTTATTTCAAAACTTTGTTGGCATTAAATGACCCACTGAGGTTGATATACCGTAAAACAAAACGAACCAAACGAATCAAGGATGTGACTACAGCGTGAAGTAAAACGATGCGTCCACAATTCTGGGCGGGTCCGATTTGATAACGAGTAAATGCTCCAAAATGATCTGAACAGATCATTAGTTTCAGTTTTATAAGAGCAGGCAGAACATTAATGACAACTAGACGCATAAGAACGTGGACGGACTATGAAGTAATATCAGCAATAATAATAAATGACAGGGCTTATGGTCACGTCATGCTGAAAGCTTCGCTTCCATTTAGATCACCCAAATTAAGCTGAGATCAGCCGGGAGACTTAAAATCTTATAACTGTGTGAAAATTATTTGCATTAAGAATAGTTAAATATATAACTGTTTCTAAATATTAACTATTAATATTATGATTATTACTTGAAATTATTATTATTAGAACGGATTCTGGTTTGTGTATATAGCATTTGATTGCATGGTCAAAATTTTGTTTCTTGTATAATCCCCATGGGATCGCATTGACTAACCCAACCGTGTCTAGTATAGTGCTCCCTTTGTTCTAGTTTGTTTCACCCGCTTTTTATTATTATTATCTCCTATTGAGTTTTCACTCCAGTATTAGCTGATGGTATTTCACTGGAGTCTGAGAGACAGCAAGTCTCCTCAGGTCTCCAGGACTCTTCTGAGTATTCTGGCAGATTGCAGCAGTGCAGTGTTCTGAATGGTTTCAATCCTTCCTTTGATATCCAAACTTTCCAAACCCTTTTCTAATCCTTTTGGCACTGTTACAAGTGCACCAACCACAATTGGTATCACTTTGACTTTCATATTCCATAACTTTTTCAGTTCTCTGGCAAGGTCCAGATATTTGTCCATTTTTTCATTTTCCTTTAGCTTCAATTATTATTATTATTATTATTATTATTATTATTAGAGATCGAGTTTTTCACACCACTGTGTTCAATCACTGGTGTCTTGTGACAACAAGTCTACTCAGGTCTCCAAGACACTTCAGAGTATTCTAGCTGATCATAAACATAATTTCCAATTCCTCCAGTCTGTTTTCTACAATTATTATTTTTATTATTATTATTATTATTATTATTATTATTATTATTATTATTGTTGTTGTTGTTGCTGTTGTTGTTGTTGTTGCTGTTGTTGTTGTAGTTGCTGGAAATAATTATCATTATTATTATTACTTGAAATAATAATTATCGTTATGATTATTACTTCAAATAATTACTATTATCATTATTTAATTTGAAATCGTAAAATTGCAAGTAAAAAGAGACTTACATTGAAATAAAATGATGAACCTGTCTTGGGTTATCTTATGCCAAAAAGTAAATCGTGAGGGATGGTCAGATTTATTGGGAGGTTATTTCCAAGGAATTGTCTTTATTTTGACAGTAAGAAGTCAGCAGTTGCTTGTTGTTAAATGGATTGGGAATCGTTTGAGATATTAGTTTATAGCGTAAACGTCAAGTTTATTGCTATACTTTTGGTATAATTTTATTTTTCTCGGAATATTTAAAAAAATAAATCTCTCAGGTTGTTTGAGTTGTTAAAACTTTGTCAAATGACAATAAAATCAGTAGATTCTATTAGAATGTGTTTTAATAGTATAGCGCAGTGGTTCCCAATCACCAGTGTGTCGCGAGATGTCATTAGGTGTGTCGCGGGAAAGTATTCAATATTTAAGGTACAAACTTCAATATAGTAGGAAAAACTTCACTGTAACAATGTAGGGCGATATGGAAAACGCCTCGGTGAGGATTAGAACCGAAGACCATATCTGTACGCAGAATTTTAATGCAAGACGTTACTCACTGTTCCATTAGAGCCTATCTTAGTGCATGAAATACGTCCTATAGGTTGAATCCACACCAACACAGTAGTCTCTAGTGTTGTAACACAACGTTCACTTTTATTAAAACTAGCTAAACTTGGTAAAATCCTATTCAACCAACAAAGATTCCAGCGATGAAATTGTACTTGCGCATTATTTGAAATGAAGTTACTAAAACAGTTCTTATGTTATTTTCGAGTTAAAACATGTGGTTGCATTGAAAATACCAATCTTGCCAATGTAATACAAATAAATAACCATGAATAATAAATATTTTCGTATTCTTTCATTCTTGGATCTATAGAATGATTGGCTGTAGAATTAGCCAACCAGATGTCAAGAGGTCGTGGACTGCGTTGGCATACTCTATTTAAAGCCATTATTCTGTTGGCGTTGAACAAAAAGTCAGCGAGTTAGAGTTTGATCGACTCTAACGGGGTCTGACAGGCGGAGGGGGGTATTATGTTGGAAGACCCAAACCCCGTCCCCCTTATGAAACCAGTTAATAACATAACTCACGACGCTGCCCTGCGCTGATTAATCAATCGTATCACGAATACCTTTATGGGTGTGCTGCGAAAATTTTAAACAGTTCATTGGTGTGTCGCCATACAAAAAAAAAAACGGGAACCACTGTATAGCGTGTTTGACTTGCATTGCATTCTGGGTGTTTCTTCCTTTAAGTAAAAGTAGAAGTGGCTACCAAGTGACTTCTGGGTAGAGGGGGGAGGCAAAAAAGCCTTGGTGTATTGATTTATTTACTTTTCAGATTTACAAATGCTGAACATTTTCAATTAGAATGTTAATGCTATTTCTATGCATATTTTAATTTTTAAATATTTGAATATGCATCAAATCTTCATAATTTTTGCACAAACAGCAAGAACCGGTGATATTTAATGTGTATATATATTTACTTTATCGTTAATGGTTTTATTTTCGTAGTTTCATCCGGACATGCATACACACCAACTGTCCTTTATATATGTACTAGCAGCGGCTACCCGGCGAAGCTCGGGTAGAGGAGGAAAAAAACATGGTTTAATAATCGTTTGCAGATCTATTACTACTGAATAGCGAGTTCGATCCTCGTAGGATGACCCATAAAAATAATCATGTAAAAAAGATTTTAATCCGGCCTGGTGGGAGGTCAGGGAATTCTTTTTCGTCAAAGTAGAGGGAATAACATCATATAATGATATAGTAAGAAATTTTAATTCAATGATTAACTATATTTTTTAAATAAAATATAAATGACGCAGTTTTCTAAATTTTAAATTAATATTTCAAAGCAAAAAATAATAAATAAATTGATAAATAAAGTAATTAAATTAATGTAAAACGATAAATAATCTTTTTAAAAATAACATTATTAATTCAAAACCCGAGTAGAGGGAAAAATAATAAACGTGGTGTAATAGAAGAAGTCTGTTAGTTCTGTGTGACCTTTACATAGTTGGGATATAGATACTTTTCTGGACCCTATGACCTGCTTAAAGGTCATACGGTCCGAAATAAAGACTCAAAAAAATAAAGACCTCAATAAAGACCCAAAATAGAAGAATGAGAACCAGGCATAAGAAATTCCAGAAAGGAACAAGTGGACCATATTACCTTTAGGCACCCCTTTTTTTATCTCGATTAAGAAAGGACATGTCTTTCATTTACACCGTAAATATCCGGTTGTTTTACCAGACGATTTTTACATTTTTTTTATTATAAAACTAACCCCTAACTCTAACCCCTAACCCTAACCCCTAACAAACAACCGGATATTGACGGGGTAAATGAAAAACGTCCTTTCTTAATCGAGATCAAAAAGGGGTACCTAAAGGTAATATTGTCCACTTTTTTTTTCTTTCTGGAATTTCTTATGCCTACTTCCCATTCTTCTATTTTGGGTCTTTATTGAGAAGATTTAGTTAGGTACGTTGTTACACCAATTTCTTTTTCCATTGTTTTATAGAGGAAGATATTGATTTTGGTCTTTGAGTCTGTATATAGGATTTTGCATTTTCGGGAGGAATTTTTAGTGCTGATTCGGCTGATGAGTCAGCTTTTTCATTTCCTCTTATTCCCATGTGGCTAGGGATCCAATATAGTAGTTTTCTTTTAGTTATACATGTTGTTCAATCTGTTTAGTATTTTATTGACTAAAGGCTTATCAATTCTTTGAATATTTATTGCATACTGAGGTTTTCACGGTACCAAATCGATATATGTTGCATACCCTTCCTCACTGGCACTAAATAATTATAATGTTGCATACCTCTTTCTTTAATTCTATTTCTTGGCCGTCTTTAGTATTCTGATCGTCTTTGGTATTTCTTCTATCATCTTGACTTGGTCTGGAATCTTCTAAGGTCTGGACTTCTCTTGGGGACTTCGGTCTGGTTTTCTGTTAGGGATTTCTCCTCATCAGAAGCCCTGTGTCATTGTTAGTTTTTTGATAATAAACACAAGACTTCGATTTATTTTTGATCTTATTTTATGGTTAAATCCCCACCAGACATCTGCTAACTAACATAGCGCGAGTATGCAAAGTGAGTCACAGTTTACATCTTCACTGCCTGACGCCCAACTGCAAACTGAGGACTCAAAAAGGTCCCACGTGACTTCACATATTTGGCGGGCTTCTGTAATTTTCCATAGAAGGACTCGGCCATGATATGAAAAGGGTCATCCCCTCAGAATTACAGGGGATTGACAATAATCTTATGCAAACGCATAGATTATGTAACATATTGAACCAACCGGTCAAGGATTTAAAGAAATGAGATTTTGTCCTTCCTCTCCCACTCTATCTCCCCCTTCTCTTTATGTTTAACACTTCTCTTTCTCTACCTTGTCCGTCTCTATCTCTTTTCCCCCCTCCCCCTCTCTCTATATATATATTACCCCTTTCTATCCCCCTTTTTCTCTATATCTTTTCCCGTCCCTATATCAATCAAGCGCGTGGTTTAATGGTTAAAGTCAGGGGAAATGGACTCGCCGCCCTGAGTTCAAATCCTGGACGTGGTAATTGCATTTCACTTAGCGCTAATACCCTTGAGAAAGGTATGAATCCTACTCTCCCTCCAGCTATGGGTAAATAGTAAGGCAGACTGGGCTCTTTAACCTTGGTTAGGCAACCGGTCAAGGAGAAGGAAAACTCTGAATTAAAACCTGTTGAACCCCACTTAAGAAATTGACAGTGTGTCACATCCTGCTCGTGCGGAGCGGCATATATATATATATATATATATATATATTATATATATATATATATAGATAGATAGATAGATAGATAGATGATTGATCAAAGCCTAAAGAAGATACCAGAAGATCTGAAACACGTGTCGCAAATGTAAGATAAAAATAATAAAAAAATTTCTAAAAACATAATCCATTTTGCAGACCTTCTTTTTTATAATATATATATATATATATATATATATATATATATATATATATATATATATATATATATATATCAATCTTTCCCTCTCTCTAAGTTCTCCCTTTCTCTATATATTTTCCACCCCTTCTCCCCTTTCTCTATCACACCTCTTACTTCCTCTCTTTATTCCCTCTCTTTCTCTACACCTCTCCCTTATTATATCTCCTCTCCCGCTCCAGCTCCCTCTCTCCTCTACCCGATTCATAGTCACGTGATTCTGCGATTCTGCACATTTAAACCAGTACCGACTGACTGCGCGTCCGAATGTGACATCAACTCCCCGCGATGAATGCTCTTGTCAAAAACATTTTAATGATCACAGAATACATCATATACAATACCTCCACCCTTGACAATGACCAACGAAGGTTGAAAGTACAAGCACTCGGGATACAACACTAGAAAAATCGGAAAATTATTATACAGCCTTCATCCAAATTCACGAAATCTCGTTTGCTAAAATGAAAAGGTTAATAAACAAATCAACTCTAAATTAAATTCTTGTGTGTCATAATTGATAATTTAAAAAATCGCTGGCTAATTACACACGTCAACCTGACAGGTAGGGTTCGAATCACGCACAAAGCACTGCTCTGTCTATAACTCTGCTGATGAGGCCTAATAGGCTGAAATGTACATACAGATTGACTTTTTCTCGATCTGTTTACGCCTTACATTTAAACCGATATGCACACCTAATTCATTTGATTATAACTAATTAATTTACAAATTAGGTATGACTTCAATTAAGCACATAATCTCATATATATATATATATATATATATATATATATATATATATATATATATATATTAAGTAATTGTTAATTTGCTTGAAGTATTGTTAAGTATGTCATGATATATTAATAATTTGAAGGCAATTACAATGCGTATAAAGAATAAAAACAAAAAGATGTTATTTTTGTCTGTTAGATTTCGAAGTATAAACTTCATCATCAGAGGTTCGTATCAGAAAAA
>CM042150.1:82287144-82292240 GCA_023376005.1 Doryteuthis pealeii
AGGTAACCAGATCTCAGCCGCAAACAAACCATATAGCGGAAATTGAGGCATTTATATTATGAAGAGCCAGTGAGATCTCTAATCAAATGCTTCTTCGGACACTCTCCATCCCATAAGAAAGGAGTAATTCATGCAGATATTATCCCCCTCTTCAATTGAAATTGAAAGCCCGGAGACGCACTTCGACGCTAAGAATAGGTTAGCTAAAATGTATGCTCTAATGTGTCATTTAAGAACATGATATGAACACTTGCATCCAAAATGTTTTTAAAAAAGAAAAAAAATCTCTTTAGTATTATTTATTATGCTCTTGAAATAATTATTATTTCACTCCATTCGAGTTTTTCATACCTGCCGTAGCCGGTGGTTCACTGGGGGCTGAGTGACGGCAAGTCTCCTCAGGTCTCCAGGATTCTTCTGAGTATTCCAGCCGATCTCAGTAGTGCTGTAGTCTGGATGGTCTCGATCCTTCCTCTGATTTCCAATTCATCCAGGCTCTTTTCCAGTCCCCCTGGGGATTGTTCCAAGGGCCCCAATTACAATGGGTACGACCCTTAACCTCATGTTCCACAGTTTTTTCAGTTCTCTGGCAAGGTCCAAGTATTTGTCGATCTTTTTGTTCTCTTTTATTTTCACTCTGTGATCGACCGGGACGGCAAAATCCACGAGATGACAAGTCTTCTTCTTTTTGTCAATCAAAACTAGGTCTGGTCTCCTGGCTGGGATTAGGTGATCCGTCTGCACCTCAAAGTCCCAGAGAATTTTGCGTGTCTCATTCTCCAGGACAGATTCAGGCTTGTGCATATATCATTTAATTCAATGGTGAAAATTGAATTATTATTATTTACTCCTTTTGAGTTTTCACATCAGCGTTAGCTGATGGTCTTTCACTGGAGTCTGAGGGACAGCAAATCTCCTCCTGTCTCCAGGACTCTTCTGAGTATTCTGGCAGATTGCAGTAGTGCAGTATTCTGGATGGTCTCATTCTTTCCTCTGATTCTGGTTTATGCATATACCATTTTGGTGTATAGTCAAAATTTAATTTTTTGCATAATTCCCGGCGGATCACCTTCCCAACCCAGTCGTGTCTAGTTTTCCACTATTCACTCCTTTTGAGTTTTCACACCAGTGTTAGCTGATGGTCTTTCACTGGAGTCTGAGTGACAGCAAGTCTCCTCGGGTCTCCAGGACTCTTCTGAGTATTCTGGCAGATTGCAGCAGTGCAGTGTTCTGAATGGTTTCAATCCTTCCTTTGATATCCAAACTTTCCAAACCGTTTTCTAATCGTTTTGGGACTGTTCCAAGTGCACCAACCACAATTGGTATCACTTTCACTTTCATGTTCCATAACTTTTTCAGTTCTCTGGCAAGGTCCAGATATTTGTCTATTTTTTCATTTTCCTTTAGCTTCACCCTGTGATCTGCTGGCACTGCAAAATCCACCAGTTGACAAGTTCTTTCTTTTTTGTTTATCAGCACTAGATCTGGTCTTCTTGCTGGGATAAGGTGATCCGTTTTTATTTCAAAGTCCCAGAGAATTTTATGCGTTTCGTTCTCAAGAACAGATTCTGGTTTATGCATATACCATTTTATTGTGTTCAAAATTTAATTTTTTTATCATTATTATCATTATTATTATTATTATTATTATTATTATTATTATTGGGGGGGGGTAGTTGTTGTTAATGATCATTAGATTTTATTACGAAAACTGTTTGAAAAAAGTGCTATATTGAATCAGCTCTAAACGGAGTATCATTGCATGTGCAGACTTTAGTGTAGCTGTTTGCCAGCCATGTTTAAAAAGCGAAAAGCTATTTCGACCAAATTTTACTGTCCACAAGACCTTATGACCCAATTTCCTGACTCTGTTAAGAAAAAGAAGGAAAAACATTATTGCGTCTCTTTTATGTAAATTGTGAATCTTTCTACTGTGTCATTAAATTTGACAGTGAAAAACCATTATCGAAGACCATCGTCTGTTTAACTAGGTAGAAAGGAAATTCCGTCTGTCTTTACTGACTAAAAGTGCTTGTAAATTTTTTCTATACTCAACCCATTACCAGCTCATCCGTTCCATCCACACACAAAAAAAATGTTAATGCTCCTCATTGTTTGGTCAATTTATTGATTAAACTACTCAAAATATTTGACCAGTATTAGTTCTTAATGCTTTTTAGTGCGACCATATCTGAATAAAGATTTTCTTTTTTTCATCTCACTGCTTATGACATATTGTAAGAGCACTGGTCGATAGGCCATGAGGTTTAACTTTGTATCCCATTTTCACAAACAGCTTGGCAAAAAGTGAATATAGAATATAAAGATTGGAGGTTGGTTGGTTGGTTGGTTGGTTGGTTTTTATGGCATATCAACTCTTGGGAGGGCACCTGATGTAATGTAATGGTTAGCAAGCTAGATTAGCAAGCCATTGTGAGTTCGATTCTCACTGAGTGCCCCATACTTCTGGCCTTGTGTCGCGGCTAAGCTACGCTTAGTAAGAAAGGGCACCTCAGGTGGTGTAATGGTTAGCAAGCTAGATTAGCAAACCATTGTGAGTTCGATTCCCACTGGGTGTCCCAGACTTCTGGCCTTGTGCCGCGGCTAAGCAACGCTTAGTAAGAAAGGGCACCTCACGTGGTGTAATGGTTAGCAAGCTAGATTAGCAAACCATTGTTAGTGAGTTCGATTCTCACTGGGGGTCCCATACTTCTGGCTTAGTGCCGCGGCTAAGCTACGCTTAGTAAGAAAGGGCACCTCACGTGGTGTAATGGTTAGCAAGCTAGATTAGCAGACCATTGTTAGTGAGTTCGATTCTCACTGGGTGTCCCATACTTCTGGCCTTGTGCCACATCTAAGCTCAGCTTAGTAAATAACTATCAACTCTTGGGTTATTTCATGCTGAAGACGTTTTATTTTATTCATTCTTAATGAGTATTTGAAATGCTTTTAACCTGACATTTTGTAACACTTTTGTTCAATGTAACCCATAGATGGGACCCTAACAAGTACTTTCACTCCGGGTCATAGTAGACCCGAGAGTATTAGCGATGAAGGGGTGCTCCACACTCCCCAGTTCTATAATTGGAACTTCACCATTTGATGTAGTTTAACGTCATATTCAGAATACTAAGACTGTCAGCCACCTCCTTCTGGTGTATATATGATAAAAAGTGTAGTGGATTTGCCATTAGGGCAATAGAGTCGGAACCATCATATAGGTGCCAGGGATTGACATGACCAGCTGACTGATTCTATTGGGGGTCTCCGACCGCCCGTCCAACCTAAGTAAGGGCCAAAGTGGAGTGTTGGATATCATGCGTAGTACCAGGATTCCGCCATTAAGCATCATAGGTCGCCACTCACAGTGAACTGTTGGCCCAGTTGGCGAGATTCCCACCCCCCATCTACAGAGGTCAGTTTATTACTCTGCTTCAACCGACAGGGTTTATTAGTACTTAAGGCTTTTAACCACCATGTGTAACATGTCAAACACTTTCTCATAGATTGGGAAGTTTACGCTCCTACCAGAAAAAGATTTTTCAACGGAAATAAGATAAAAGACCTGTTTGAAAATGTTATCATAGATGTCATTTTGCCCATCTTGTGAGAAATAAAAAAATATATCGGAAGATTAAGAATCTGATATTGAAATACGTCTACAAAACCACTTACGGTAATGCAACTGTAAGGTAAAATAGATTACTGTAATCCCGCGCACTGAAAAATTTGTTTTCAGGGAGAAAAATGTTTTAGCACACGATAATCCTTTACAAAAGATACATAGGTATATATATATATATATATATATATATATATATATATTGGTTTGTTGGTTGGTTTTGAAGGCTGTCACAATGCGAGTGTAAAGAAAAAAGAAGGTAACTATGATGTTTTTTGTTAACCTGTCATTTATTTCTCAATATTTCGGGAAGAAATTCCCATCCTCAGAAGAATACTGGAACTGAAGTTGGACGTTACCTCATTATACACATCAGTGCCTGCTCAATCAGCGGTCGACTTGTTGACTGAACGCATAATCTCATCCGGCCTGTACTGCCACCAACCTCACCCTCTTCTGATATACACCAACTTCTATCCATTATCGTAAATAACACTTACTTCACTTTTCAAGAACGGACATTCAAACAGATAAAAGGGCCTGCCGATGGGATCTATTCTATCGGGCCTGCTGGCTATCAGCTACATGGACAGACTTGAGCGCAAGCACTTGACTATTGCCGCTCTTGTGCCTTTTCAACCAGATACATAGATGATATACTCATCCTCACATCTTCCTATGAAGAAGCCAACAAAATCACAACAACATTCAACAACATAGACAAAAACATACATTTCACCATAGAACACCCTGACTGCACAGGAGCGTTATCACTGTTGGATTTCCGGCTTAAAATACTAGATAAGAGTGGAATCCACACGAATTCTACAAAAAAACCGGCCAGCAGGGACTTGTTCGTCCACACAAATCGGCCCTTCCTTGGTGCAAAGACCGGATACATAAAGAACGACTTACCCGTATCCGGAACAAATGCAGCAGGAGGCAGGACCAGATCACACACACCACACACTTCATGTCCATACTGAAGGCCAATTGGTTACCCCACTTCAGTCACAAGCGAACTGAAACCAACAGAAGGCCGAAAAAAGCCACATCACTTCTAACACCTGCTTTTCTAAGGCTACCACATTTCAACGAGAGTAAACCGCAGCAATACGCAAGGCGATCCGAAAGGAGGGCCTGGACATACAACTCGCCATTACGGACCTTCACTTCGGAGACAACTCTCCAAGAACCAACATAGGAACACCAATAATTGCACACTGGCGAACTGCCCTATCCGCGACACAGGTATGTGCCATGAATTTAATGTAGTATACCGCACACAATGCGAAAAAATGCAACCATTTCTACATAGGCAGCACCACCAGACCACTACACATTAGGATCAAAGAACACTTACACACACAAGCATCCACATTCGCAAACACTTAATTAAGTGCAACAACAAACGGAGAGAAGCATCACAGTCAAAATAGAGGCCAAAGAAAGAAATCTGGGTAACCTCCGAATT
>CM042150.1:82292340-82302340 GCA_023376005.1 Doryteuthis pealeii
AAGAAGGAAGGAAAAAAGAAAGAAAGAAAGAAGAAAGAAAAAGAAAAAGAGGAAATACAAACAAGAAATAAGAAAAGAAAAAGGGGAAAGAAAGAAAAGAAAAGAAAGGAAAAAAAGAAAGAAAGAAAAGAAAAGAAAAGAAAGAAAAGAAAGAAGAAAGAAAGAAAAGAGGAATGGACAAGAAGAAAAGAAAAAAGAAAGAAAGAAAGAAAAAGAAAAGAAAGAAAGAAAGAAAGAAAGAAAGAAAAAGATGGAAGGAAAGAAGAAAGAAAGAAAGAAAGAAAGAAAAAGAAAGAAAGAAAGAAAAAAAGGAAAGTAAGAAAGAAATAGAGAAAAAGAGAATGGAACAAGAAAGAAAAAAAGAAAGAAGGAGAAGAAAAAAGAAAGAAAGAGAAAAAAAGAAAGAAATGATGAAAATAAAAAGAAGGTGGGAAAGTAAAATATAAAACCTGAATAAACGAATAAATAAAAGAAAACTATTGCATGGATTATTACTGCCAAGAAAAGAAGAAAGAAAGAAAGAAAGAAAGAAAGAAAGAAAGAAAGAACGGATGGGGGGAGATAAAGGGAGAGGAAAGTCGAATTTAAGCGCAAAATAAACGAATAAATAAAAACGAAAGAAAAATATTGCATGGATAATCCCTGACACAAGTGAATTGCAAAGGAACCAAAGAGAAATATGGACGGGAGGGTGTATCGACTTCAGATATTTAAATAATCTTCATTTTCTTCTTTTCTTTTTATTTCAGGACATTTTGATAAATTTCTCCTTGCGTTTACATTTTAATAATTTAAAAAAAAACCTCACGACAGCCACCTACCAACAATGTTAGTCCAGAAATCAATAACAATTATTAGCACTTCTAAGTAAATAGATAAAAATATAAATAAAATATTTTTTTAAAAATGACCAATGTAATCTCTTAATCACGCCAAAAAGGCATTTGTTTGTCGCACTTTTTGTTTCGGGTTTTAAAGGAAAACTTTCTTTTTCTACTTCTTTTTCTTTTGTGGTTTATTTGTATTTTTTTTTTTGTTTTCATTTTTTGTTATTTTGTTTTAGTTTTTTTAATTTGTTCTTGTGTTCGTCATTTTCTTTTTTCTTTTTCTGTTTTAACGTTATATAATTCTTTTTTTCTTTTTCTGAGTAACGTTTTCTATCTCTCCTCTTGCAACACACATAATATTAATGTCCTGTCAATGTTTTGCCTCGTTTTTTTTAATGATGAATTTCACTTTAGTTTATCTTTCAAGCATTTTAAGAATTTGGCTAAAACGAAACAAGTTAATACAACCGTCATAACTACTAGCTGAAAACCTGCTCTATGGCTTCATGGTGTTGTGCCATGGTGGCATCATGTCTGAAGCCACCCTGGTGCAACACCATGAATCTAACCTTAGTAAATAACAAATTGATAGCATTAGTGTGTGTATTGTTGCTAAGAAATATCGATGCAGAAAATGCGAATACTCCTGAGAGGAATTCAAACCATCCGGGTTATGTACTTCTAAGTAACAGCACATATACCGTCCACTAGGTTTCAAATATATACACGGTTAGGAGGCGCTCGTGGTGTAATGGCTATTGTCGAATGAAATGGACACGGTGACCTGAGTTCAAACTCGGACGAGACTGTTTGCATTTCGCATAGCACTAAGAAAGATCTGCATACAAGTATTATCCCTCTAGGATAAATCGTAGGACAGACTATTATGTTTAACCTTGGAAACCGATCTGGGAGAAGGAAAACCCTGAAATCAAATCTTTTAAACTGCGCTTAAAAAATTAACTTTACGTTGCATCTTCTTCATGCAGAAGGATTTGGCAAATGCATGTATATGAGAGTAATCCGAAAATTAAGGTTTCCAAAACGCTGAGAACGCAAGGATACAGTTGATGCGGCAACACTGTTGTGTTTGTTGTGCATGTGCCTGTCCCTGTACGTGCTTCGCTTCCACGCTCAGTCTTGGCAGTCTTTTCTGATAGAGCTCCCGATTGATGCTTCCGCGTTCTCGCAGCTATTCGGTTTTAGAACGCTAAAAGCATTAAACCGATTAAAATTCATCACCAATTAATGGATGTCTATGGCAAGTCGTGAATGGATATCAAAAACGCCCGCTTTCTCAACGACATGGCGGCGAGCTGGTATACCATGGGCACACAAAAACTGTGTTAAATTACCCAAATGGCAAATATGTAGAAAAATAAACACATCTCTTTTTCTCGTTGATTAACACCAATGTCTTCTCCCATAGCCGGGATTATTATTATTATTATTATTTCACTCCATTCGAGTTTTTCCCACCTGCAGAAGCCGGTGGTTCACTGGAGGCTGAGTGACAGCAAGTCTCCTCAGATCTCCAGGATTCTTCTGAGTATTCCAGCCGATCTCAATAATGCTGTAGTCTGGATGGTCTCGATTCTCCCTCTGATTTTTAATTCCTCCACTCTTTTTCAACCCCTTGGGGATTGTTCCAAGGGCCCCAATTACAATTGGTACGACCTTCACCTTCATGTTCCACAGTTTTCTCAGTTCTCTGGCAAGGTCCAAGTATTTGTCGATCTTTTCGCTCTCTTTCATTTTCACTGTGATCGGCAGGGACGGCAAAGTCCCCGAGATGACAAGTCTTTCTCTTCTTGTCAATCAAAACTAGATCTGGTCTCCTGGCCGGGATTATTATTATTACTAACAAAATAAAAAGACACCCTCCGGGTGATGTAAAAATAATTTTTTGAAAGATATTGCCTAAGGGGATGGGAGCTGAAAATTCAATGTCATAGAGTGTGTACCATAAGTATGTTAAATCGTCAAATTTATTAAATGAGTAAAAAAAAAAAGAAAGAAAGACAATTTGAAATGGAAACAGTTCCGATAACTTTAAATATTATATTAGAATAAAACAATCTATATATAAATATATAACGCCGGGCATATATTTATTGAAACAATGAGGATTGTCTGACGTTGTATGCTCACATTTTGAGTATATTGATTCTATGTTATGACGTTGGGATTATGTGCTGGGTAATGTGGCGTAAGCAGTGACGTAATTTTTGTTACAGACAAAAACCGGAAGCGAATCTCCATTATTATTATTATTATTATTATTATTATTATTATTAAGATTATTATTATTGACAATAAACAATAAACGTTTCTATAATTTATATATAATTTGGGGACCTTATCTTTGGGATTATCCTCGTAATAATACTTCCATGGTAGAACAGTTATAATATTATGATTTTCAACAGTCCCCACCTGTTCAATACCCCTGCTAACACGTTCTTTAAATTTACCACAGGTGATCCGAAATAGATATTAGCACTTTTCGGGTGTATAATTTTTTAGAAAAGTAGAAATTATATTATGGATAAGTAGAAATTATATTATGGAGACCGCCTGATGGAAAATTTCAAGAATGTCCTCACAGGAATAGCGAACAGGTGTAAACTGTTCGAAATCCTAATATTATAAAGGTATTCCAAAAAGGTGTTACCATTTTTATCCCCACGGTGCCTGATAAGAATTTTAGTAATATATAAATGTGTGCATGCATATACATTTTTGGTATAGCTTATTTGTTCAAAATATTAATCAACTTAATATGTTTTAACAATATGTTCTTCTATAATAATAAAAAAGAAAAAGAAAGTAGGAAGCGCGTGGTGTAATGCTTAAAGTCATGCGGAAATGGACTCGTCGCCCTAAGTTCAAATCCTGGACGTGGTAATTTGCATTTCACTTAGTGCTAATACCCTTGGGAAAGGTATGAATCCTACTCTCCCTCCAGCTATGGGTAAATAGCAGGACAGTCTGGGTTCTTTAACCATGGCTAGGTAACCAGTCTAGGAGAGGGAAAACTCTGAATTCAAACCTGTTGAACTCCGCTTAAGAAATTGACTTTGTGTCACATCCTGCTCGTGCGGAGGGGTTGGTAAATAGATATAAAAAAAAGAATCGAAAAAAAAACTGGAGTAACTACATACATAACAATCGCTTATGAATAAAACCTTATGGGCGAAAAAAGAAACTAGGCATAAAAAAGCTCAGAAAAGAACCAGTCTTTATATCCCGATTATGTTTAATGGAGGTGCGGGGTGTAATGGTTAGAGTCGTAGGAAATAGACTCGTCGTCCCGCGTTCAAATCCTAGACGAGGCTGTTTGCATTTAATATTGCGGAAATACCCTTGCGAATGGTATGAATCCAACTACTCTCCCTCCATATATGGGTAAATAGTAGGACAGACTGGGCTCTTTAACATTGGTTAGGTAAACAGTCTAGGAGAAGAAAAAGTTCAGAAAGAAACAAGTTTCTACATCCCGATAACGTTAATGGGGGCCCTGGGTGTAATGGTAAGAGTTGTAGCAAATGGACTCGTCGACCCGAGTTCAAATCCTAGACGAGGCTGTTGTCATTTAACATTGCGGTAATACCCTTGCAAATGGTATAAATCTAACTATTCTCCCTCCAACTATGGGTAAATAGTAGAGAAGACTGAGCTCTTTAACATTGGCTAAGTAAACAGTCTAGGAGTAGGAAAGCTCTGGATTCAAACCTGTTAAATTCCGCTTAATAAATTGAACTTGTATCGCACCCTGCTCGTGTGGAGGGGTTAGTAATTAAATATATCCCGATTACGTATAAGTAACCCAAGGTTAACAGACTTCCATTTATTTCACAAAGAAAACAACCCAGAATACATAGCATCTAAAATACCCTAGAATTAAACACGTTCTAACAAAATTTTTCTACAGAGAGACCTGAGTATACAGAATAGGTCACCAGATGGATCGGCATGTATATAATAAATTGCATGTATATAATAAATTGATTTTGTGAGCTATTCCGTACGCGCCATACGGAATAGCTCACCAAATCAACCTGCCTGTACAAAATGGGCCAATGAATGGTGGTGAGGCTGACGCCATAAGCAAGCTAAGAAATATATATATTCTTTTGTTATATACCTACGTGCATCGGTTAGGTATTGTGACAGGTGAAAAAAAAGAAAAGAAAATCCCAATCAGAATCGGTCGAAATCGAAAGCGGTCGGTCCAAATACACACTTCCTTCCCTTATTGGGAAAGAACGTCTCACCTTTTTCTCTCCCTTGCCTACCCTGCCTAGGAGATGGTACTGTCTACCCCCAGGGTCTGCCTGTCTGTATATCTCTCTTTAACTCCTCTCTCTACAAGAGTGAGTGTAGTGGTGTTTAATTTGTATAAATATTTGCAGTGAAAATTTTTAAAAAGTGAGGTCGATTTTATTGTCAAGAAGTGTTCTATCTCTCTGTCGCTATTGTTGTCGCATATATACCTGTTTGTCTCTGAACCTGGAGAAACACAATTTTTTTTTAAACGGGCCGGGAAATGTTGTGGTTGTCCGTCGCATCAGGAGTGATTTTGGTGTGACGAATACGAGTGGGGCTATCTCTATTCCGAGCATAGCATAATTGGGAGCTCGTCCGGAATCTGGACCTCCCACTCGTAACAGTATATATATGGAGAGAGTTCGTTTCTATTCGTTTTTATGTATCATGAGAGACATCCGTGGTTATGCCCTCATATTTAAATCTTTACTCACTTTCTGGAGTAGCTGGATGTTATTTCTTTTTCTTGATTTTTCTGTTATTAGAAAGTTTAATAATATAATATAATTGGAATTGTTTAAATTGTATCACCGGAGGCTAAAATTTCGAATATAATAAGGATCCCGACACTACGAATTTGTCATCATTACAGATTCCTAAAATTTTCCATCTTCATCTATTGTACTGTTGGACTTATTATATTTTAAAACTCTCTTTTGTAGCTGGAACATTTTCCTGAACTTTTTGATATTTATATACACTTTTACTGCAAACTCTTTTGAGCTTTTCTAATGATAAAAATGCTTATAATTTTTAAAAATAAAATTAATTTTATCTTTAACATAGAATACGCATTTTAAATCTTTTTTTGAAAATTCCGGTACTGATCGAGAGCGTACTGTGCCTCGTGATTAATGATGTATTTATTTCGTCTTTCCGTTTACAATGTTGCTTTGATAAAGACCTCTTCATATGGTCGAAACAGATTTCTGTCAGCAAAACTTTTAACATCTTGCTTTTTCTACAAAACTTTCTACACATATTGTCGGATTCATATCCATTTTACCTTTCATATATATATATATATATATATATATATATATATATATATATATAAGGGTTTTATAATATGCTTAAATCATTGTGTTTATATTGGTTTGTTGCTTGGTTTTGAAGGCTATCACAATGCATGTGTAAAGAAAAAGACACAAACACAAACACACACATGAACAAGCACCACCCACCCACCCCACACACACACACACACACACAAACACAGAAACAAATAATTTGGAAGGCATGAGACAGAACAAATGAACAGCCACTAGCAACAACTTCAGTTTTGGTGATCTTCTGTAGAAGGGATTTTTATCCCGAAATATTAAGAGTACTACCGGGGTGGTAGTACCTGCTATGGTCCCATCTATGGGTTAAATAGAAAAATGTGTTTATAAAAAAGAAAATTGAGTATCTATTAAGAATGAATTTATTTCAAAACTTTGTTGGCATTAAATGACCTACTGAGGTTGATATACCGTAAAACAAAACGAACAAAACGAATCAAGGATGTGACTACAGCGTGAAGTAAAACGATGCGTCCACAATTCTGGGCGGGTCCCGATTTGATAACGAGTAAATGCTCCAAAATGATCTGAACAGATCATTAGTTTCAAGTTTTTATAAGAGCAGGCAGAACATTAATGACAACTAGACGCATAAGAACGTGGACGGACTATGAAGTAATATCAGCAATAATAATAAATGACAGGGCTTATGGTCACGTCATGCTGAAAGCTTCGCTTCCATTTAGATCACCCAAATTAAGCTGAGATCAGCCGGGAGACTTAAAATCTTATAAACTGTGTGAAAATTATTTGCATTAAAGAATAGTTAAATATATAACTGTTTCTAAATATTAACTATTAATATTATGATTATTACTTGAAATTATTATTATTAGAACGGATTCTGGTTTGTGTATATAGCATTTGATTGCATGGTCAAAATTTTGTATCTTGTATAATCCCCAGGGGATCGCATTGACTAACCCAACCGTGTCTAGTATAGTGCTCCCTTTGTTCTAGTTCGTTTCACCCGCTTTTTATTATTATTATTATTATTATTATTATTATTATTATTATCAGAGATCGTGTTTTTCACACCACTGTGTTCAATCACTGGTGTCTCGTGACAACAAGTCTACTCAGGTCTCCAAGACACTTCAGAGTATTCTAGCAGATCATAACACTGCTGTTATCTGGATGATCTCCATTCACTAATTTCCAATACCTCCAGTCTGTTTTCTACAATTATTATTATTATTATTATTATTATTATTATTATTATTATTATTGTTGTTGTTGTTGTTGTTGTTGTTGTTGTTGGAAATAATTATCATAATTATTATTATTACTTGAAATAATAATTATCGTTATGATTATTACTTCAAATAATTACTATTATCATTATTTAATTTGAAATCGTAAAATTGCATGCAAAAAAGAGACTTACATTGAAATCAAATGATCGACCTGTCTTGGGTTATCTTATGCCAAAAACTAAATCGTGGCGGATGGTCAGATTTATTGGGAGGTTATTTCCAAGGAATTGTCTTTATTTTGACAGTAAGAAGTTAGCAGTTGCTTGTTGCTAAATGGATTGGGAATCGTTTGAGAGATTAGTTTATAGCGTAAACGTCAAGTTTATTGCTAAAATTTTGGTATAATTTTATTTTTCTCAAAATATTTAAAAAATAAATCTCTCATGTTGTTTGTGTTGTTAGAACTTTGTCAAATAACAATAAAATTCTATTAGAATGTGTTTTAATAGTATAGCGCAGTGGTTCCCAATCACCAGTGTGTCGCGAGATGTCGTTAGGTGTGTCGCGGGAAAGTATTCAATATTTAAGGTACAAACTTCAATATAGTAGGAAAAACTTCACTGTAACGATGTAGGGCGATATGGAAAACGCCTCGGTGAGAATTAGAACCGAAGACCATATCTGTACGCAGAATGTTAATGCAAGACGTTACTCACTGTTCCAGTAGAGCCTATCTTAATGCATGAAATAAGTCCTATGGGTTCAATCCACACCATCACAGTAGTGTCTAGTGTTGTAACCCTACGTTCCCTATTATTAAAACTAACTAAACTTGGTAAAATCCTATTCAACCAACAAAAATTCCAGCGATGAAATTGTACTTGCGCATTATTTGAAATGGAGTTACTAAAAACAGTTATGTTATTTTCGAGTTAAAACATGTGGTTGCATTGAAAATACCAATCTTGCCAATGTAATACAAATAAATGACTATGAATAATAAATATTTTCGTATTCTTTCATTCTTGGATCTATAGAATGATTGGCTGTAGAATTAGCCAACCAGATGTCAAGAGGCCGAGGACTGCGTTGACATACTCTATTTAAAGCCATTATTCTGTTGGCGTTGAACAAAAAGTCAGCGAGTTAGAGTTTGATCAACCCTAACGGGGTCTGACAGGCGGAGAGGGGTATTATGTTGGAAGACCCGAACCCCCCCTATGAAACCAGTTAATAACATAACTGACGACGCTGCCCTGCGCTGATTAGTCAGTCGTATCACCAACACTTTTATGGGTGTGCTGCGAAAATGTTAAACAGTTCATTGGTGTGTCGCCATACAAAAAAAGTGGGAACCGCGTGTTTGACATGCAATGCATTCTGGATGTTTTTTTCTCTTTAAGTAAAAGTAGAAGTGGCTGCCCAGCGACTTCTGGGTAGAGGGAGGAGGCAAAACAGCCTTGGTGTATTGATTTGTTTACTTTTCAGATTTACAAATGCTGAAGATTTTCAAGTAGAATTTTAATGCTATTTCTGTGTATATTTTATTTTTTAAATATTTGAATATAAATCAAATCTTCATAATGTTTGCACAAAAAGCAAGAAATGGTGATATTTAATGTGTATATATATATTTACTTTGTCGTTAATTGTTTTATTTTTGTAGTTTCATCCGGACATGCATACACACCAACTGTTCTTTATATATGTACTAGCAGCGGCTACCCGGCGAAATTCGGTTAGAGGAGGGAAAAAAACGTGGTTTAATAATCGTTGGCTGATCTATTACTACTGAATAGCGAGTTCGATCCTCGTAGGATGATCCATAAAAATCACCATGTAAAAAATATATTAATTTAATCCGGCCTGGTGGGAGGCCAGGGATTTTCTTTTCGTCAGAGTAGAGGGAATAACATCATATAATGATATAGTAAGAAATTTTAGTTCAATGATTAACTACATTTCAAAAAAAATATATAAATGACGCAATTTGCTAAATTTAAAATTAATATTTCAAAGCAAAAAAAAAATTTTTTAAATAAATAGATAAATAAAGTAATTAAAGTAATGTAAACCGATAAATAATCTTTTTAAAAATAACATTATTAATTCAAAACCCGAGTAGAGGGAACAATTAATAAACATGGTGTAATAGAAGAAGTGCGTTAGTTCTGTGTGACCTTTACATAGTTGGGATATAGATACTTTTTCGTACAATATGACCTGCTTAAAAGTCATATGGTCCGAAATAAAGACTCAAAAAAATAAAGACCTCGATAAAGACCCAAAATAGAAGAATGAGAACCAGGCATAAGAAATTCCAGAAAGGAACAAGTAGACCATATTAGGCAGTGAAGATGTAAACTGTGACTCACTTTGCACACTCGCGCTATGTTAGTTAGCAGATGTCTGGTGGGGATTTAACAATAAAATAAGATCAAAAGTAAATCGAAGTCTTGTGTTTATTATCAAAAAACTAACAATGACACAGGGCTTCTGATAAGGAGAAATCCCTAACAGAAAACCAGACGAAGTCCCCAAGAGAAGTCCAGACCTTAGAAGATTCCAGACCAAGTCAAGAGGA
>CM042150.1:82309840-82314840 GCA_023376005.1 Doryteuthis pealeii
ATGACAATCTCTCGCCAACCCTCCCTATCATTCATTGCCCCCGGGAGCTCCTCTGCGCAGTATCCAGCATCCTCATATATATATATATATATATATATATATATAATATATATATATATATTGTGTTATTCTAGATATTATTTATTATCTGTTGTTATATTGCTCGTTGATTTATTGATTTATTTATTTTTTCTTTTGCAATAAACAGAAGGAAGGACGTGTGTATGGCTGGTATACCACAGAATTAATAAAAAATAGAATAAAGTTAAATATATATACATACGTATATAGATGTGTGTACATAGAACTTTTTGAGCGGTTGTATTAGGTATATGTCTATGTGTGCACGAATTGTTGCTGGTTGGTTGGTTGGTTGGTTTGTTCGTCGGATTTTACGGCATGTCAACAATTGGGTTATTTAATGCCAAATACGTTTCCGTTTTATTCATTCTTGTTGAATGTTTATTTTTTTCGCACCTTTTAAAAAAATGTTGTTCATTTATTTAACCCATTGATAGGACCCTAACAGGTACTACCACTTCGATTAAAATCCCTAACTATAACATAATACTGGACAAAATGTGACCTGTTAGGTCACCTATTAAGCTCTGGCTAGATAATTGTTATCAGGAAGAAAGTTAGTTCACAAAATGAAATAAATGAAGTTATATGCCTTTAAATATTACTAATACTAATCACTTGTAGACAATTATATATTTAAATATATTTTTAAAGCGATAATTATATGGTTTCAGTTAATTAATAATAGTAATAGGTCTATGTAAACAATTATACTTTCATGTAATTATTCTTAATGTAAATAATTTAAACACAGTTATATGCCTTTAAATATTACTCTCTAATACTAATCACTTGTAGACGATTATATATTTTCAAGTTTTTCAAGCAATAATTAAATGGATTCAAGTAACTCAAGTATGATAATAATCCTTTGTAAAAAATTACATATTCATGTAATTATTCTTAATACAAATGATTTACACACATTTAAAAAATAAATGCGACCGGAGAATAAAAAAACATTAAGATCATTTTGCTAAAATATCCAATTAAGTCAAAAACTGATTCGTCTTATAAATAAGCCAGTCGTTAGCTGTTGAAAATTAAATTACGAATAATTAGAAAGAAAATAATAATTATGGGAGTGGTCACAGAAGGAAAGTTCGGAGAATTAGACTCGAGGATTCTCGATACAAAAAGGCCCCCTGTAATAAGAATACACATATTTATTACCCCTACCCAACTAGTATCGCTATGAAAAAGAGCAGTAACAATTCCCCACCAGCAGAAACACCAACACAGCAGAACAATAAACACCCACATCACTTTCATATTTACCCGTTCATCATCAGCATCATAATCATCAATATCCCCACCATAACATCTCACGACCGTTATCGCTTTTTTGTTTGATTTTACGGCATATGAACACTTCTTGGGTTATGTAATGCCGAAGTCAGCCCTTTTTCAAACAATTATATACTTTCAAGTAACTATTTCCATTCAATAATTATATCATTTCACGTATTCCTATTTAATTCAAATAATCTACACGTTTATATAAATTTACCAATCCCTTAGCACAAGCAAGCAGCGATAAATGGTCAATTTTTCAGTTTTTATTCTTCTAGACTGGTTAACGAATCAAGGTTAAAGAGCCCAGTTTGTCCTACTATTTACTGGAGGGAAAATATGGAACACTTTTCATTAGGTCTTTTGGATCTACATATGGTAGAAGCTGTTTGCGTTACACTTTGTGCCAACGCCCTTAGGAAAGGCATGAATCCACCTGTCCCCCTCCCAGTTAATAGGGCAGACTGGGTTAGTCAATCTTGATATGGAAACTAATCCATGAGAAGGAAAGCTCTGAATTCAAACCAGATTTACTTTGTTTACAAATTGACTTTGTATCGCCTATTTACTCTGGCGGGGGGATGGGGATGGGGATGGGTAAACACAGATACGTGTCGTAAAGTTGATGGAAGTCATCCCTTGCCTCTAAACCAACTTTGGTTATTCATTTTATTCCCATGGAAATATTTACCAACCCCTCAGCTCGAGGAGGATATGACAAAGGATTAATTTCTTAAGCGGTGATCAACATGCTTAGATTAAGAGTTTTCTTTCTTCGAGACTGGATGGCAAATCAAGTTTAAAGAGCACAGTCTGATCTACTATTTGCCCATAGCTGGAAGGAGAACAGTTAGACGCAAACCGTTTCCGGGGTTATTAGTATATATACTATGTGAAATGCAATCAGTCTTGTCCAGAACTTTAACCCGAGTTTGTCAAGTCCATTTTCTATAACAATAACCATTATACTACGCATCTCCATGTTTATTTCCATTTTTGTCAATGATTGTAAGCAATATTTATCATGGCGTTCCTATATTCTGAATTCATTACTTTTTTCCTCAAGCTGGTTGTGAAAATGTGATTCAAAATTAAACCTCGTGGCTAATACTCTAACAATACGCCATAACCATAAAACCCTGTGTGATTTGGGAAATTTTATTCAGATATACTCGCACTAAAAAGCATTAAGTTTGGTTTAATGACATATCAACCCTGTGGGTTATTTAAAGCCGACTCTATAAAATTTATAAAATCAACATAATCTTATTATAATGGAGATTGTGGGTTTGTCTGTCTGTAACCGAAACTATATTACAATACAAGTCACAATTCCCTTTGTTATTTACATCACATTCTCCATGATTTTATTTTTTATTTAAACCTCAATTATTAATAAAATTGTTTTACATCATTAAGACTGTTGACCATATCTACATACAAATAACATGTAATTGTATTTATATATACAACAAAATAGTGGATTACAGTGTGAATGGGAAGGCTAATTTACATATTGATCTTTAAAAATTGATTTTAATAAATATATGCTTAGTATCATTGATTTCTAATTGTTTGGTTTTATCTTATTGAATATGAGCAACAATCTCGGGGATAAATCTTAAAAGAAATCCATTAACAAAAAGAAATAACTGTAATATTATCCTTTACTTCCTATTTTCTCTCTTCTTCTTTTACCAATGAAAGACGGGAGTAATGGAAAATGATGGAAGAGTTAGTTTCAAAGTTGTTCTATTTTTCAATAATACCCCCTCTGTTCCAAATCTTTTTATCTGCATTCTTATTCCATTTCAATAGCCTTTCTAATCTAATATGATATTTTATTATATTAAAACTTAAATACTTGCACCCGGAGGGTGCATATATTTGCTAGTATAATATAATATAATACTATATATTATTGCTAGTATAGTATAATACGGAAACGTATTTGGCATAAAATAACCCAATGGTTGACTTCCGTAAAATCCGACGAACCAACCAGCCAACCAACCAACTCGTGCACACATAGACATATACCTAATACAACCGCTTCAAAAAGTTCTATGTGCACACATCTGTATACGTATGTATAGGAAGCGCGTGGGTAAAAATGGACTCGTCACCCGAGTTCAAATCCTGGATGTGGTAATTGCATTTCACTTAGCGCTAATACCCTCGGGAAAGGTATGAATCCTACGCTCCCTCCAGCTATGGATAAATAGTAGGGCAGGCTGGGCTCTTTAACCTTGGTTAGGCAACCGGTCTAGGAGAAGGAAAACTCTGAATTCAGACCTGTTGAATCCGCTTAAGAAATTGACCTTGTGTCACATCCTGCTCGTGCGGAGGGGTTGGTAAATATATATATATATATATACGTATGTATATATATTTAACTTTATTTTATTTTTATTTATTCTGTTGTATACTAGCCATGCACAGGTCCTTCCTTCTGTTTATTGCAAAAAATAAATAAATAAATAAATTAAAACCATCTGAACACAAGATACAAAGGCTCCACTACAAAACTATGTCTCCGAAATGTTTGGAGACTTCATCTCTAGAATTAAATATATATCGATCTTAAGAGCGAATAAAAAAAATATTTTTTTCTTTGCTTGCTTGTAAACAGAACATTGCAATCACTGTAGTTCCACCAGCACAAACCCATCCGTCCTTAAATAACCACGCCCAACTTAACATTATCAGACAGAGGAAGCTGAGGATGAGGATGCAAACAACTGTCACTATTTTTCCTGAACTGTGTGTCTGAAGTAATTGAATTAAAGTGAGGATCGGAAAGAAACTTAATTCTCCGGAAATGTAAAGAATATAAAACTTCCTTCTATCCTTTCTTTCTTTCGGAACCTGCCCTTTCTCTCTCTCTCTCTCTCTCACTCTCTCTCTCTCTCTGTGTGTCACGTTGTATTTATTTCTCACCCTTTCTCTTTTTCTTTCTTCTCCTCTCTCTCTCTCTCTCTCTCTCTCTCTCTCTCTCTCCTCTCTTTCTCAGTCTCTCTCTCTCTCTCTCTCTCTATCTCTCTCTCTCTCTCTCTCCTCTCTCTCTCTTCTCTCTCGTCACGTCTTTATTTCTCTCCCTCTTTTTTTTAACCTTCTTCTCTCTGTCTGTTTCTGCCTCTCTCTCTCTCTCTCTCTCCTCTCTCTCTCTCTCTCTCTCTCTCTCTCTCTCTCTGTGGTGATATTTTCTTCCTTTTTCTCTTTCTATCCCCCTTTTCTCTTTCTCTCTCATTCTATATCATGTAGCGTTTATCTAACACTGTCTCTATCTATCTCTCTGTCTCTGTCTTTCTCTGTTCCTTTGCCTCTCCCTCCTCCCTCCCTCTGTCTATCGCGAGCGCGCGCACTTTCTGTACCCGTTGCCTTTAGCAATCACTTTCTTTCTCTATATCTATTTTCTCTACTGTTTCTCCTCCCCCTTCTCTCTCTCTCTCTCTCTCTCTCTCTCTCTCTCTCTCTCTCTCTCTCTCTCTCTCTCTCTTTTTCTTGGCATTCTTTTTATTTTCCCTTTCTATCATCTCTCCCCCTTTCTCTCTCATCTGCTTAATACCCTGTCGGCTGGAATTGAACTAACGCTGATTACATTCCCTGCAGAGGGATAAGTCCAC
>CM042150.1:82319840-82327340 GCA_023376005.1 Doryteuthis pealeii
TCAGTGCAGACACTGGATGCTGTTGTAAGGAGTTTCATTAAGTCCGACTACTACATTTAAGCTAAGTAGACAATATACACCAGCGATATCAATTTGATACCACTATACAACATATACGATTTAGTGCCGTGAAAAAGGCACTACGTAACATTTCTATCAAATGCTACTTATACTTTAAAAAGATTGATATGTCAAAACACCCAATTTTGGAGGGGGTCTTGTCACTTTGTAGATAATATAGTCAGCGTATTCTAAACCCCGACGACTAAGCAGGGAAAATGTTAAAAATCACCCTCCAAACCATGGAAATCTATCAAGTACCAAATTCTAGGTACTTTTTATTTCAATTCATTTCGGGCGTTATCTCTGAATTTTTAGTGTTCAGGATATAATTCAAAAATACCTGACAGAATTCCATGCTGTCGGCTGAGAATGTAGAATACGTCAACTGCACCTCTACAGAGGGATAAGCCCCCCCCCTACCAATGGAGGCACCTGTTGGTCGAGGGTGGCGACCCGTAATGCTTAAGAGCGGAAGCCTGGTGGCTGAACAGTCCATGATATGCAACACTCCACTTTGTCTCTTACTTAGGCCAGACAATCAAGCGGCTTTTCATGTCAAGTCCTAGCACCTATATGATTACCCCAATTCTATTTTCCTTGTGGCAAATCCCCAACCCTTTCTATCATATATGTGCTAGAAGGCGGTGGTTGAGGGTATTAGTGGTCCTGGGTATGACATTAAACAGCATCTAGTGGTGAAATTCAAATTTTGGAGCTCTGAGAATGTGATTAACCTTTCATTGCCATTACTCCCAGGTCCACTCTGACCCGGAGTGTTAGTACCTATTAGGGTCCCATCAATGGGTTAAATGGAGAAAAAATAAGTTTAAAAATGTGTTTAAATAATTGAATCTAAAAGAATCTAAAAACCCTATCAAGAATGAATAAAATAAATTCAAGTCTTGACATGCCGTAAAATCATAAATGCTTGTCAATTGTGTGTGTGTGCGTGTATTGTCGGAAAACGAGGGAGTCTATCTCCTTTTCATCAGCGCTAGACCAGGGAAATTGTTTTGCCTCTCACTTGGTGCGCCAAAATACCATGAGCTCATCATTCTAACTCACACAATCAATCTGTGTTATTCATGCGTTGAGTTGATTAGGACCATTTCCAACTAAACCGACCCTTTCCAAAACTAACTTGACCCTTAACAAAGCTAAATCGGCCGTTTCCAGCAAAACCAGCCCTTTCCAAAGCTAACCTGACCCTTTTCCAAAGCTAACCTGACCCGTTCCAACAAAACCGACCTTTCCAAACCTAAAGCGACCCTTTTCAAAGCTAAAACCAGCCCTTAATTTTATTACAGGAACGTATTGTACATTTTTTAAAATTTCGTAATGTATTAAAAGTTTCTTGTATTTGGTGCGGAATTAATATAATTTTTTTGAAAGAATTGAACAATTGTATGTAGAACATAAACCTGTATATCACAAGTGTGCTATAGGAATACTGAAGAAATCAACAAAAGTTATCAGTGATCGGAAATTAATTCATTTACTAGCAGAACCTTTGGATATACCACTAAGTAAAAAATAAAGTCGTCGGGGTGACCTAAATTCGGTATCAGTCAGACAGCGAGTGAGTCTACCCTTTTTTGACTAGCACTAGACCAAGGAGATTGTTTTTGCGTCTGAGGTAGCGCACCATACCTACCATCAGCTCCTTACTTTACCGCACAGATCCCCGTTGGCGGTGGCCGGTATCGAACTAGAAATGATGTGGTTCCTAGTCGAACGCTCGACTGAAGATAAACCGGACCAAAAATCTAATTATCATAACGTTTGATATGTTTACTTAAAAGATATTGTAAAATAGCTCAATATGCAAGAAGTGTAATAATCTTGATTTAACTCACACTCTTCTTTTTCCTTTCTTTCCTTCTTTTCATGTTCGATTGAAACAGATTAGCATAATCGCATCCGCGCGCTCACCCTTCACTCTTTCTATCTTTCTCTTAACCTCTTTCTTTTTTATTATATTTTGCTGTGTAGCATGTTCTTTTTCTTCCCTTTATCTCTTCATGATATAAAACGGAAGGGTCCATTATTTAGCTGAGGTGACACACATAATAAGAATTCGGCGGATAAGCAACACCAGATAATCAGGATTTACATTTTTGTATTTCTTGCTAGTTTGGACGGTCTCATTTTTAACCGGAGTGTGTTTCAAGATGATAACGATCTGAATATTAAGGAACAAGCGTATTGATATATAGATTAGCGACAAATTGAATAAGACTATAATATTGAATAAAAATTCAAGAAAATATAAAATAAAAAATTGTATAAAAGTTTGCAAACCTGATAGTGAACCAACCACTTGAAACTCCTGATGTAATCTCAATTGTAAATAATCCAAAAGTCCTTCGTTAACTTCACTTGATAAAAATATGTTGCTTACCTGTAAAAGAAAATAGAAAGAATATTAATTTTTTTATGAAAAAATAATGAATTTAGAGTAAAAAAACAGGATGTGACACAAGGTTGCAAGTACTTGACATCCAGCGAGGATCGAACTCGCAATTCAATAGTAATTGATCTGTGAGACTAGCTTGCGATCTTTTACACCATAATGTTCCATTGAATATATTATAAGAAAGAAATAGATGAGAGAAAGAGAAACTAGGTAGTGAAGTTTACCTAACACCTCCGTCTCATGCAATTTTTTTAACCGAAGTCATTCAGTAGTAATGGATCTGTGAAACTAGCATGCTAACCATTACACCATGGTGTAAGAGGACCCTACTTACCCAACCCGTTCGCCATGGGTAGGATATGACACAAGATTTCAAGTATAGGGCATCCTGTTAGGATCGAATTCGCTATTACTGTAATAAGGGATCGGCAAAACAAGCTTGTTAACCATTGAACCAAGATAGGTCCCCCATTTTATACATCGATACATTATTTATACGAGGCCGCAAGGTAATTAATGTATTCTATTTATTTCAACAATAATTACAGCATGCACAAGGATTGTAATAATACCGTTGGATAGAGAAGGTTTCCAACTACAAAACACTATTTTTCCATATTGAACATGTATTTTCCCTAGCGATGAACAAGAGGCAGTATGTCAAACTCGTTAGAGAGTTTCTTCAAAAGTTATGCCTCCTATCTAATTCAACAGTAAATATTACATGTACATAAGGAGCAGAATATAACCGTCGGATAGAGCAAGTTTTCAGCTACAAGCACAATTTTTTTTTATTTACATTATTCGGACTATTGTTCTCATCTTCATTGTTATCTGTACAGCGTTTCGGCCAATGTGCCCTCCGGCCTTCTTCAAGTATTTCTTGTGGTACTCGGGAACGGTTCCCGATTACGACAAGGTTCCTGATTTGGAAAAGAAAATTACCGAGTCCTAGATGGTTCCCGAGTCCGAGAATGTTCCCGCGTCCGACAAGAAATACCTGAAGAAGGCCGGAGAGCACATCGGCCGAAACGTTGTACAGTTTTAATAATTCCAATAATACTAAATATATCCATCTATCTATCTATACATATATCTACCTATCTATCAACACTAGCCTAAACATCAGAGAAGAAAAGTTATAATATAAAATCATTTGATTCTACAGATTTTACCCCGAAGAAAGCCGGAGGGCACATCGGCCGAAACGTTGTACAGTTTTAATAATTCCAATAATACTAAATATATCCATCTATCTATCTATACATATATCTACCTATCTATTAACACTAGCCTAAATATCAGAGAAGAAAAATTTTAATATAAAATCATTTGATTCTACAGATTTTACCCCGAAAAAGGCCGGAGGGCACATCGGCCGAAACGTTGTACAGTTTTAATAATTCCAATAATACTAAATATATCCATCTATACATATATCTACCTATCTATTAACACTAGCCTAAATATCAGAGAAGAAAAATTTTAATATAAAATCATTTGATTCTACAGATGTTACCCCGAAAAAGGGCCGTAGATATTCTTAAATACCTGTTCCAAACATAGCACACGTCACGTTGTGCAATGTGTAGTAAGCTAGATTATCAAACTATTGTTAGTGAGTTCAATTCACACTGGGTGCTCCATACTTACACAGCTCCATACAGCACATACCTTGTGCTATAACTAAACTCAGCTTAGTAAAAAAAACTGATTTCTCTAAACATTAAAAGGAAACAACGATTAATAAATTTATAAAAACAAAACTGTTCATTATCAAAAAAAATGAGGACAAATATTGTCACTTATATTTATGAGTGATTTCTTTAACCAAACGTATTTACCCGACTCATCGGCCAAGAATACAACGCTACACAAGGTCAATTTTTTCAAGGGATTATAACTTTTTGAATTCAATGTTTTTTCTTCGCCTAGACTTATGTTTAATGTTGTTTATGACATTTTGTATTTTGCATTCTATGAGTATTAACTTGGTGAGAAATTGGCATATATTATAAAAGCCGTACGTTTTGTTTTATTATTTTTGTTGGCTATTTAAATTCTTTCAAAACTTATCTTTTAAGCACATTTTTAAAACTCATTTCTAATACTCCCCAGAGTTCTAGATTTGGAACCTCACCACTAGATACAGTTTAAACTTTGGAATCATGAGTCTTGGGCAAGTAAAGGATGTTGAAAATAAATTGAGTCTTTCTGTTTATTAATAAGAACAAGAAATGGACACAGGGATTTAACAACCCTAATAAATCCTAAGCCAAACCCAAGTCAACTCAAGATGACCCTGAAGACCAGAGAGGACTCATCCTAGCCAACAGAAACAAAAAGAGTTAAGAAGATAAGAAAATAAGATTAAGAAAGCGACTATTCAACATCCTTTCTTTCCTTTACTTTCCTCTTCAATGGTCACCGATCTCTATGCAGTTTTACTGTTATGTCCAAACACGGACACATATTTCGTCAGGAAGTGTAGTACAGATCCTACCTCGGAGAACTAAGAGGGCCAACGTTACGTGTATGTTCTGTGGAACCAATGAATATCACAGAGATCTCAAAATAAACAACACACTTCATAGAGTAATAAATTACCATTACATTTTGTATCTAATTTTCGACTTAAAAGCAAGGCTGAAAGGCGCGTTGTGTAATGGTTATCGTCGTAGGAAATTGACTCGGTGAATGAGTTAAAATCCTGGGTGAGGCTTTATGCATTTCTCATTGTGCTAATACTGTTGGGAAAGGTATGCACCCAACTATTATCCCTTCAGCTATGGGTAAACAGTAAGACAGACTGGGCTCTTTAACCTTGTTAGGCAACTAGTCTATGAGAAGGAAAACGGGAGGAAAACCTGCTAAACTACACTTAAAACTGACATTGTCTCACACCCTGTCCACGAGGAAGCGCTGGTAAATAAATAAATGCACGGTTGTAATAAAAAGACAAATACATGATTAATTAGGACAACGGTATATAGAGAATCCTTTGATTCATATAACCCACGTACATCAATTTATTTTCAACATCTTTTACTTGCACAAGACTCATGATTCCAAAGTTTAAAAACATTGAATTCAAAAAAGTTATTATAATCACTTTAAAAAAATTGACCTTGAGTAGCGTTGTATTCGTGGCTGATGAGTTGGGTAAATACGTTTAGTTAAAGAAATCACTCATAAATATAAGTGACAATAAGATAAGTTTTGAAAGAATTTAATTAGCCAACAAAAATGAATAAAATAAAACATCTTTAGCTTAATATTACCCAGGGGTTAATATGTCATAAAAACCACCCAACCATGACTCCAATGCATTGGGAGGAACTTCTGAGACAGACGCCTTTCACATCTGTCCCAGTCAATGCCGATATTCACTCTAGATTACACTTATAGTTTCCCACAGATCTCAGTCACATGATATTCTAAACGAATCAGAACATAACGTCCAATAAATATTGGGTCGAGAGCTGTCAATAAAACTACTGGTTATTTTCCATGACTCTACCTAAGAATTAACAGTTCACATTCGAATTAAGATATTTCTACACTTCATGTCAAAATGGAGAGCTACCTATCCATCATGAAAGAAAGAGATCGGCCAGACAGGCGCTGTCATGACCGCCGGGAAGATGCCTATATTTAACAAGTAGATCTAAAAGTGTAATTTCTAAATTATTAATGCAGATCACGTAACTGAGGAATTTGGCGCGAAAGTCTCGTGGTAGTTTGAACATTAAAGATTTATGATGATACGGGCTCCTGTTAGTCACCTCAAACACCAGAGCGGTAACTTAAAACGGCTTCTTGGCAGAATCACTCTCTTAAAATATTCTCCCAGGTGGACCGTTTTGATAAAGCCGCGAGTAATGAGTTCCGAAGAATATATATATATATATATATATATATATATATAAGAGGTGAGGTAAAAGGAAAAGTGAACAAAAATAATGACTCAAACTAGTCCAAGTAGGATAGAAATATTTCGTCCTTCGGACGCGAAGAACATCCTCAGTCTGACTTTATTCAAAGTAAAATACGTACATATGTGTTTATAGATGAGAAAGTGAGTTAGTGGTGGAATTGAGGGGTAGTGAGGTTAGGGAGGATTTGAGTGAAATGAGAATAGCATCGTATAAAGTGGAGGGAGAGTTCAGAGGATGCTGGTAAGGGAAAGGGGGGGGGCTGGTTGGGAGAAGAGGGTAAAATTCATGGTTAGGGCAGAGTTTGATTTATTGCATGGGAATGATGAGGAGAAAGGTGGTGTTGGTTGTCATTAGATTAGGCCGTCAGTTTTATATATATATATATATATATATATATATATATATATATATATATATATATATACTAGAAGATACGTGACCCGATGGGTCACCCATTGTGCTCGGGTTTTTTTTTTTAGAGTCATTAACTTAAAACGCAAAAACGCTTTTTGGGACGAAATCATTTATTTAAAAGTGTATAAAAAATTAGATATGTAATATTATTTTTTTTTTATTATTCATGCCCATTATGCATATCGCATAAATGCGTCTTAGCCTCCTGCTCTAAAAACAAACAAACTTAGCGGTGCCTGCTTATCGACAAGCAAATGTATATATACCTTCCTTTAAAAATATATTTTTATTCTGTATTGCCACGCATTTTTAAACAAATACAACCGGGTTTGGCTTTAACTTTTCGGAAAAACGCCTTAAATCAGCTATAGAATAATATAAAAAAGAAGATATATGGCCAGATAATTTTTAAATGTAAATGAATTTAAGTAGAATTAAATGTAAATGGCAATTAAAGTAAAGGAAAATAATTTATTTACTAAAGGAATAGGTATGAAATTATTAGTGAGACCTGTATGGTCTTACTAATAATTTCATTTACCTATTCTTTTAGTAAATAAATTCTGTCGTAGCCGACAATTTAATTTTAATCAACTTATTTTCTAATAAACTCTTGATTTGTTTTGTATTAAAAACTGTAGGAAACATAATACATTTTTTATAAGAAGT
>CM042150.1:82332340-82342340 GCA_023376005.1 Doryteuthis pealeii
CCTTTCTAATTTAATACAATATTTTATTACATTAAAACTTAAATACTTGCACCCGGAGGGTGCATATATTTGCTAGTTTTTATAATATCCTTGTCTTCGAGCTTGTTTCCTCAATATCTAATTTTAATAAGTATCACTCTCAGAATATCCCTATTGAAGACGATAAGACTTCCTTTTCTCCCTCCTTCTAGATGGATGATTAGATGGACACTAACACAATCGGATTACCCCTCCGCACTACTTTCTGATAGATAGATTATCAAATGATGAACGTAGATAGATAGATAGATAGATAGATAGATAGATAGATAGATCACAGAATTGTTCCGACTTTCTCTCCTCAATTCTTCCAGAGAGATAGATAGATCATAAACAGAGCTAAATAGCTAGATACTAAACACATAGATAGATAGATAGATAGATAGATAGATGGATTATGGATTATGGAATTCTTCTATCGACTGATATAGCCAGCTAGCTAGCAAAATAGATAGATAGATAGATAGATAGATAGATCACACAATGCTTATATCCAAGACTATCAGACGGATTCTACTCAGTCCTTGCAGATCGATAGATAGATAGATCACTAATAAACTGTGCTACATAGCTAGATATACACTGAACAGATATATATATATATATATAATATATATATATTATATTATATATATAGAGACAGAGAGAGAGACAGAGAGAGAAAGAGACATAGATAGATAGGTCACAGAATGCTTATATCCAAGACTATCAGACGGATTCTACTCAGTCCTTGCAGATCGATAGATAGATAGATCAGTAATAAACTGTGCTACATAGCTAAATACATACTGAAACAGATAGACATATATATATAATATATATATATATATATATATATATATATATATATATATATATATATATATTGAGAGAGAGAAAGAGAGATGGATAGATAGATAGATCACAGAATGCTTATATCCAAGACTATCAGACGGACTTTATTCAGTCCTTCCAGCTCGATAGATAGATAGATCACTAATAAGCAGTGCTATATAGCTAAATATATACTGAAACAGATTGATATACTTATATATATTTAATCTTTTTATCGAAATAATTCGATTTTCAATGATCTTAGCCAATCCAAGTTGAACCTATCATTCCAAAATTTCCAAGTCAATTCTCTACTTTTGCCATCCTACTTTACGGTATTATGCGTTTCTTTCCATTTGATTATCTTATGTACATTTCTCCATCTCTGTGCATTTTTTCTCCTCGCTTAAATAAGAGCCTTTTTCTTCTAAAATTACTTTCGCATAATATTCATTTTTTTGTGCGTGTCTAAGTGTCTATCTGTCGACTTTTCTTTCCCACACCGGACCGGGTTTAGGTGTTTTTAGGTTACCACTGGAAATCTGCGCAGTATTTATTATTCAGTTTCGTTTTTCACCTTTTCCAATCCTCAATTTCACTCTTTCATCTCAACTCGACTCTCTCATTTTCTCATCACCTCAGTCTTCTCAATTTTTTTTTTTTTAGGCTGTACAAATGATTGGACCATTTTTGAACGAAGGTCTGTGCCTGGAAAATGCTGTATCCCTGATTGGTTAACCAGGTAAGTACTGAGCGCGAACAATACTCGGCTAATAGCTAAGAAGACTTACGTATACAGAATCACGACAGAAGTAGATAAACGCCATTAGCTCAGTCGGTAGAGCGTTCGGCTAGGAAACCACAAGGTTCCTAGTTCGATACCGGTCCCCGCCAACTCAGCGTATGAGTAGCACAGGGATCTGTGCAGTAAAGTAAGGAGCTGATGGTAGGTGTGGCGCTCCACCTCAGATGCTAAACCATCCTCCTTGGTCTAGCGCTATTGAAAAGGGGATAGACTTCCCTCGCTGACTGGCTCATACCGACTTTAGGCCGCCCCGTCGACTTTACTTTTTTTACTTTTACATATTTACCAACCCCTCCGCACGAGCAGGATGCGACACAAGGTCAATTTCTTTAAGCGGAGTTTAACAGGTTTGAATTCAGAGTTTTCCTTCTCTTAGACTGGTTACCTAGCCATGGTTAAAGAGTCCAGTCTGCCCTGCTATTTACCCATAGCTTAAGGGAGAATTGGATTCCTACCTTTCCCAAGGGTATTAGCGCCATGTGAAATGCCAACAGCTTCGTCCAGGAATTGAACTCGCGTTGACGAGCCCATTTCCTACGACTCTAACCATTAGACCACGCGCCTCCATATTTATACAAATACGTAAGCGTTTATTTGACGATCAAAACAGATCAAGAATAAAGTGCACGTCGTGTACTGGTTAGCCACGTAGGAAATGGATACGGCGAGACGAGTTCAAATCCTGGACGCGTCTGATTGCATTTCACATAGGGGTAATACTGTTGGGAAAGGTACGAATTCAACTTTGAGTTGGAATTGGAACTTCACCATTAGATGCAGTTTAGCGTCATACCCAGGACACTAAACTGCATCTAATGGTGTTCCTGAAAACCCTTCTCGGTGAAACCTGAGTGGCTAACTTCTGTTAGTGATTCGGTTCTCTCAACCGACTCTACGTAGGTATTTTCAATATTTGTAGTTATTGGGACTCACTCGGTTTCTTTTTTCTGATGTCGGCAACATGTTTTTCTTTTTTCTTTTTCTTTTTCTATTTCTCTCTCCCTTGAGTGATTTTATTTCTAATCATATATTTTATGGTGTAATGGATAAAGTCTTGGGAAATGGACTCGTCGCATAGAGTTCAAATCCTGGACGTGGTAATTGCATTTCACTTAGCGCTAATACCCTTGGGAAATGTATGAATCTTACTCTCCCTCCAGCTATGGGTAAATAGTAGGGCAGACTGGACTCTTTAACCATGGTTAGGCAACCGGTCTAGGAGAAGGAAAGCTCTGAATTCAAACCTGATAAACTCCGCTTAATAAATTGACCTTGTGTCGCATCCTGCTTGTGCGGAGGGGTTGGCATATATATATATATATATTCTAATACTCACACCGCAAAAAAGAATATTTGACGTCATATTTCAAACCGTTCATTTTTTCAACGTTCTTTTGACATTCTCTTATTCTGAGATAAAAAAAAATATATATATATATTCTAATACTCACACCGCAAAAAAGAATATTTGACGTCATATTTCAAACCGTTCATTTTTTCAACGTTCTTTTGACGTTCTCTTATTCTGAGATAAAAAAATAGTTTTATCACCTTCCACATACGAACAAAATCCCTGAAGAAGATCTAATTAATAGATCGAAACACTGCTGCCTCGGCCAATAATCTCACCACTTAAGTCATTTAAACCTGTGTTTTTTCAATTTTTTATTATACTACATACCGTCGGATTCACTTCCTTTTATTCACACACACACACACACACACACACACACACACACACATATATATATATATATATATATATATGTGTACTCGTATAATAGAAAATCTCGGTAGACTCATTGTTAACCATTTCCCTAGGGCATTTATTTATAATGCTACGTTATCGAGAAATAATATGGTAATGGCACGTACAATTTTTCCAATTGTTGAAATTGGGAGATATTTTCTCTTCGCTTTTTTTAACTTTTCTTTATTTTCGCACTCACACTATTTGGTTTATTGCAAGCTTCCACGGAGGGGCCAATATATATATATATATATATATATATATATATATATGAATAGATTATAGAGAGAGAGAGAGAGAGAGAGAAGAGAGAGAGGGAAGAGAGTGAAAGTGATAGATAGATAAAAGTATCTATCCAATAGACAGGTAAGTTGGGGATGATTCTATTTGGAATCATCTTATATCCTCCGTATATCCACAATGCCTGGCCATGCAGATGCTCCCCTATACATTATACTAGAATTATTTCAAGTCTCTAAGAGAGCTCAATGTATAATAATTAATGACTTAATCATATACAGAGCAATATTTACACTTTCAATAAGAAAGAAAAACTCAACAAACCATAATTTGTCTATTAATTTTTTTTTCAGTCGGTAACTCCATAGAATTATTGATAACTGTAGTAAGTTTGTTTTTGATAGTAATAATAAAAGACACGAGGAACAGGAAATCAGAGGAAGAATTGAAACCATTCAGACAACGGCATTGTTGAAATCAGCTAGAATACTCAGGAGAGTCCTGAAGATCTGAGGAGACTTGTTGTCACAGATCCGAGTGTAAGATCATCAGCTAACGCTGGTGTGAAAACCTCCAATATTGTGTTCAAATCAGTTTAGTAAAAGTCTATCTAATGTTTGAAATACGCCTGTTCAATTAAAGGGCTATAAATAGAAATAAATCCTTACCTTTCTTGACTTTTTGTAATTTTCTAAAAAATATAACAATTTTTACAATTTGAAATAGCATTATATTCAAATTTCGTCAATGGAATATGCGTTATATATTACATAGCGGAAGTAATAATATTGTATTTAACAGAATTGACTTATCAATCTTAAGAAATTTTAAGAATGGTCCAGAGTATCTTACAAGTGGGACAGCTCAGGTGTTTATTCTCTTCATGAGATTTCTGCAACAAAGCTTGTTTTCTAGAAATGTTCTTGTTCTTTGGAAGTATTCTTTTCTTACTTTTTATTTTATTTCTGTTCGTCCAATATCCACAAGTATCCTAATTTCTTCTTGATTCGGTAGTTCTATTCAGTTCACTGTTTAATTTTTTTCCTTTTTCTAATCACGACCATAACACACCGCAACCATTACCATACCGTCACCACTATTACATTATATTAATATTGAGGTTTTCACACCAGCGTTAGCTGATGATCTTACACTCGGATCTGTGACAACAAGTCTCCTCAGATCTTCATTCTTTGTTGAAACATTCTTTGTTGAAACATTCTGACATGGCAGTAACTACGTTGTCAAAAGGAATATGACGAGTGCATGCAGCATAACGAGGAATTGAAATTTGATCTAATACTTATACTTTTTTCGTTAGTTTTCATCCCTTTCGGTGGAATACGCGGACTATTCTCTGCAGAAGCATAAGCCGCCCCTCACCTCAAAATGAGTCTTCTGCCTATAACACTAAACTGTATCTGGTGGTGAGGCTCTAGTTCTGGAGATATGATTGTGAAGTACCCCTTCATTGCCATTTCTCAAAGTCCCATGCTGACCCGGGGAAGTAGTATCTGTTAAGATCTCATCTATGGCTCAAATACATCTGTTGAAAAATGATTCGTATTCGATAGAACTACTTAAAGCCATATGAATTGTATATTATGTCGGATACGTATAGTTACTTGAAGCTATAATTGTTTACAAAGATTTTTATTATTAGTTACTTGAAACCATATAAATGTGAGTAAAAAGGGACTATTATTAAATTTTAAAAATCCTGTATTAAGAATAGTTACTTGAGGCTATAGTTTTTTTATTGCGAATTATTATTAGTTTGAAACCATATAAATGTGAGTAAAAAGGGACTATTATTAAATTTAAAAAATCATGTATTAAGAATAGTTACTTGAGGCTATAGTTTTTACTGTGAATTATTATTAGTTACTTGAAACCATATAAATGTGAGTAAAAAGGGGACTATTATTAAATTTAAAAAATCATGTATTAAGAATAGTTACTTGAGGCTATAGTTTTTTACTGCGAATTATTATTAGTTACTTGAAACCATATAAATGTGAGTAAAAAGAGACTATTATTAAATTTTAAAAATCCTGTATTAAGAATAGTTACTTGAGGCTATAGTTTTTTACTGCGAATTATTATTAGTTACTTGAAACCATATAAATGTGAGTAAAAAGGGACTATTATTAAATTTAAAAAAATCATGTATTAAGAATAGTTAGTTGAGGCTATAGTTTTTTTACTGCGAATTATTATTAGTTACTGGAAACCATATAAATATGAATAAAAAGGGACTATTATTAAAAAGAAATAATCATGTATTTAAGACTCGTTACATGAAGCTGTAGTTGTTTACTAATAATCATTATTAGTTACTTGAAACTGTATAACTGTGTGCAAATAAATGAAAATTATTCGATAAATAGAATTACTTGAGACCATATAATTTTCAGTATTATATAGGAATGCTTGAATCCTTAAAGAGGTTTGCAAATTATTTTCATTAGATATGAATACTTGAGACCATACAACTATATGCAAATTATTTGTATTACATAGGAACACTTGATATTATATCTGTGTGTACAAGAACGATATTAAGAAACAACTACACAATGTTAATATAAAAGTACAATAAACGCGATTCCTTAACCTCTAATCATAACCTAGACCGATTAACAATCCGTGAGACCATTGAACGCATTGCACTCTTGAATTTTGTTCGATAATTTTCAAATATGTGAGATACTTGAATAGGCCCTCGGTTACCACGGCCAAAACGTTGTGTCTATTACACCAAAGATGAACACAATGGTCTGAACAGACGTTTCCAGACCAATTCTCAGAAATCCAGAGAGAAATTTTGTAAGACGATCAACAAGAAACAACTAAAAACGGGATATGAACTCGTAAATTAAAAATAAAAACAGACAGCATAGAATTATGAATGGAGATAATAGAGACCAGATTATTATCGAGTCATTTGATGTCGTTCAATTAGCCGGTTTGGCTCGAGATACTGTGTCATACTTTCTTTGTTCAAATAACATGTGCGCATATTTAAGTCCAGTGTTTGTGGTTGGTTTAAGGGCATATCAAACCTTGGATGTTATTTAATGCCAAATGTTGTTCTTCTTTTAAATAATTTTCATTAACTTCATGTTCGGGATAAATTTGACATGTTTATATTTGATTATTTTTCTCTGTAGGTTTGAGGTATTTATGCACACGACGCATCAATTAAAAGCTTGGACACCTTCTTCATTCACATGTTTTAATGTTTATACAGTGCCTTCTATTATTTGTTTTATTTTATTTTTTAAATGATTTTATTTAGATTTCATTGTATTGATATTATGTTGTTAAAACTTTCTCCTGTCAACACATGCTGTAATATATTTTTTCTACTTAATTATATTGTTTTTCCTTTTATCCTTTCTCCAAATTGTCAAATCTATTTCTATTTTCGTTAACTCACATATAGACACACACACAAACACAGACACCCATATATATATATAATCCATAGAATACTGATTTTTCAAATTCTCTATTTCTTTTTCATATATAATTACTACGATTAATTATAACCACCCTATCGGTGGGGCCTAGAATAACCCGACTGCATCTCCTACTGAGGGGTAAGCCCCCACCTAAAAAAAGAATGGCGTCCCGGGTATGACAATAAACTGCATCCGCTTGTGAAGTTCTAGATTAGAATCTTTGAGGAGTATGAAGTCACACTTTCGTTGACATTAATCTAAGGTTCACTTTTTGTGAAACAGATCACTTTGAAAATGATTAGTATCAAATACCAATAATCGAAAATATGTAACTGTGGACAATTTATTCGTATTAAATGCGAAGGTGAGGCTGGTAAAAAGGCGTGCGATAAATCTAAAATAGACAAAAGTGAGGACCGTGGAGTCATCAAGTACACCATTTTTATCAAGATCACGAATGAGATTTTTTGCGAGATACTTACTTGCTACTAGAAAATAACCCTGGTGAAAATATGGATTACTTTGCAGGAGATGAGAAAAACTAAGACTGGGTTGCAATTTCTAAAACCTAAACAATGTAAGGACGACTTCATGAGAGAGGCTTTCATTAGTGGAATTGTTTTGTTGTTGTTGTTGTTTTGTTTATTATGGTGGGGGGTTAAGTAAACAAAAAAGTCAAGAACAATAAGGATTTGTTTACTTAGAACAAAACATACTAATTTTTAACCCGGCTTAAGTTGAATGCCATTTTTATCAAGATCACGAATGAGATTTTTGCGAGATTCTTACTTACCACTAGAAATTAACCCTGGAAAATATGGATTACTTTGCAGGAGATAAGAAAAACTAAGACTGGGTTGCAATTTCTAAAACCTAAACAAAGTAGGGACGACTTTATGAGGGAGGCTTTCATTAGTGGAATTTGTTTTTTTGTTTTGGTAAACTAAAAAGTCAAGAAAAAAGGAATTATTTCATAGAACAAAATATACTAATTTTTAACACGGGTTAAGTTGGATGTTTTATCAAGATCACGAATGAGATTTTTGCGAGATTCTTACTTACCACTAGAAATTAACCCTGGTGAAAATATGGATTACTTTGCAGGAGATAAGAAAAACTAAGACTGGGTTGCAATTTCTGAAACGGCAAGCAACACAATAGATGAGGCTTTGATCATATCGAATGACCCTCTTATGTGTGGGTATTTGATTGTGCGTGTGCATATGGTAGAATACCTTCTTTTCCGTTTCAGATCAAGACAGATAAATACTAGGAAATCAGTCTCTAATTGACTTTATTCAGCGCCACTGCTGAAGGCGAATTCAGGATATAAAATTATAATGAAGGTTGATCTACAAAAAAAGAAAACCACCAAAAAAAAAAAAAGAACCCCAACTGGCCTAATCACCAACTTTTGCCAACTTTTGTTGATGCCTTTTACTCCAACAGTGAAAGCGATTTCTACAAGTCGGTCAATGACATCATTATTCGTGCGTTTATGAAGGTTACGCAGAGGCCAAGGCTTCTCCACTGATAGTTGCTGGCTATGGAGTCGAGTGATGCACGGATAGAGATTAAATATGAAATCCGTTAAGGCGTGTTTTTTTTTAAAAAAAAACAACTAATGCTTTTATCTTTGACGCCTCCTGACTTGAACATCAGGAAATTCGTTGACCCGTTGATATTTCTCTATTTTTATAACCAACCTACAAGATATATACAATCCACCCGAAAAAGTTACCACGAGGCAAAGTATAAAAAGAAAATACGTATACGTACATATGCAGTCTACTCATTATCTATCTATCTATCTAATTTTCTTTCTTTTTTTTTACGCATATCTATCAATCTATTTCCATTCATCTATTTCAATGTCTATCTATCTATCTCAGTCTACTCATTATCTATCTATATATTTTTCTTTCTTTCTTTCTTTCTTTCTTTCTTTCATTCATTCTTTCTTTGCACATATTTATCAATCTATTTCCATTCATCTATTTCAATATCTATCTATCTCAGTCTACTCATTATATGTCTATCTATCTATCTATCTTTATTTATTTACACATATCTATCGATATATTTCCATTCAACTATTTCAATATCTATCTATCTATCTCAGTCTACTCATTATCTATCTATCTATCTATCTATCTGTCTGTCTTTCTTTCTTTCTTTACACATATCTATCAATCTATTTCCATTCAACTATTTCAATATCTATCTATATATCTCAGTTTACTCATTATATATCTATCTATCTTTCTTTCTTTCTTTCTTTCTTTACACATATCTATCAATCTATTTCCATTCATCTATTTCAATATCTATCTATCTATCTATCTTAGTCTAATTATCTATCTATCTATATATATATATCTTTCTTTCTTTCTTTCTTTCTTTACACATATCTATCAATCTATTTCCATTCATCTATTTCAATATCTATCTATCTATCTAAGTCTATTCATTATCTATCTATCTATCTATCTATCTATCTGTCTGTCTTTCTTTCTTTCTTTTTTACACATATTATCAATCTATTTCCATTTATCTATTTCAATATCTATCTATTAAGTCTATTCATTATCTATCTTCTTTTCTATGTTTTATCTTTTCTTTGTTTCTACTGCATATGCCATTTCTTCAATATTTGTTTTCATCTCTTTCATAGTTCGTGTCATTTCCCTTATCACTTATTCTTTGGTCTGATGTATCTATCTGTCTAACTAACTATCTATCTATTTAAGTTAGTTTATATATCTATAATTGTTGCTTTCATGCTGGGGTTATATATAAATATATATATATATATATATATATATATATATATATATGATAGAAGTTTTTTTTTCACGGAATAGATTGACTCGCTACTTCTAACAC
>CM042150.1:82352340-82362340 GCA_023376005.1 Doryteuthis pealeii
CCGATGTTAAGGCTCCAGTTCTGGAGATCTGGGGAATATGGAGTACATATTTAGTTGCACTACTCTCAGGTCCACTCTAACGCGGTGTGCTAGTATCTTTTATTCCCTTCAAATAGACCTGTTTAAAAACCATGAACAAAGGAATAGAAACAGAAACGTTAGCTTCCAATTAGTTTTCTTGAATTTCTGAAGCTCGTGGGCATACTCGCGAGTGGAAATGGTCCATAACCACGATACCCATGGTATTTAAGGCCTTTTATACCCAAATAACTTTGCTCTGTTTAAAATAATTAAACATTTAGCTCTCAATCGGAACCTGAACTCTACAACAAACTACTGGTAGAGAATTAGACCGGCCTAGAATCACCTTATACCAAGAAACTTGGTACCGCCAAAGTATATATATATATATATATATATATATATATACTTTGGTGCGGTACCAAGTTTATATATATATATATATATATATATATATATATATATATATATAATTAGTTAAGCCAGACTGGTTGCGACCATCGGCAATACACACACACATGCACTCTCTCACACACACTCATATATATATATATATATATATATATATGCGTGTGTGTGTGTGTGTGTGTGTGAGAGAGAGAGAGAGAGAGAGAGGGGAGAGAGAGAGAGAGGACCAATGTTCCTTAAAATACCACATTGACCCATAAAACTTTTGAACAGTATATATATATATATATATAAATGGACTCTCTCATCGATTTTCAACGCATGAGTGTTCATCCAGTGAACAACCAACACAGTGATTTGTTTATAGTGGTGAAGTCTTGTGTTGGACCATCCACACTTTTTGTCACAGTCGATAGGAAAGAATTGGTGCACAAGGAATGTCATAAACCAATTCAACAACTGAGCTCAGGAATTTTGAATTCAGAATTATCCCTCTCCTAGACTGGTTACCTACCCAACGTTAAAGAGTCCAGTCTGTCCTACTATTTAACCCATAGCTGGAGGGAGAATATATGGAGTCATACCTTTCCCAAGGGTATTAGTGCTATGTGAAATGCCAACAGCTTCGTCTAGGAATTGAACTCAAACCAGACGAGTCCATTTTCCACGACTCTAACCACTAGCCCACGGTATATATATATAGTCGGGGTCGCCTAAAGTCAGTATCAGCCAAACAACGAGGGAGTATATCCCCTTTTCACTTGTGCTAGACCAAAGAGATTGTAAGCGTCTGAGGTGGAGCGCTACACATATCATCAGCTCCCTCACTTTACCGCACAGATCTTTGTGCTACTCATTCGCTGATATCTAACCCAAACCCAAATTCATTGGCTTCCTAGTCGGACGCGCTACCGACTTTGCTACCACGTTTTCGTTGTAGACTTTACTAAATTTTACGTGGGCTGTACAAAATCAGAATTTAAAACTAGGTTTGCAAACCATAAACACTAATTTTCAAATATTAAACTAAAAAATGAAACAACCTAAGCTGAATTTTTTTTTTTAATCATCAGGAGTTTATTTAATGTTTTTTCTTTCGAATGGAAAAAATTTTTTCAAGAAAATATTAATTTTTCTGTAAGTTTCATAGTTTTAAATATAGGGAGGGGGTACATTTCACAGGGTAAAATTGGTGGTACCTAATGTACGTACAACCATCAATGTTGTGGTCTCTAATGACAATAAAATTTACACATGAAAATTAGGGTGACAAGTCGACACGTCTAAGGATCTAATTTCCATGAGACGTACAGGAATTTATATGGAAAAATTATCACAATAGCAAAAAAAAGGTTTCTCATTTTATTCCAGTGAATATGTAAATTAACACTTTTTTGATGATCCTTTTATGAATTATTCATAATTAAGGTTAAATATTTAAGTTTGAAACTTAAAGAATCTAAATATAACACCAATTATTAAATGGGAAATTTGAAAGCGGTCCAATATCTACCGATAGTAGCAATGTTGTAAATTTTATTAAATATTCTTTTATTTGGTAACCGAAGTGTCTTTTCTATCTTTTCAATCTATAATTCTATTGGAATATTTAAATTCTGGTAAAAATTACAGAAAATATTTTGAATATTGGGGTATATTTCTTGATTGGTCTAGTAAACACCCCCCCCACACGCGCACGCACGCACGCACGCACATGAATATATATATATATATATATATATATATATTAATAATTTGAAAGCAATTACAATGCACATAAAAAAAAAAAGATGTTATTTTTTGTCTTATCGATTTCAAAGTATAACTTAATCTTCAGAGACGAATTCCAGAATCTGGAATTCGTCTCTGAAGAAAAAGGACATGCTACACAGAAAAAATATAAGAAGAAAAAAAGAAAGAAAGGAAGAAAGATAAAGAGAGGGGGTGAACGCACTAATCAGTTTCAATTGAACATAATGAAAAGATGAAAAGAAGGAAAAAGAAAAAAAGTGAGAATTAAATCAAGATTATTATAGTTTTAACAGATCTGTGTTTCTTGTGTTTATAAGAAAAGTTAGCGATAGTTAGATTCCCGGATAAGAAAAATCTCCTGAATAGAAAAGACGAATTTCTGCGGAAATGCTTCCATAAAATTCATCAATGTATTATCAAGATTTATATATAGATATAATATAATATATATGTTAAATATTTAAAAGAATACAACTAAATAGATTTACCAAAATACTTTAACTCCAGCAGTATACACAAATAAGACGAATAAACAAAATGAATAAAGGAAAAATGAGGTGGGAGTTGAAGATAGATGACAGATAGAATTACAAATTTCTTTTGCCGGAATAAAGGAGGAATATAAGTTTATGGAAAACTAATCTTTATCTTCAAGGGAAAACAGTATATATTTAGAAACTAAAGTTCATAAAAACTAATTAAACAGAAATAAAAAATAATTCTAAACGAGAGAAATATATATAAAATGTAGCTACCTATAATTTTTAGTTCTCATGAGGAAGGTGTACCTTGAACACCGAAACCGTGCTAGAGAGAAAAAACTTTTTTCATACACACACACACACACACATACACACACACACACATATATATATATATATATATATATATATATATATATATATATGAATTGAACAAACAATGTGTTTGAAATGGCGAAGGCCGACAATTTTGTGGAGATTATGTGCTTAATTAAAGTCATACCTAATTTGTTAATTAATTAATTATAATTAAATGAATTAGGCGTGCATATCGGTTTAAATGCAAAGCGTAAACAAATCGAGAAAAAGTCGATCTCTGCAAGTACATTTCAGCCTATTAGGCCTCATCAGCAGAGCTATAGACAGGGCAGTGCTTGGTGCGTGATTCGAACCCTACCTGTCAGGTTGACAGGCGGACATCTAGGGAAGCCTGCTAGTGTAATAGTTAGAATGTCGACTTTTTCTCGATTTTTTTACGCTTTACATTTAAATCGATATGCACGCCTAATCCATTTAATTATAATTAATTAATTAACAAATTAGGTATGACTTTAATTAAGCACATAATCTCCCAAATATATATATATATATATTTATATATATATATATATATCAAATAGTGAAAGAGATTTAAATTTAATCATACTGACAAATGATATATGTACAAACCAGAATATGTCATTGAAAAAGGAAAGGCATGAGACTCTCCAGGATTTTTAGATACAAACAGGTCATTCAATACAGGCCAGAAGACCAGACCTTGTCTTAGTTAATAAGAAGAAAATAATTTGTGGATATTTCCATGTCAGCTTATCATACAGTGAAAATGATGGAAGGTGAAATGCAGACCAATTACATGGACTATGCCAGGGAATTGAGAAGTTTCAGAACATTAAGGTGACAGTGATACTAATCATAGTTTGGTCCTTGGAACAGTCTCCAGGAAATTGAAAAGAGACTTAGTGAACTGAAAACTAAAGGAAGAAGTTAATGCGTCCACGGCACTACTAAAATAGTAAGATACTGCAAAGTGAATAATCACCAGCTAGAGCTGGTGGGATTTGCAGTGCCAGCAGATCACAGGGTGAAGCTAAAGGAAAATTTAAAAAATGGACAAATGCCTGGACCTTGCCAGAGAACTGAAAAAGAACTGGAATATGAAGGTCAAAGTGATACCAATTGTAGTTGGTGCACTTGGAACAGTCCCAAAAGGATTGGAAAAGGGTTTGGAAAGTTTGGAAATCAGAAGAAGGATTGAAACCCTGCTGCAATCTGCCAGAATACTCAGAAGAGTCCTGGAGACCTGAGGAGACTTGCTGTCACCCAGACTCCAGTGAAAGACCATTAGCTAATGCTGATGTGAAAACTCAAAAGGAGTAAATAATAATAATAATAATTTTGGTGAATTGGAAATCAGAGGAAGAATCGAGACCATCCAAACTACAGCAATATTAAGATCGGCTAGAATACTCAGAAGAGTCCTGGAGACATGAGGAGACTTGCTGTCTCTCAAATTCCGGCATGTGTCAAAAATTATTATAAATAATAATAATAATAATAATAATAATAATAATAATAATAATAATAATAATAATAAGTGAGAAAACTGGAACATGAGAGTGAAGGTTGTACCAATTGTAATTGGTGCCGTTGGAATGATCCCCAAGGTTCTGGAAAAGAATTTAGGTGAATTGGAAATCAGAGAAAGAATCGAGTCAACCCAAACAATAGCATTGTTAAGATCGGCTAGAATACTCTGCTGTTAAAAACTCAGACAATAATGATAATACCCAATGGTTCATCCACTTTGGGCAGCATAGAGAGAAGGTGAGGGACACTTTGTTACGATTTTTGTGGCCATCCTTTAGGCTTCAAGCAAGAGCACTTGTCCAGTGGTAAGCAGAGCACGATCCTTAGTAAATAATCTTTTGGTTGTTCCATGATGCTCCTTAGTCTTGCAGGTTCTTCGTCAATAATTGTAAATAGACGTCTCTCAGTATAAGCGATTAAGTAGTTAACCAGCCACGTATTCGGGTTGTTGATTGGCTGTGGTTTAAACTACCTCGCTTAGTCTATAGATTTAGCAGTTGTATTGCAGCACAGCTTATATACAAAATATTCCAGCACAATTCACAAAACAGATATTAAAAAATCAGACAAAGACAGTAACATCGTACACAATAATCTAGAATACACAATACCGCTTTTCTAGAGAGACAGGCTTTGCCCAATACTAGATATCTTATTATAATGGAGATTGTGTGTTTTTCTGTCTGTAACCGAAACTATATTACTATTCAAGTAACAATTCCCTTACGTCACATTCTATAGGATTTTATTTTTTATTTAAACCTCAATTATTAATAAAAATTGTTTTACATTATTAATACTGTTGACCCATATCTACTTAAGAATAACATGCAATTGTATTTATATATACAACAAAATAGCAGTTTACAGTGTGAATGGAAAGGCTAATTTGCATATTGATATTAAAAATGGGATTTTAATAAATATGTGCTTAGTATTATTGATTTCTAATTGTTTGGTTTTCTTAATGAATATTATCTAAAATCTCAGAGATAAATCTTAAAAGAAATCCATTAACAAGAAAAAATAACTGTATTTTTATTTTTACTTCCTATTTTAACTAAATAGTTAAATTAGGAAAATTTAGCAATGAAAGACGGGAGTGAGATAAGTGTAAGTTTCAGTTGTTCTATTTTTCCATTATACCCCCTCTGTTTCAAATCTTTTTATCTGCCTTCTTATTTAGTTCCGTTATCCTTTTAAATTCAATACAATATTTTAACTTAAATACTTGCACCCGGAGGGTGCATATATTTGCTAGTTAAAGTAATAGAGCACTCATACTACCTGACTTGGCTTTGTAGATAACAAAATTTACTTAAAGCTACGAATGTCAATAACTCTTTAAATGTTGGCTGTTTCATTAGACATCACATTTGAGTTGACGTTTTAACTAATGGATAAAATAGTTTTTCGTCATATTTCTTTGAGTTTTAGTTGCAATGGACCGATTGAAATGATCGCTTATATGTCAGATATCGGCATCGGACAATGTTTCTTTTTTATTATTATTCTTTTAGGAAATTCGCCAATCAAACAAAATATTCAACTGTCCAGTGGTTGACATGTTCGTCTCTTTGTATGAATAAATAAACAGAGTGCAGATTTAAACTGACAGGTTGTCTGCTCGTTTCAGTAAAATTGGAAATATCCAAACACACACACACACACACACACACACACACACACACATACACGTACGCACATACACACATACATACATATACACACCCGCAACCACACACACACACGCTTATATATATTACTACATATATATATATATATATATGTATATATATATATATATATATATATATATGTATATATAAATATATATATATATTTATATATTTATATATAAAAGGCCGTCGGGGTGGCTTATGTTGGTATCAGCCAATCAGCTAATGAGTCTATCCACTTTTCACTAGCGCTATACCAAGGAGATTGTTTTTACGTCTGAGGTGGAATGCCACACATACTATCAGCTCCTTTCTTTACCGCACAGATCCCTGTGCTACTCATACATTGAGTTGGCGAGGGCCGGTTTCGTCGGGGTGGCTTAATGTTGGTATCAGCCAATCAGCTAATAAGTATATCCCCTTTTCACTAGCGCTATACCAATCAGATTGTTTTTACGTCTGAGGTGGAGCGCCACACATACTATCAACTCCTTACTTTACCCTACAGGTCCCTGTGCTACTCATACGTTGAGTTGGCGAGGGCCGGTTTCGAACTAGGAACCTTGTGGTATCTAGCCGAACGCTCTACCGACTGCGAAGGAAGAAAATATGTAAAATTAAATTGACTTGTTTCCCTATAAGGATAGCTTCATATGAAAAGAAAATGTATTTTAAAAACAAGCGACACAGTCTACATCTGACAAAACAAGAGAGACTATATCTATTTATAGATTAATAAAAAAAATTTCCCAGATATTTGTTTTATCATCTTTTATTCTTTATATATTATTGTTTTTAAATTGTTTATTTTCATTATTCATCTTGTTTTCATTTTTTTTTTCTTTTCTTTGTCTTTTATTCTATTTTTATTGAGTTTCATTCTTTATGAATTTTCTTTATTTGTTAATAATTTTTAATCAATTTTGAATATATCATTGATTTATACCTTTATTATATTTTTTATTTAAATTTCCTTATCGATAATGAGGGCTAAAAGGTTTTCACCCCACCCCTGCCTCACTCCCAAAAAGGCGGGGATTTTGTTGAACCTCACACCTATTATATTTTAATCTAGCTTTTCTAATGAAAAATGAGGGGTAAAAAGCTTTTAACCCTCTCTGACAAAAATAGGGTGTGGATCTTGTTGAAATTTCGTCTTTGCTGGTCTCCAAAAATGTTCCTTTTATAAAAAAAACGTGCGCTCGGCCGTTGTACATACATACAGACAGGCATACAGAATCTAATGTGTATATATATATATATATATATATATATTATATATTATATATATATATATTGGCAATATTGGCAACATTGTTGCAACATTTGACCGAATGACAGCCGATATTAAGAATATTCGTTACCCACAAACTTTTTTAAAAAATTAAAAAAAAAAAAAGAGAGAAATAAGAAATTACAATTATTCGCCCATTCCATTCATAAAGGAGGAGAAGAAGAAAGAGAGGAAAAAAAGAAGAGGAAAAGGAAATAAGAAGAGAAATTATAACCACACAGATAAAAACATAAGCACGTCATTTCTGAAAATAAACTCTGATGATGAAGCTCTTGCTTCGAAATCGATAAGACATAAAAAAAAACATCTTTTTGTCTTTATTTCTATACGCATTGTATTGCCTTCGAATTTAATATTATATATATATATATATATATATATATATATATATATAAGTTAAAAGAAAGGAAATGAATCCGACGGTATGAGTATATATAAAAAGATATGAAAACACCACAAAATGTTGTTAAAGTGAAAACATCTTATAACTTCGCTGATATTGAACAATATTTCGATTTTATGAAAATATATATATATAAGAAAAACAAAAAATAGAAAATTTACAATATTAATTGCAAAATTAAAAATGATTTTTCTATAAATCTGTTGAAAACTGACCATCAACAGACTAATACTCATCCCGTTTTGAATAAGAGAATTCGTCTAGTGTCAAATCTTGTCAATATATCTTCTTTTTTTCAAACTGTTACAATAAGATATACATAATCTGATGACCGAGAAAAATGCGGCGGAAGTGGCTCACATTCGATACTATGTTATAACCTTTTTTCTTTTTTGCAACGTCAAGGTTTTTGTTTTGAACTCATATGACTTTTATCTCCGCTCTTAACAACATGGAGAATAAACAAGCTCTGATGACGATTTTCATATATATATATAATATACCAAGCGTGTTGGTAGATCCTTGCGGAGAGAAAAAACCCGGCAGAGAGTTTGATTGTAAAAATATACTACCAAACATCAACCAGGAAGAAAAAAATTTTGAAAAAAAGAAAAGACCAAGATATTCGTACCAACAAAAAATAATCTGTTGGTATGGTATTTGGCCAAAAGAAAAAACAATTTATATGTATATATATGTATATAAGATATATATATATTCATATAACCGCTAGGAGAAGCTAATTTGTAAAAAGTGCTCGATACCTAAGTAGAGCCAAGTAATAAAGATAATCTACTGAGTCAGACGAACCTATATATATATATATATATAAACTGACCGAAACATATGTGTAAGTGATATCGATTAATGTGATATCGATTAAATTCATTTTATCCATCTACATTTCTTTTCTTTACTCATTTTTCCTCATAGTGTCGGATTCAATTCCTTTTCCATTTTCATATATATATATATATATATATATATATATATATATATATATATATATATATATATATTAAACAATTTGAAAAGCTAAGTGTTCCAAAAATAAGATGAATTTATTTTTGGAACATTTCGTTTTTCAAATTTCTTAATATTGTCGGATTTATTTCCCTATTTACTCCCATATATATATATATATATATATATTTATATATATATATATATTATATATATATATATATATATATATAGGGAGAATATATATATATATATATATATATATATATATATATATATATATATATATATTAAATATAACTGTTTATATAGAGGTTTTAGGGAGCATTTACCTAACGTTTCTGGCTTTTGCCTTCTTCAGAATGCTTATTTATACACTTATCTCATGAATAATGAGTAGGTAAAAAAGAATTTAGCTCCTTCATCTCGGAGGAAAATAGGGCGTGGATTTTAATTGAATACTGGCCTTTGCTGGTCTTCAGCTTTCCTTAATAAAACACTCAATCGTTGTACAAACAAAATAGATAGATAGATAGATAGATAGATAGAAACAGGCAGTCAGACAGACAGAATATTTCCCTTATATATACTAGCAAATATATGCACCCTTCGGGTGCAAGTATCTAAGTTTTAATTTAATAAAATATCGTATTAGATTAGAAAGGCTAATGAAACTAAATAAGAATGCAGATAAAATTATTTGAAACAGAGGGAGGTATAATAGAAAAATATAACAACTGGAACTTACTCTTCCTTCACTCCCGTCTTTCATTGTTATTTTTTCTAATCTCAGTATTTAGTTAAAAGAGGAAGTAAAGAATAAAATGACAGTTATTTTTTTCTTGTTAATGGATTTCATTTAAGAATCATTGAAGAGACTTTTGCTTATATCCATTAAAATAAAACCAAACAGTTAGAAACCAATAATACTAAGCACATATTTAATAAAATCACATTTTTAATATCAATATGCTAATTAACCTTCCCGTTCACACTGTAAACCGCTATTTTGTTGTATATATAAATACAGTTGCATGTTGTTGATACGTAGATATGGTTAATAGTATTAATAATGTGCAACAATTTTATTAATAATTGAGGTTTAAATAAAATTAATATCATGAAGAAT
>CM042150.1:82367340-82417340 GCA_023376005.1 Doryteuthis pealeii
TATATATATATACACCCACACACACACACACACATATATACACATATATATATATATATATATATTATATATATATATATATCTTTAACGATAGAGAAATATTTCTTGAAACTGTCAGAAACACCTTAGCCTGTATTAATCAACTGGTTTTGAAATAGAGGAGTAAAACTTCTACCAACGTGAGAAGACACCTTCTATATTCCTTGAACTATAAAAGAGTTAATAGCTTACAATGACACGTTTGGGGGTCATATATGGCTCAAAAACTGCATACAAAATAAAAGAGAATATCTTGTAAAAGCGTATGAGTAGACACCTTTAATTTCTTTTGAACTGTTAAAAGGCTAAGTGTTTCAAATGACACATTCGACGGCCATATATAGCTCTCAAACTGTATATGAAATAGAAAAGAAAATCTTGTATAAACGGGTGAGTAGACACCTTTTATTTTCCTGGCACTGTTAAAGGAATAAGAGTTTCCAAGGACACGTATGAATGTAATATGGGTCTAAAAGTGCATATATATATATTTACCAACCCCTCCACACGATCAGGATGCAAGACAAGATCAATTTCTTAAGCGGAGTTTAACAGGGTTGAATTCAGAGTTTTACTTTTCCTAGACCGGTTGCCTAACCAAGGTTAAAGAGTCCAGTCTGCCCTACTATTTATCCATAGCTGGAGGGAGAGTAGGATTCATACCTTTCCCAAGGATATTAGCGCTAAGTGAAATGCAATTACCACAGCCAGGATTTGAACTCGGGGCGACGAGTCCATTTCACATGACTTTAACCATTACACTACGCGCTTCCATAAAACTGCATATAAGATAGAGGAGAAAACATGTGAGTAGACACTACTAATTTTCCTTAAACTGTTAAAGGGTTATGAATTTCCAGTGACACGTTCGAGTGTAACATAGCTCTTGAAATTCATATAAAATAGAGGAGAAAATCTTGTATTAATGTTGTATACCCTTTCTTCACTTCTATTATTCTTCTGCTCATCTTTGGTATCTTACGTTCTTCTTCTAGCGTCTGGACTTCGTCTTTCTCTGTTCTTGCTGGTTGGTCGTCCTTGATTCATTTCTTTTTCTAGGTCAGTCTTGTTGCCAAGACATTCATCAACCACAAAACCATATTATTTATGTAAACTTTTATTTACTTAACTAAACATATTTCTCTAACTAACACAACGCGCGTGTACAGTGAGCCCCAGCTAAAGCAGACATATCTTCTCTGCCTAACGACCAAGCTGGAACTGAGAGCCAACCAGGTCCCTCGTGACTTCACGTATTTCGCGGGCTTTCTGTAATATTCCATGGAAAGTCCCGCCCGTGATATGAAAAGGGGCCATCCCTTCAGAAATACAGAGGGTTGATAATAATCTATGCATAGATTATGTAACATTAATAACCAAGGATAATCATTATCTAGAAAGATTTCCCTTATCCTATAAGATTTAGAATCCAATCGAATAGAGAAACAAATTGAGTGGGCACAGTGTATCAAAGTTTATATAAGGCCAATTTCTTTTTAGATTCATGATGATTATTTTCCACAAACCCAACGATTTACTCCTGACAAGATACTCGTTGAAAGAGCTCCCCAGATCATATTTCTGAAAATTATTTTCAAACCTCTATATAAATTAAATTGAAACTCTGAATTCAACCCTGTTAGGCTCAGCTTCAGAAATCTACATTACGACTGAATTGCGAATTTGATCCTGGTTGAATGTCCTATACTTGTAACATTGTCTCATCATATCCGTGGCGAACGTGTTAGGGAAGGATATTTACCGCATACCCCACTTGTATGGATTGGACACAAGGTCTCGTTTTAACGTGGGCGCATAAAAATTGCGTCGATCCCGTCGGCATTTCCACTGAAGGGGGCGCCTCAGGCGCTGGGCAATAAACCCAGCCCTGCCTCTTTAAATAAAGGCGGCAGGTATTGCCTGGGGGATAGCCCCCTGGGATCGACGCTATCAATTTAACCTCTGACAGGTCCAGCGGCCGAAGCTCACTGGACCCCGGCTGGGCCGAGTATGTTAGGTAAGTACCAAAAAAGTACTTTGAAAATATATTAATCCAGTTATTCTCCCTCCAGCTATGGGTAAATAGCAGGGAAGACTAGGCTCTTTAACCTTTGCTAGGTTACCAGTCTAGGAGAAAGAAAACACTGAATTCAACCAAGTTTAGACTCCGCTTGGGAAGTTTACATTACGAATTACAATTACATTACGACTGAATTGCGAGTTTGATCCTTGCTTAATGTTCTATACTGGCAACATTGTTACATCATACCCGTGGCGAACGGGTTGGGTAAGTACGAACCCTTTGAAAAGATATTAATTCAATTATTATCCCTCCAGTTATGGGTAAATAGTAGGGAAGACTGGGCTCTTTAACCTTGGTTTGGCAACCCGTCTCAGAGAGGGAAAACTGAATGTTAACCTATTAAAATCCGCTTAAGAAATTGACCTTGTGTCGCGTCCTACTCGTTCGGAGTGTTTGGCAAATGTATATATATATATATATATATATATATATATATATATATATATATTTCGGTATATTGTACCAGTAATGTTTATGCGAGGGACAAAATGAAAGATGTTAAGTGTATAGTAAATGTGTGAATATGATGTTATTAACCGTTAATTTTTATATTCACGTTTGTTTACGAAATTCAATGACGTGATCAATGCATGGGCAAAAATCGAAGGTGAAGATCATATGATGATGCATGCATGAACGTGAATAGGTGGAGAACGAAAAGATAACAAAGATATGACGTATTTCATGTGGAATATTAATGTTAGAAAAATAAAAAGATGAAAACAATATATAAATACATATAATCCATATATACGCATATGCACATATAATCATACATAGACATATATATATATATATATATATATATATATATATATATACACAATATATATATATATATATATATATATATATATATATAGGTTTGATGTATTTCTATATCATACAAAGAAATTATTTATTGGTTAGTCTGACGCATATGTGACAGAGAATGTGTGTAAGAAACACGTGTCACCTAGTCAACTGAGTGGTGAAATACATATTAATGCTTTCTCAACCAGGTTGGGATTAGAGTGTAATATCCGCCTTTCTCTTTTATTCAAGTTCTAGTCTTTGGTCAGGACTCGATGCCGTATTCTTCCCTTCGCAGAAGACATAGCAATGGAAAACATAAAAGTCTGAGCCCAGAGAATAGAAAAATAACAGAAATTGACATTGTGCCACATCCTACTCGAATGGATGGGTTGGTAAGTATATATATCACTTGATGAATGGTAAGCCTATTAAAAATCGAGATAAATCTTATTATAATGGAGATTGTGTGTTTTTCTGTCTGTAACCGAAACTATATTACTATTCAAGTCACAATTCCCTTAGTTCTTTACGTCACATTCTACAGGATTTTATATTTATTTAAACCTCAATTATTAATAAAATTGTTTTACATTATTAATACTGTTGACAATATCTACATAAGAATAACATGCAATTGTATTTATATATACAACAAATAGCGGTTTACAGTGTGAATGGGAAGGCTAATTTGCATATTGATATAAAAAATCTGATTTTAATTAATATGTGCTTCGTATTACTGATTTCTAATTGTTTGATTTTATCTTAATGGATATTAGCAAAAATCTCGTGGATAAATTTTAAAAGAAAACCGTTAACAAGAAGAAATAACTGTAATTTTATTCTTTACTTTCTATTTTAACTAAATAGTTAAATAAGGATTATTTAGCAATGAAAGACGGTGTGGGGGAAGAGTAAGTTTCAGTTGTTCTATTTTCCGATTATACCCCCCTCTGTTTCAAATATTTTTTATCAGCATTCTTATTTAGTTTCATTAGCCTTTCTAAATTAATCTAATATTTTATTACATGAAAACTTAAATACTTGCACCCGGAGGGTGCATACATTTGCTAGTACATATAAATATATATAAATACATATAAACAAATACATAAATATAAATATATATGTATTTATATATAAATATATACATAAATATATATGTATATATATACATAAATATAAATATATATGTATATATATACATATATATAAATATGTCTATAAATACATATATACATATATATAAATATATATATATATATACATTTATATATATATATATATATAAATATATTTAATTATTTGTTGAGCATGTCCTGGGAAGGATGTTAAACTCTATCTGATGGTGAGGTTCCAGTTTTGGAGGTTTGGGGAATGTGGAGCATCCGTCATCACCATTGCTCCCTGGTCTACTCTGACCCGGAGTGGTAGTACCTGTTAGGGTCCCATCTACGGGTTAAATAGAAAAACATGAGTTTATAAACAAAATTGTATTATCCATTAAGAATGAATTTATTTCAAAACTTTGTCAGCATTAAATTTGCCAACTGAGGTTGATATGCCGTAAAACAAAACAAACCAAACAAACATTTGCCGTGCTCTCTTTCTCACTTTTTAACGGCAACTTAATTTAGATATTTTACAATGCCACTCACCCCAGAAAAATAAAATAAAATACAAACTCTCTGTATGAATAGGATGTGATACAATCATGGTTAATTTTTTAAGCGAAGTTTAACAGGTTAAAATTCAGTTTTCCTTCTCCTAGCCTGGTTGCCCAACCAAGGTTAAAGATCCCAGTCTCCTCTCCTATTTACCCGTAGCTGGAGGGAGAATAGATGGATTCATACCTTTCCCAAAGGCTATTAGTGCTATATGAAATGCAAACAGCTTTGTTCAGGTTTTGAACTTGTCTCGCTGTATCTATTTCCTAAGACTATAAACCTTACATCACACGCCTCCACCAGATATAGTTTTGTTTCAGGGCTTAGCTAGATCTGTTAAAGATCTTTTTTTTTCAAAATCATCTGTGTTCCACATGTGCCGAAAACCTCGCGTTACAGCATATTGAAACGTTTAATAACGTGCACCTAACCATTTATTCACCTCCCTTTGAATCACCTCGTTAAACTTGTCAGCTGGGACAGACGGTATAGGAAACAGGATTTTCAACAAAAAAAAAGTGCTATTCGCAGACGAATGGAGGGTGCGCTAGCTGACCCGGACGTTTGGCAAAACGGGTGGTACTTTACAGAAGAAGTTAAATCTTTTCGGTTTACCTCTCAGCAAGGAAGTAGAGACGTTTTGGGCGGGAACCAGCACTAATGAGTTGGTTAGCCGCAGGAATGTGGGTGCTGGTTTTAGAATCACTTCTTTTGTCTACATTGAATTCCTAAAAGTCGACCTTGAAACATGGCTGAAGTGTATATTTACTCAATTTCTCCGTCACAAACAGGATGTGACACAAGGTCAATTTTTAAGTAACGTATTTTGTGCATTCTCAATGAGGTTTAACTCCTGCTGAAAATCAGGGCCAAAGTAATACATGAAAGATTGATTTCTGTGAATGTTTGAGATGAGGCTTGATGATTACTATTATCTGCGTTGTTCGGACTATTGTCCCCATCTTCATTGTTATCTGTACAACGCTTCGGCCGATATGCCCTCCGGCCTTCTTCAGGTATTTCTTGTCGGTCTCGGGAACCTTCTCGGACTCGGGAACCTTCTTTTCGGACTCGGGAACCTTCTTGTCGGAATCGGGAACATTCTTGTCGTAATCGGGAGCTATCACGGAACTTTGAACCTAACCCTTTATTCAGTCCACAGGATACCCCCGTGGACTGAATAAAGGGTTAGGTTCAAAGTTCCGTGATGGCTCCCGATTACGACAAGAATGTTCCCGATTACGACAAGAAGGTTCCCGAGTCCGAGAAGGTTCCCGAGTCCGACAAGAAATACCTGAAGAAGGCCGGAGGGCATATCGGCCGAAACGTTGTACAGATAACAATGAAGATGGGGAGAATAGTCCGAATAACGCAGATAATATTAATGAAAGTTTGAGATCCATGTAACAAGTCTTTTTAGATCATCAGACTTTTTTCTTAGAATTCTAGGTGATCCTATTAGTAAATAAACAGTAGGAGTAAAAATGACGAGTAGTAGTTTTGACTAACGAGAAGAAGTCTATTTTGGTTTGAATTGACAGTTTTCCTTTTCAAAGAGCGGTTGCCCATCCAAGGCTAAATAGCCCAGTCTGTCCTACTATTTACCCATAGCTAGAGGAGAAAAGTTGGATCCATGCCTTTAACAAGGACATTAGTGCGAAATGAGACGCTTACAGCCTCGTCTAAGTTTTTAACTTGAATCGCAGCTTCTATTTCCAGTGCGTATAACCGTTCAGGTATCTAAACCTGTTCAAATCGCAGAGGGTGTAGATTACACTTCACTTTATGCTAACTACCTTTGGCAAAGGCATGAATCTACGTGCAAAGGTATTGTTACATAATTTATGCGGTTGCATAAGATTATTGTCAATCCCCTGTATTTCCAAAGGGATGGCCCCTTTTCATATCACGGGTGGGACTTTCCATGAAATATTACAGAAAGCCCGCGAAATTACGTGAAGTCAAGTGGGACCTGGTTGGATCCTCAGTTTCAGTTTGGACGTCGGGCAGAGAAGATGTCCTGCCTTAACTGGAACTCACCTGCATACGCGCGCTATGTTTAGTTACATGAAATGTTTAGTTAAGTAAATAAAAGCTTAAGAAAACGACACGGTCTTGTGATTAATGAATGTCTTGGTAACAAGACTGATCTAGAAGAAGAAATGAGTTAAGTGCGACCGACCACCAAGACGAAGTCCAGACGCCAGAAGAGTCGCTAGAAGAACTTAAGATATCCAAGACGCCAGAAGAATAGATGTAAGAAGTAAGTAAAGAGGTATACAACAGTATGAATCTACGTGAAGTTTTTTTTCTTACTTTTCGTTTTTATTTTAAAAATTCACATTCTACACGCATTTTCATGCACACGCGCATGACAACATACGCACACGTACAAACAAAAAAGCGTATTCACGTAAACATGCAACACGAGAACACACTTAACAAAAAAATACCATCTGTAACATTTTCTTTTAAATTTCATTTAACTAAAAATGACATAACAAGACGACAACTACTTCAGTTCTTATTTTATCTCGAAATATCAAGAATAATTTACAGGTTAACAAACAACACCATTGTTACCTTATTATTTCTTCTTTACACCTGCATTGTGATAGCCTTCAAAATCAACCTCCAAATTAAAATAATTTTCATTTAATAATTTTAATACTTACTTACTGGCAACACTGTATTTATTCATAAACTAAATTCTATTTTATTCTACGACCTTATATTCGGTGATTCAACGTTCGCAAAAGATTTATATTTGACGATATTGTCTAGACTTTACAACAATCTGTTTACTTTTGTTTTTATTTTTTTATTTTTCATTTATATATTTATTTATTTTTATTTGTTTTGGTAAATTTCTTTACATAAAATTCCGTAACGCACTTTTGTGATTGGCGTTTGGTAAATTGCTGCAATTTCTTTTTTTAATTTTCTAAGTTTTGATTAGTCTGGCACTAAGATCTTGGCTTCCTTACAGTTCCTTTTGTAACTAAGTGGTCACTCATTTAAGAATAGAACTCTGTAAGCGGTGCTTAACTTTGAGAATCTGGTTGGAAACAGTACTCTCAGTTCGATTTGAATATAAGTTATATATATATGTATATATATATATATATATATATATATATATATATAAGTTTTGTTGAACTGTACAGACAATTCTTGTCGGACAAGTTTTGGTTGATCCTTTCTAATTTTCGGGCCATCTTTTTGGTGTTGGGTTGTAACTGGTGTAACAGTCCACCAAAGGTTTCAAAACGAGCGCTTTCGGTAATACAGTTTGCCATCATCAGGCAGTAAACGATGGTATGGTTTCGTGTCTCGTTTTTAACGAGAACGAGCAGTAGCAAGGGATTATAAGTGGGAGGTAATAACAATTGGTAGTGGGAGGTTGTAGGAATGGTAGTGTTACACCAGTTACACCCCAACACTAAAAAGATGGCCCGAAAATTAGAAAGGATCAACCAAAAACTTGTCCGACAAGAATTGTCTGTACAGTTCAACAAAACTTGTATAAAAGAAAAAATGCTGCCAAAATATATATATATATATATATATATATATATATATGTGTGTGTGTGTGTGTGTGTGTGTGTGTGTGTGTGTAAAAATGGAAAAGGAATTGAATCCGACACTATGAGGAAAAATGAGTAAAGAAAAGAAAAGTAAATGGATAAAATGAATTTAATCGATATCACATTAATCGATATCACTTACACATGTGTTTCGGTCAGTTTATGTGTGTGAAATATTTCGCACACATACAAGAATCGACCTTCATCAGAGTGAACATTTATTTTATGAAATAAATGTTCACTCTAAAATAAATGTTCACTCTGATGAAGGTCGATTCTTGTATGTGTGCGAAATATTTTCACACACATAAACTGACCGAAACACATGTGTAAGTGATATCGATTAATGTGATATCGATTAAATTCATTTTATCCATTTACTTTTCTTTCTTTACTCATTTTTCCTTATATATATATATATATATATATATATATATATATATATATGTGTGTGTGTGTGTGTGTGTGTGTGTGTGTGGATGGGCGTATATATAAATATGTATATGTATATATGAACGCCACTAAATAGTTTTCTCACCTCCTAATAACTTCAGACAAAATATGCATGTTACATGAGGAGGTGAGAAAAGAATGTATTTTGTTTAATTCTGCTCTATGCTATTGAGTATTTAAATACTTACTTTTATTTAAGAAAAACGTTTTTAACGATTTTTTCATTCATTCTACATCTATCAATCTATCTATTTAGTATTGCAGTGTGTACAGAAATAACCTACTGGGGTTTCACCATAAGGATCTTCAGGGTTAAATCCACTGAATTAATCTAGATATTGATTAATTACAGTTAACTGTGGGAGTCCATATTGTAATTATGACCGTTACATAATTGTAATTATGACCGTTATATATATCTATCAATTATATATATATATATATATATATATATATATATATATATATATATATATATATGAGAAGTAAATACACAAACGATGTGTTTTGATATGGCTTTTTAGACAACAATTTTTTGGAGAATATGTTCTTAATTGAAATCGTACCTAATTTTAAAAGTTAATTAATTAATAATTAATTAATTAATTTGGCGGGCATACCTATTCAGATGTAAGACTAAACAAATCGAGAAAAATCAATCTCTGTATGTACATTTCGGCCTAAAATGTACATACAGAGATTAATTTTTCTCGATTTCTTTAGCCTTACATTTGAATAGGTATGCCCGCCTAATTAATTAATTATTAATTAATTAACTTTCAAAATTAGGTACGACTTCGATTAAGCACATATTCTCCCAAAAATATATATATATTTGTGTGTGTTTATGTGTGTATGTGTGTGTGTGTGTGTGTGGTTGTTTGTTTAGTTGGATGGTTGGTTAAAGACCACGGAGCTTTTCTTCTTTATGATCTTCTTTATGTATACAATCGAAAGCGTTTGGAATCAGAACTTGGAGCACATCCTCTCTCAACTAGACACACATACAAAGAAAATGATAAGAAAGCTAATGAAACAAAAAGAAAGATCGTAAAGAAAAGCTACGAGGTCTTTAAACAGGTATATTTAAATAATAACCTGCTGTCTAAATATCGACTATTCAAACACAATGACTCTACAGCACATACGAAAATAATACTGGCATACACACACACACACACACACACACACACACACACACACAATCACAATCACAAACATACACACAAACACAGAAATATATATACAGGGTTTCCCAAAATAATGTATACACTCTTTAAATATTAATAGTTAATAATCTGATTTTTTATATTAGCTTTTATCTTATAAAAGTTAATTTGCTATGTTTTTTGTATAGTTTACTCTCAATTTCTTTAAATGTGTAATTTTTTTTCTTGTATCAATCTTAATTATAAGTCAAAATACATAAATTGAATAAGCTATAACTATTCAAAGAGTGTATACATTATTTTGGGACACGCTATATATATATATATATATATATATATATATATATATATATATATATTATAAAGGTACACGGTAATAACCTACTCGAGTTTCACCATGAGGATCTTCAGGGTTAAATCCAGTGGATCAATCAAGATATTGATTAATTGCAGTCGATTCACGTGTTTTTTTTTTTGTTTTTTTTTTTGGGGGGGTCGAGATAACGGTTGATAATCAACCGTTTATCGCGAAGAACACCCTAAAAAACATGTGAAATCGACTGCAATTAATCAATATTAATTTTGATTAATTCAGTGGATTTAAGCCTGAAGATCCTTATGGTAAAACTTGCGTAGGTTATTACTGTGTGTTGCAGGATGACTTGTGTGAGCTAGGACTACTAATGGAAGGAGGAGGAAGAAATAACAAAGGCTTAAAAAATAGTGATGACCCAAAAGAGGATGAGCGATGGTTTGACCGTAGCGTAACCCCGAACGGAGAATTGACCGCAAGCGAAAGTCGGGTGTTGACCGCAAGCGGAAGTCGGGTGTTGACCGGAGGTCACGTGGTGACGTGGAACAAAAAAGAAAGGGTTCGTCCTCTTTTTGCCGGCGGCGGTCGTAGGGTACGGACCTGACCTTGGGTCCCTCATGAGAGCCCAGTAATCTAGTAGTGTTCTCTCTCTCTCTTTCTCTCTGCCTTTCCTCCTCTCTGGTAGGAGCCCGCTATACGAGCACGATAATAAAGGCTGGCAGTTGTGACGACATGTTTCTCGTGTTATAATTTTTATCGGCACCATTTCAGCACGGTGACTTTTGGAGTTTTAGTACCAAGAAAGAAAAAAAGGACTACGTAACATATATCGTTTTGGTGCCGTGAATATTACAACGTAACACGTGTACCTTTATAATAAATTTGTTCTACAACCGTATTGAGCACTTTATATTTGTTATATCGCTGCCTTATCATTGTGAAACTTGAATCCTCTAACCACTGTGACCATTTTCACCGGTATGTCACCTTTTCCACAAATACCACACACACACACACACACACACACACACACACACACACATATATATATATATATATATATATATATATATATATATTGGTTAGGAGGTTGATTTAGAAGGCTATCACAATGCAGGTGTAAAGAAAAGAAAAAATGATAATACGGTAACAATGGTGTTGTGTGTTAACCTGTATTTTATTCTTGAATTTTCGAGATAAAATCTCTTTTTCAAAAGATCACTGGAACTGAAGTAGTTTAGTTATGGCATTTCTTTTTAAGGCATTGTGACAGCCTTCTAAATCAACTTCCTAACCAATATGTACACAATGCTACAAGCAAATTATAAAACTCTCTTATATATATATATATATATATATATATATATATATATATATATATATATCCCTACTATAAAAAGGATAACAATAAAAACCAGAGAAAAAGTCGTGAATCTGAGTAATTACCCTGTATTATTGTTATTCGTTTTTATAGTTGAAAATATTGTAATATTTCTCTGCATTGTTGTGCATATAGCACAGTAAATATTTTATTGGTTTGGTTTTGGCTTCTTTGTTTAATGGCATATCAACCTTTGTGGGTTATTTAATACCAAAGTTATCTTTGTAGATGAACAGTAATGATACTGTTTAAGCTAAATCTGGGGGTGAGGATTTCATACCTTTCAAAAGAGTATTAGTTCAGAAGTGAACATCATGGAGTCAACGGTACCTGGTTACTGTCAGTTTCTCGCCTTTGCAATCTTCTGACTCAAGATCACATAGCCGAGAAACTGTATAACTATACGCCGTTGACTCCATATCTACACTATCTTAACTTAGATATAAATGCTCTATCCATGATATTGAGCACCGTTTATTTATGAATTTAGCACTCATATTATCTCTAATACACGCACACGCACGCACACACACACACACACACACACACACACATATATATATACAATCCAAAAGTCCAGAGAAGAAATCTTCCTACGACACAAAAGTGTTATTTAAAAAACCTGTCGCAGTTTGAGAGCTCAATGTGTGCTCTTAATGCTAGAGTCACAGAGCAAATATCAAAAGGGTTTATAAATCTATCTATCTATCTATCCCCCTCTCTTTCTTTCTCTCTCTCTCTCTCTCTCTCTATATATATATATATATATATATATATATATATATATACAGATAGAGAGAGAATGAGAGGTGGATAGATAGATAGATAGATAGATAGATAGATGTATAAACCCTTTTGATATATATACAATATAGATATTTAATTTTCTTTCACATAGACATATTGGAAGACTTTTCAAGTCCTCTTAAGAGCTCAACGCATGACAATATCATAATTACATACGGAACTATATTTAGAATTTCATATTAAGAAAACAAGTTAAAATCCGTCACGTTGGCTTATTATAAATTTATTTCAACGAACGTAAGATGAATTTAAGAGAAGTCCGTATCCTCAGATAGCCAAATACATAATGAAAAAATATATAATACACATACATATCTTTTTCTGTGGAGTTTTTCCTCTCTTATTTAAAAAAAAATGAGTTTAAAATTCGTGTCAAGGAGAGTGTGTTGTCATGGGCTTGCTATTGTATCTCTTTTTAAGTGTTGATGTAGTTCCGCATCCATTAGCCCATCATTTACTTCTTCTGTAACGTAGCGGCGTCGTCACGGTACCAAATAGATATATGTTACGTAGTGCCTTTTCTTTGACGGCACTAAATATCTATACGTTGTATACTTCTTACGTCTTACTCTGGTCTATTCTTCCGGCCGTCTTCTGATCGTCTATCATCTATCTTCTATCTTGGTCTGGTCTTGTCGTGGTGTTTCTTAGGGACTCCGGGTCTTTGTCGGGGATCATTTCTTATCAGAAGCCTTGTGCTATTGTCAGTTTTTAGTAATAACAACAAGACTTCGATTTACTTTTGATGTTACTTTATTCGTAGAACCTCAGACCAGACAATCACGCAGTGAGCTCACATCTTGCTAGCTTCGCTTCTAAGTCCTAACTCCTAACTGCAACTGACTAACTGCAACTCTGAGTTGCTTACACCTTAAACCGGAAGGGCTTCTATTGACTTCCGTTCTCACGTTCCATCCCCAGAACGCAAGGTGAGAGTGAGGTCAAGCATTGTCACTCACTCTCAAGGCCATCAGCTGTACTGATCGCCATAAGGATTTCTATACTACCTTAAAAAGATATTAGGGATCCATAATTATGTAACACTTCCATACTTACTTGTTCAAGACTATAAGAACTGCAACTTAAAAAATATATCATCATCATCATTATCATCATCATCATCATCATCATTTATCATTATCCTCATCATCATCAGAATGAGGCTGGATTCAAGAAACCTTGAGAGGACAACCCTAAACAAACCGTAATGCATCTGCACAAAGACAGACTCTGACGAGCGACTAGCGTCTAGCAAGATAATGCCACTAACGCAGCTGTCGATCGGCTCAAACTTTGCTACCCATCGTGCAGTTCGAGATACTATTGATGCTGTCTGCGCAACCTCTTCAGCACATTAATGTCTTCTTTAGTTCAACGTTCCCCCCCTTCTTTTTTTCTTTTTTTTTACTTTAGAATGGTGATTGTGACGTCATTGTCATTGTTGCAATCAATGTAAATATGTCATTAGGCTACGAATTTATCGATTCACCTAGGTATCAAACGGTACGATGACATTCTTTCAAACTGTAAATGTAGGAAGTAAACGATACCTCATTATCATAAAAAGAATTTTATGCTGAGTTTTTTTTTTCCATTAAATCTGCTAAAAATGTCTAGACAATTTAAGAAAAAAACTAGGAATGCGATTAGGTTAAATTCATTGCGGTAGAGTTTATTTAGAACTGATAAACACTATTTTAGCTCAGTCGGTAGAGCGTTCGGCTAGAAGCCACAAGTTCCTAGTTCGATACCGGTCTCGCCAACTCAGCGTATGAGTAGTACAGGGATCTGTACGGTAAAGTAAGGAGCTGATGGTAGGTGTGGACACCACCTCAGACGCCAAAACAATCTCCTTGGTCTAGCGCTATTGAAAAGGGGATACACTCCCTTGCTGACTGGCTGATACCGACTTTAGGCCGCCCCGACGACTTTACTTTACTTTTTATATATTTACACTAGTTGAAGTATCCGTTTACACCAGATTGATTATTGATGGTCAAAAATACTAGGTTTGTTGCTTGATAGTTTTGTTTTACGACAGATCAACCTTTCGGGTCATTGAATGCCGAATCAAGTTCATTTATGATAAACAAAGGGCTCGGGTTGCTTATAGTACCTGATTTTTTTTTAGCGTGAATCAAAGGTTTTTAAATATTCTGGTAACGTGAGACACAATTCAGCTGCTCTGGATTCTTTTGCCGAGGCAGTAAAGGTGACGAACCAGACTGAATTGTGAGATTCTGAAGTCGCCTGATACTCTTCAAGAGCTACTCACTGGATTTGTCTTAATGGCTTGGCGAACGGGCTTTAGGTCTACCTCATTTTGCCTGATTGTCAGGGTTCTTGCTACCCAAGAAAAATTGGAGGCGCGTGGTCTAATGGTTAGAGTCGTAGGAAATGGACTCGTCGACGCAAGTTCAATTCTGAATTAAGCTGTTTTCCTTTCACATGGCGCTAATACCCTTGGGAAAGCTATGAATCCAATTCTCCATCCAGATATGGGTAAATAGCACGGCAGACTGGGCTCTTAACCATGGCTAGGTAACCAGTCTAGGAAAAGGAAAACTTTCAAACCCATTAAACTCCGCTTAAGAAATTGAACTTGTGTCGCATCCTGCTCGTACGGAGGGGTTTGTAAATATATATACATTTCTTCAACCACTTTTTTCTGTAATGTGATCAACTGCGCATTAAACACACATACAATAAATGTTTTTGGTTGCTTGGGTGTCGTTTTTCCCCCGTTCGAACTCGCAAAGCATTACATTCCCGAATTAGAAAGTTGCACTTTTATCACTAGTGCTTTTGAATCAAACAAGGTGGGAAACAATGCACAAGATGTCAGCTCACCAACTACCACGATACTACCAACCAGAGCGGATACCTCACATGGCTTGAACTGCTATACCGTTATATCTACATATATTTGCACAACGTTTCCCTCACGAACAAAATGCGACACAAGGTCAATTTTTATGCGCCGTACAGCAGGTTTGAATTCAGAGTTTCTATGACGGAGAACGAGAAAGGAAAAAGTGCAAGACATTGTCCCCGCGTCCTGCAAAAAACAAATGCGATTTAGGCACTGGACGGACGCGAGTTTGACTGATGTGCCCGGATGTTTGGGTAATATGCCCATAAATAACCAAAGCGAGTAAGCGTGGGGAGAGAAGCATTCGGCTTACGTGAGACGGCAGTCAGAAAAATTATTTTGACGACGACAACGACGGATTTTCAGCTGCTGGTCGAAGTTGAAGTTGACCAAAAGAAAGTTTGGCCTGCAAGAAGACGGTGAACTCGCTTCTTTTTGGTCCCTTCCTCAGCAGGAACTTGTTGACTCAAATATCTATTCCCCCCCTCTATTTTCCCCCTTCTATAGTTTCCCATCTCCTAGATTGGTTACCGTACCAAAGCTTAAAAAACCTAGTCTACCCTACGAGTGACCCGTATCTGGAGAAGAGAAGAGATGGACTCATGCTTTTTCCAGTGGCAATAGCACAAAGAGAAACGTAACAGATTTGTCCAGGATTCGATCTCAGGTCTCCGAGTCTTCTTCTTGCGACAATAACAGTTATGCAACACGCTGTATCTATACGCTTGCAAACGTCAACTTCTGTTTGTTTCAATATTCACACAGCAATTTCTGAAGGTCTGTCCCTGTAAGAATGTGTCACGTGTGGGTATATAAGTATGTAGATTTACACCACTTATGAATGCGTTCGGTTCTTTTTGTATTTCGCCTGTGTTATACCGACGACAAATCTTTATGTTTAAAATAACTTAGGAGAAGAAATGACTTAGCGCAAAGAGTAATTAAATATGAGTCGTTTAACAACTTTAACAAAAAAGGACGAGGCAAACGAGAATCACGTTATCTCCGAGAGATAAGAAGATGTCTTTAGAGAAGACACAACATCCTCACGACAATGTTTGCGCAATTACACGGGCGCCCCACCTTGTAGCTATAAACACGGACATTTGCTGCAGTAATTAATGGCCCAAGATAAAAAGACAAGATGACCTACCTGTGTACTGGAAGACACAGGTTAGGCCGAACGAAAGTCAATTTTTCCCCAAAACAATTTTCAAACTCCTCTCCAAGACGCAATCATATTAGCTGAAGCAAACTCTAGAACTATGTTGTTTTCGTAGAAATTGACTACATTCAATCTTATTAGAACTTTTCAGGGTTCCATTGATTAGAGAGTTCAGTTCTTCCTGGTTACCCCACAATTTGCCTAATCTAAGCTAAAGACATTTTTAGAACGTCTAATGATTATCGAGCAAAGCGAGCAGACTATTGCTCGTGAGTTCGATTTTCTCTGTGTCTTCAGGGCTAGGACATAATATTGGCTATTTTTTGAGATTGTTAGTGTAACATGTTTGAGATACGCCTGTGCTACTAAACAGCGATGGGTAGCGTCGTCAGTTAGGTTATTATTAACTGGTTCATGGGGGGGTTTCTGGTTTTTCAACATAGTAATCCCTCGCCAGTTAGACCCCATTAGAGATGATCAAACCCTAATGCGCTATCCGTCTTTGTCCAACGTTAGCAGAACAAATGGATTTAAATAGAGTTTTGTCAACGCAGACCTAGCTTCTGTACATCTGTTTGGTTAGTGCTAAAGCCAATCAGCGTTCAGAGTAGATGTTAAAAACAGGTTCACGTGGCTCATGTGTTAAATAATTAATTGGCATGGCTGGATCTAGCGGGAAAGTAGACCATTTCTTTTTAATATAAAGAATAAATAATGCAGTTAAAATTTGAACTAGTTTGACCGGGAATTGATGAAATATGCTGTACATTTAAAAGTAGTAGTAAAGTCGTCAGGGTGGTCTAAAGTCGGTATCAGCCAGACAGTGCGGGGTCTATCCCTTTTTGACTAGGCTAGATTAAGGAGATTGTTTTGGGCGTCTGATGTGGAGCGTCATAACTAGCATCAGCTCCTCACTTTACCGCACAGATACCTGTGCTACTCATACGTTGAGGGCCGGTATCGAACCCAGAACCTTGTGGTAAGTAGGTCATTTCTTTTTAATATAAAGAATAAATAAACAAAGCCAATCGCGTTAGCTGAGGCACAAAAAACAAAATAATATTATTAATCTTGTATTTTTAGGGAAACACGGGTTTATTTTGTTGAAAACACAATATGTATTAAAGTTGACAGTTCTATGGAAAAATTAATGGTTGAATTCCTCGATCAAATCTATCTTCGAAATTTTGGTGCAATCTTTAAAATAGCGTCCTAGCTTAGATATTTGCTACTTTAAGACAAAATTGGTTTCCTGAAATATTCTGGGTTTCTTTTAACTGAAGGTTTTTGTAATATTTTTCTGGCTATTTCAGTAAACTTTTATTTTTGGTTTAAGGTAACAGCCCCCTCCAAAATAACTATTTTGGGGAGTAAAGAAATATTTAAAAAATATATTAGAAAATATTGAAAAGCTGATTTCCAGTAAAAAATATCAGATACATGACACGTATAATCCCATTCTTAGAAGCAAAAGTCCAACTCAAACTGAATATATTCATTCCATTTAGTTAGATACTGTTATGTGATATGAATACTTCTTCAAAATGTTTATGACATGCAACATCCCACTTTGGCCCTTACTTAGGCTCGATGGGAGGGCGGAGAGGGACCTTCTGATCTGGTCACGTCAAGCCCTAGCACCTATATGATTGTCTCGACCTTATTGCTCTTATGGCAAGGCCCAACCGTTTTTATCAGACATGTGCTAGAAGGCGGTGGCTAAGGATCTTAGTGTCCTACGTATGACGTTAAACTGCATCTAACGATGACGTTCCAATTCTGGAGTTCTGGGGAGTGTAGAGTACCACTTCATCACCATTACTTCCAGGTCCACCCTGGCCCGGAAAGTAGTACCTGTTAAATGATTTAAATTTAAAAAATCAATGACATCTCTCTCTCTTTTCTTTCTCTCTACTTCTCTCTCTCCCTTTCTTTCTCTCTACTTCTTTCTCTCCCTCTCTCTTCTTCTATCTCTCTCCCTCTCTCTCCTATCACTCTCCCTCTCTCTCTCTCCTTCTATCTCTCCTTTTCTCTCTCTCTCTCTCTACTTATCTCTCTACTTCTCTCTCTCCCCTCTCTCTCTCTATCTCCTATCTCGATTTCTCCTATCTCACCTCCTCTCCTTCTCTCTCTCCTTCTCTCACTCCTTCTCTCTTTCTCCTCTCTCTTTCTTTCTTTCTCCTCTTCTCTCTTCTTCTCTCAACCCTCTTCTCTATATTTCTCTTTCTTTCTCTCTGTCTCTCTCCTTCTATCTCTCTCTCTCTCTCTCTCTCTCTCTCTCTCTCTCTCTCTCTCTCTCTCTCTCTCTGTGTGTGTGTGTGTGTGTGTTAAATAGAAAAAATGAGTTTAAAATGTGTTAAAAAATTGAGTTTAAAAAAATTTGAATATTCATCAAGAATGGAAAAAACAAAACGTCTTCATAAAATTACCAAGTGTTGCCATGCATTAAAATCTAACCAACCAACCAACCAACTAACCAAAGAAAATATTTAGTTTCTCTAGAAACTAAATTTTTATGAAAGCCTTAATTCTTTCATACACGGAATTGTCGAATGGCAGTTAATGACCAAAATGCTAAGTTATTACGAATTTTTTGCGTCTTACATTCTATTAATTCATTTACTGTTAAAAACAAGGTGAACAAGTGTACTAATTCCATAATATTTTATCAATGGTCTTAGCAGACCAAAAATAAATACATCCCAGCTCAAAATCCTTTACACCAAGTAGAGTTTCAATGTTGTAGAGTTTGATAATTGATAATATCTAATAATACCCTTCACAAGAAATGATAAAAATGTTGGTGTTTTTGGTTTAGAAGAAAATTACATTTTTAAAATATCATTAGATACGTACTTATTTCATAAAATGTGAGTCATTCCTTTTGAGGAGAAGAGTGATTTTGAAAGGATAAGCATTGTAAACTTAAACCTGGCACCAGCAACTTGTATTTAAAATCTTTAAAAGATTATGCAACATACATTGGATGGAGTATTATTTGGATTATTCGGACTATTGTCCGCTTCTTCATTGTTATCTGTACAACGTTTCGGCCAATGTACCCTCTGGCCTCTGGCCATCTTCAGGTATGTATTGTCGGATTCGCGACGTTTCTCGGACTCGGGAACCTCCTTTTCGAACTGGGGAACCATCATGGAACTTTGAATCTAATTCTTTATTCAGTCCATGGGGGTATCCTGTTCTCATTCCGCAAACCATAGCTAAGGGTACAGGTGTTAAGATGTGTTAATTATTATTCTATGTTACTGCCGCCTCTGACCAGGATTAAACCTGCAGTCTAGAGATAACAGTCACTTAGAACTGTCTTAACCTAACTACCGTATCCACTAGCTTATGTGTCCAATTGGACAATTCAGTGTGAATTTTGGAACTTATAAACTTGTCTTGTTTTACCAAGAATATCTACCTATGCACTTAGGTATGATTTTTATTTACCTAGACTCATATTGTTGTTGTGTTTTTTTTCAGAAATAACATTGTAGATTTGCTTGTACTAATTCCTTTTGTTTTTAAGTTTAATAAGTTTAGACGACTTTCTTAAACGCCGTGTCTCCTGACGAATACTGTAGAATACACTGCAGAAACGTTTGTAAATATACAAAGCAACAAAGGTGTGGAAATTAAAACCTGTATAGGAATTGATATAGCTTGTGGAATATATTCATGAGCAAAAAAAAACAAAAAACAAATACTAGTCATAATCTGGGGTTACCATGGGCACTACCTGAGAGATGGAAATAAAGTTCAACGAGTACAGCGCAGAGGTCATAAAAAGATTATCACAAAAACACACAGACGCACGCACCGGACGTGACGATTTTTTTCTTTGAGAGGAAGCGCATCCGTGCTCTGAGCATAATCTGATAAAATTCCTAAATATATCAAATCCACCAGGAAGTCCTTATTTTATTTTTATTTTTTGTTTTGTTTCATTTTTTTTTTTTTGTTTGTTTGTTGGTTTGTTTGTTTTTATGGATTTTTGGGGGTTGGGTGATTTTTCAGCCAATGAAATAAGCCCAATCCTGGAAGAAGAACGTAGAGTGTGTGGGGGAAATGTCGCGAAAACAAAGCAACAAAGACAAAGAAATTATTCTGAAACAATATACACACAATAATAAAAACAACCGGCAAACAAAATGTACACATGAATTTCGTGTCAAGTCAAAATTTATTAACTGGCTATTCAGCAATTAAGATAGATAGATACATCTGAACAATCCAGTATATATATATATATATATATATATATATATATATATATATATATTTTAAAAAAATATACACAAAAAAATATACACAAAAAAATCACTACTGCAACGCTCGCTCGAACCACTACCATTCCTACAACCTCCTACTCCCAATGTTTATTACCTCCCACTTCTAATTCCTTGCTACTACTCGTTCTCGTTAAAAACTTGACACGAAATCATACCATCGTTTCCTACCCGATGATGGCAAATTGTATTGCAGAAAGCGCTCGTTTTGAAACCTTTGGTGGACTGTTATACCCGTTACACCCCGACACCAGAAAGATGGCCCGAAAATTGGAACGGATCAATGAAAAACTTGTCCGACAGGAATTGTCTGTACAGTTCAACAAAACTTGTATAAAAGAAAAAATGCTGCCAAAATACACTTATATATATATATATATATATATATATATATATAGATAGATAGATAGATAGATAGATAGATAGATAGATAGATTATCTCGTGGAACAATCTTTGACATTATGGTAGAAGAGTAAGAAAGAAAATGAAAGAAGGAACGATCGACAGAAAAAAACATGTGCGGATCAACAAATAAATGATTAAATAATTCCCACTCATAGATAATGTAATGGATTAAAACTTGTTACTTAGTTTTTAATTAACGAACACAAGACTTTTTTGGTTCACTAAGAGCTCATATTTCATTCTTATTAAACCGAAAACCAAGACACATGTGTGAGGAATGGCAATTTGGACGTGAGACGTCATCTGGCATCTATCTCATCCAATTGCCCAGCCACAACTGATTTCCCTAAACTAAGTTTCGCATGGATCTGTCCAATCAGAGAAGTCAAAATACGGATCCAAATCTGACAATCAAGTTACCTGTATCTTTCCATGAAACCATTAGTTTTATTCAACTACACTACCGTACACAATTGATAGGCATATCAATTATGTAGCACTCGCTAAAACGGTGACCACGCCACAAATCTTAAAGAAACCATTAAAGAGACAGTAGAGATTAGAAGACCGGAGGAAGTAGTGAGATCGTCCAGAGGGCAGCACTAATTGCATTTCACATAGTGCTAATACCCTTGGGAAAGGTATGCATCCAACTAGACTCCCTCCAGTGTGACGTGAGATATACTTTGATTAATCAAAAAAGCAGCAGCAGCTTAAGTATTAACTGCGCGCGCACGCCACGGCAGTTTGATCTAATTGAAAAACGTTCTTTTTGAAAAATATTAAAAAGAGAAAATAAGAGGCCTGACGTACTGGTGGTCAAGCTGGTGTCCACGCTTCGGAAAAGACACTATGATAATAAAAAAAACAGCAGCGATATACGATGTTAATATAAAACTGCTAACACATCCACTACTGTAATTAATTCTTATTCATTGATTTTATACAGAAATATCGCTCACAACTCATACAATTAAAAACAAACAAAAAGGAATTTCGCGCTCTCTATATCATATTATAATGGAGATTGCGTGTTTTTATGTCTGTAACCGAAACTATATCACTACCCAAGTCACAATTCCCTTAGTCATTTACGTCACATTCTCCCTGATTTTATCTTTTATCTAAACCTCAATTATCAATAAAATTGTTTTACATTATTAATACTGTTGGCTTTATTTACATGCTAATAACATGCAATTGTATTTATATATACAACAAAATAGCGGTTTACAGTGTTAACGGGATGGCTAATTTGCATATTGATATTAAAAATTCGATTTTAATAAATACGTGTTTGGTATTATTAATTTCTAATTGTTTGGTTTTATTTTAATAAATATGAGCAAAGATCTCAGAGATAAATCTTAAAAGAAATTGATTAACAAGAAGAAATAACTGTAATTTTATTCTTGACTAAATACTTAAATTAAGAAAATTTAGCAATGAAAGACGGAAGTAATGGAAAATAATGGAAGAATTAGTTTCATAGTAGTTCTATTTTTCGATTATACTCCATGTTTTAAATAATTTTATCTGCATTCTTATTTAGTTTCGTTTGCCTTTCAAATTTGATATATTTCATTATATGAAAGCTTAAATACTTGTGCCCGGAGGGTGCATATTTTTGCTAGTTTCTATAATAATTTTGGTTTGTTTTGTTCGTTGATTCACCATATCGAAATTCCGTGTTTGTCATCTTTCCTATCTCAATTATCGTCTTCATTCTGATAATGTGTTCCCACCTGTAAAGACATCTCTTTTACAGGAACCTTGGAGTTGTAACCAGGACAACGGAATCTCAGATTCCATGCAAAATATATATAATTTGTGTCCGAGTATATCAGCAGTGACACCAGCTATAAGTAAATAGTAGGGCAAACTGGTCTCTTTAACCTCGGAATAGTAACCGTACTCGCTGTAACGTACTCATTGTCTAACATTCGCTAAAACGGTGACCACGCCACAAATCTTAAAGAAATCATAAAAGATTACGGAGGACGTTCAGGCAGATTTATATGTTATCAGGCAGCTGTCATTACACAAATAATCTAAATATACATTTACAGTGAACGTAATTCCCTGGTATTAGGCATAAAATAAGATAAATCTCTGAATTCAAGCAAAAGGGATCTCTTATTGTTTGTCGAAGAGCTCATCATCATCCCTGTGACGTTTTTAAGGGCCATTCTTTGGCATTAAAGCAGAAGCGCATATCCAATGGAATTGGATCCTTGATAAAGAGTCCCTCGATAATGATACTTTGTTACTAAAGTGTTCTCAGTTACTGGTATAAAGTATTCGATAATGAATATTTGGTTACTAAAGTGTTTCAGTTACTGGTATAAGTCCTTCGTAGGTTACCTGGTAAAGTCGATAATGAACTTTGGTTATTAAAGTGTTCTCATTACTGGTATAGATAATGAATACTTTGGTTACTAAAGTGTTCTCAGTTACTGTATAAAGTCCTTCGATAATGAATCCTTTTGGTTACTAAAGTGTTCTCAGTTACTGGTATAAAGTCCTTCGATAAGTTACTGGTGTATAATGAATACTTTGGTTACAAAGTGTTCTCAGTTACTGGTATAAGTCCTTCGATAATGAATACTTTGGTTCTTGCTCCACATCACTAAAGTGTTCTCAGTTACCGTATATAATGCCAACCTAAGTGTTCTCAGTTACTGGTATAAAGTATAATGAAGTGTTCTCAGTATACTTTGGTTACTAAAGTGCAGTTACGGGTATAAAGTCCTTCGATAATGAATACTTTGGTTACTACTCAGTTAGTCTTCGATAATGAATACTTTGGTTACTAAAGTGTTACTGTATAAAGTCTATTGTCTCTAAAGAGTGCAGTTTTAATTATGCCTGAGCGGTTTAAGTATTCTATCAGGCCAGTAGTATTGCTAGTGATTGGTTACAAGAGTCAATGACGTGACCTTGGCTAGTCTGTAAATCTCGGTGGGTATTTAGAGCACATCTTATATCCAAATATTCCAACAACCCCCCTCCTCGTCTTTCTTATTATTTGTTTACTAATAGCTCGCCTAGAATTCTAAGAAAAGCATTCTGATGAGCAACAATGACTTGCTGTCACATGGACCTGGTGTTTCAGTAGTCCTTTGGCCCTGATATTCGACAGGAGTTAAAATTTATAATGCACAGAATACGGTGCAGACTTCATTAAATCCTTGCAGTCAACGCACACAATTCAATTCTGGACAGCCCTGGAAAGTTTTTAAATAAATGTACCCAGACAGCAACTCTTCGACTCAAATTCCACGGCCACGTAGCCGCCGTTATTCAGGCGAAGGGCAGATCTATATGTTATCAGGCAGCTGTCTCAAATTTCGGGGCTCTTTCCGTTTATATTCAATAGGCTGTAATTTTTTTATATCCATTGTAAAATTTGACAGAGGCGAGCAGCAGCATTGTAATCAATATAATAGACTTATTGCTATTAATCCAACTACGCACGTGTGTGTGTGTTTAGTGTGTGTGTGTGTGTGTGTGTGTGTGTGTGTGTGTGTGTGTTCATGTCTCGTGTATTGCAATCGATTTGAGTCTAATTCTGTTTACGTTCAATACTGGCATCTGCTTTGGTCTGGAGAAAGGGTGGGGACGAGCAAAGCAGGCTAAATATTCGGCACACATGAAGCGGGCAGAGGAGAGACTGCATCGTTTGGGTTCGAAGCCAAAGTCAGTTGGAAGCGTTGGAAAAACCGCGTCAGAAATCTCCAATCAGATTCTTGCTGTTCAAACTGGCAGGTTGGACAGTACATGTTCTGCAACGGACCTCGTAAAATAATATCGATTTTTTGCATTTCTTCTTCTTCTTCTTCTTCTTCTTCTTCTTCTTCTTCTTCTTCTTCTTCTTCTTCTTTAATCTAGTGCGCTTTCTTTCTTTCTTATCTATGTCTTCTATATCATCTTTTCGTCTTTTCACCATTTTTCTTTTTATTGAATGAATTATATTTCTCGATTTCTTTTCTTTCTTCTTCTTTTCTTCTTCTTCTTCTTCTTATTATTATTATTATTATTATTATCCTTTTGAGTTTTCACATCAGTGTTAGCTGATGGTCTTTCACTGGAGTCTGAGTTACAGCAAGTCTCCTCAGGTCTCCAGGACTCTTCTGAGGTATTCTGGCAGATTGCAGCAGTGCAGTGTTCAGAATGGTTTCAATTCTTCCTCTGATTTCCAAACTTTCCAAACCCTTTTCCAATCCTTTTAGGACCGTTCCAAGTGCACCAACTACAATTGGTATCACTTTCACATTATTATTATTATTATTATTATTATTATTATTATTATTATTATTAGTTGTAGTAGTAGTAGTAGTAGTAGTAGTAGTAGTCGGGTTAGCTCAGTCGGTAGAGCGTTCGTCTAGAAACAATAAGGTACCTAGTTCGATACCGGCCCTCGCCAACTCAGCGTATGAGTAGCACATGATCTGTGCGGTAAAGTAAGGAGCTGATGGTAGATGTGGCGCCCACCTCAGACGCAAAAACAATCTCTTTGGTCTAGCACTAGTGAAAAGGGAATAGACTCCCTCGCTGATTGGCTGATACGGACATTAGGCCACCCGATGACTTTACTTACTTAGTAGTAGTAGTATTAGGGCCGGTTTAGCTCAGTCGCTAGAGCGTCCGTGTTTGATACCGGCCCTCGTCAACTCAACGTATGAGTAGCACAGGGATATGTGCGGTAAAGTGAGAAGCTGATACTGATAGGTGTAGCGCTCTGCCTCAGACGCCAAAACAATATCCTTGGTCTAGCGCTAGTGAAAAGGAGATAGAATCCTCGCTGTTTGTCTGATACAGACTTTAGGCCACACCGACGACTTTTCCAATCCCGCTTTCTATCCAGTCCTGCCGAGCGGGCTTAGAATATGCAAGCTGTATCCCCTACAGAGGTGAAAAACAAAACAAAAAAGGGAATGTCTTGATTATGACATTAAACTGCATTTGATGGTGAAACTCCTGTTTTGAAACTGGAAAGTGTAGAGTACCACTTCATTACCATTACTCCCAGGTCCACTTTGAATTGCAGTGGTAATATTTGTAACGGTCACATCGATGGGTCAAATATATATGTTTAAAAATTATTTATATACAATAGTAATTCTTGATACCATATAACTGTAATTTATTTGCAATGAGAATATAGTTGCTCACTAAGTATGATAAGTATCACAAAAAGCTATAATTGCTCACTAAGTATTATTATGAGTTCGAACCATGTAACTGTGTACAAATAAATGACTATTATTAGATAAAGATAATTACTTGAGACCATATAATTATTAGTATTAGATGGGAATACTTAAAACTATACAACTCTCTGCGAATTATTTGTATTACATAGACATACTTGATATCATATAATTCCGTGCAAAAAATCTTAAGAAAACACTACACAAATAATCTAAATATACATTTACAGTGAACGTAATTCACTGGTATCTAGGCATAAAATAAGCCTAGACGAGTTGACAGGCCATTAAAATCAATTAATCAGTCAATCTCATTCTGTCACTCACTTTTATGCGTACTTCAACCTGCTTCCTTTCTTCTTTTTTCATCCTCCTCACCCATCTATGGGTTAAATAGAAAAATGTATTTATAAAAAAATTGTATTATCCATTAAGAATTGATTTATTTCACAACTTTATCGGCATTAAATGACCCACTGAGGTTGATATGCTGTAAAACAAAACAAACCTCATCCTCCTCACTAATCTCTATTTTTCCTGATATGCTGTCAGTGCACATCTAATGGTGCGGCTCTAATTCCTGGTTGGTTTGTTGTATTAATCTTTTAACGGCATATCAACCCGTCTGGAGTTATGTCATGCCTAACGGTTAAGAAGTAATATATGTTGTGTATTTATATTTATACTTTTTAGTAATCGGTTTTAACAATATTTTAGCACCATTGGGGATCATGTTGTATGGTATTGATTAAGTTCATGTCTATATTCTAAGGTATAATTCTATTTCCCTCAAAAAGGACAGAATGTCCTCTATGTTGACATTTTCAAATAGATCTTTCATATTGTTTGCATTAAAATAACAGTTTCTGATGCGAGCAAAAAAAACATGCATTCCATGAATAAATGTTTAACAGTCAAAGGTGTTTGACATGTTTCACATTGTGGTTGTTGTTCTCGTTTGAGTATATAGGAGTGCGTTTGTCTTGTGTTACCAATGTGCAATCCGGACACAATGACTTGTTCCTTTCTAGACTTCCATAAGGCTGGTTTCCAGTCTCCAAAAGTGAGTTTGATTAGGAAGGTTCATTTGGGATGTTGTTATTCAGCGTTGTTGCCATTTTGTATGATGGAATCTATTAATTTTAGGTTTCAAGTCAGTATATGTAATCTTGAAATTGTCGGGTATCAAATCTAGAGCCGATTTATCTTCAGAGACGAATATCAGAAAAATTTCTGATATTCGTCTCTGAAGATAAAGTTTTCTTTGAAATCGATAAGACAAAAATAACATATTTTTGTTTTTATTTTTATACGCATTGTAATTGCCTTCAAATCTATTTTATATATTTGGATGGAATTCGTGGATTAGTCCACCGAAGTTTATATCCCGAGTACTTTCGGCACTTCAAAGTGCCATCATCAGGGGTGATGTGTTTTTTCAAAGTATATTAAGGGATGTAGACACTGGAAGTAGGAGAATTGACAGGAAAAGTGTTATAGGTATTTTGAAATGTGAGTAAATAATCAATTTTACCTTATTTTAGGGCGTGGTTTCAGTAACGTTGTAAAATTGAGGACAGAGTATGTATATATGTATATCTATATATATAAAAGGAAGTTTAGTATGTACGTGTCGACTTATAACTCCGAAACGGGAGGTCATTCAGATTCGGAATCTTGCATAAACCTTAATATACTTCTAACTAAGAAACACGCCAAATTTGGTTATTGATTAAGGGATATAATTAATTAATTAAACCAAAATCACCCAATTTGCGGAACTGTCCGTATACCAGCTGCTGTTGATTATAAAATATTGTTCGCTGCTTGCTTTCTATTATAGCTATACCAGCAGTTTAGTTTAATTTTAGTGAACAAAATCGCAGTCTAAGCCGTTCAGCTAGGAATCTCTCGCCGATTTATGGTCCAAACTTTATATATATAGTCCGGTCATGGACTGGGTACTTTTGCTAGTATATATATATATATGTGTGTGTGTGTGTGTGTGTGTGTGTGTGTGTGTGTGTGTGTGTGAAAAATAAAAGGAAGGAAAATATTGGATATTTGTCCATATATTTTCTTTCCTTGTATTTTTTTTTTCAAAATAATTGTCGGATTCACTTCCATTTTTCAACTTTTTTGGCATCTATTTTCTTTTTATTTATTTCATTGTGCCTCTCGTTTTCCCCTTCCTTGTCTCTCTACTTTCCTTCCCCTTCCACTCTCTATATACTCTTATTTTCTTTCTTTCCTTATCACCCTCAAAGTCTTTATTTTTCTCTCAGAATTTCCGCATTACGAAATCCTCATTTAATGTCACGCTTCTCAGGTGTCTCTTCGTTCTCATTGCTACAAAACTGCCACCCCAAAACCAGCATAGGTCAGTGATCAACTGTATAAGATATTTCATCTTTCGTATAAGGGAGGATTTTTTATGAACACCATATGGGAACCTCGAATTAAAAAAATCGTTCCTTTAAGTGGTCTAAATAGCTGCGCAATATCACTCGGTTCCTTGGAGGTCGTGAGTTCAATCTCTTGGTCAGGTAGTGCAGGTATATATGCTGGCTCAGTGGGGAGGTAGAATCGCATCATAAGCAATAATTGATGGTTATGAGTTCGCTTGGAAGGGCAGAACATGTGACAGAGAAATAAATGGAAAGCATAAATCGTAGATCAAATAAACCGTTTTGATCAGAGTTCCTGGAAGATTGCCAAAAGCGACAGGCACTTGAGAAAGGTTAGATATTACAGCGTCTGAATCGCTTTGATAAAAACAGTAAAGATGAAGAAACCTGCCCAAAGAAACTGGTAATAACCAATGTAATAGTAACAACAGCTGGTATGGAAAAAACAGAACAGTAAGAAGACTGGTGCTGTTGAAACTTTGGGATAAAAACTAGAAAGATGAGGAAAGTAAGAGAGAAGATTCTTGGTGTGATATTTATTCAAAAAAGAAACATTATCTATTATTATTTTAAAAAATTGAGTCAGAAAGAGGACTTAATTATTCGTGTGTTGAAAAGATTCGTAGTTCAAAAAACAACAGAGCCGCAAAAAGACTGAAGTTTGTTGAAACATTTTGATAAAGACAAAAGAAGATGAGTAAACTAAAAAGATGCTTTTTGTGATATTTATTAAAGAATATTGTCCAAGAAATTCGGAAAGAAAGAGGACCAGATTATTCGTGAGTCGAAACGTTTTACTGAAGACTTCAAAGAACAGAATCTGAATCCGGAGGAATCAATACATTGACAGTAACAACACTTGACAGAACAAACAGCTACATTCGCAAAATAATAATCATGACACTGGTCAACATGATTCTTGGTGTCAAGAAATAAAATACGTTTTTAGCTAATTTGATGGTACTAATTCCTAAAATGATCTTCGTTTTTCATGGTTCGCTACCATTTTTTCTGGAGTGAAATTGCTGGTAATTTATGAGGAAGTGCGTCCCGGTCTCCTGCCTCATAAATTGCTACGCAGTGACAATTAAAATAACGACCCCAGCAACGGTGTTATTTGAAAGAAAACAACCAACTTATGGCGTTAAATGTATTTTGGCTTCTCTTTTTTGTCGTTATTTTAATAGTCACCGGGTAGCAACTTTTGAGGCAGGAGACCGGGACGCATTTCCTCATAAATTACCAAATTGCTGATTTTTGGAATAAAGATAAATTTGCCGTCTTGGCCAATCACAATATTTAATTAATAATGGTCGTAGAAACAATTTTCCCGTAGGCCGGGCAATTTATATCAGCCACCTGAAATAGACTATTTTTATAAGAAAAAGTGTCTTTTCATGTCAACAATTTTGAAATAGAAGTACCTTTTTTCCCAATTCATCACCAAAATTCTAATTAATTAATTAAACTTTATCAGTAAAAACACTTTAGTAAAAATGATAATTTTGGTGTCAAGAAAATTAAACCCTAAAATTTTTGATAATCAGAAATTTATCCCATCATAAAAGTGATGGGATGAATTCATGAATATCAAACCAAAGATTCCCTTCAATGTGGAAGGTTTCTAAGCACACTTTATTTTTTTTGTTTTCAGAGTTGGAAAGAAACCCCAACTAAAGACATCCCAATTGAATGCACCTATGCTATTATACATGATGAACATTGTGAAAATAGTTTCACCATAACATATGCCCTCCACGTGGGATTAGGAACATTTAATCACATCCTGATCTGAAATTGCCAAAGTGCCGTTTGAGTCGTTAAAATCTCCTGCGTTTTTAATCCTAAAATTACACAGGATAGGTTACAAGGTAGGAATTAGCCGGCTTTAGTTGTTTCCCCAGGTCATATATAAAACCCTATAATCTATTAAGAAATTTTATTTGGGACCTATGATTTTTCATGGGGACTCATTCAATGCAAATATGAACGTCCCAGGACACACTAAAATTTTAAAAAAGCTATCAGCATCACTGATATTATACTGAATTGTTGGGTTATTTTATGCCGAAGATGTTTTGTTTTATTCATTCTTGGTGGGTATTCAATATCTTTTAAAACTCATTTTTTTTTCAATTTAACCCATAGATGGGACCCTAAAGGTACTACCACTCTGGGTCAGAGTGGAGCTGGAAGTATTTTTTTAATATGATTAATATTATACTGAATTAAAAAGACTAATGAAATCAAATATGAACACAAAAAAGGATGACACTTATTTTTACATATTCTAATTGATTTCAATATAAAATTATATATAGGATTGATTTTAATACGTTTGCAAATAAAACAATAATATTAGAAATTAATAACACCAACTAATTATTTATTAAACACTGTTTTGTTAAAAACGGTATGCAAATTATTCACACCATATACTATGTAAATATTTATTTCTTTATAATATATAAAACGCATAGCAGGACTTAAATAGCATTAAATCGATGTCATCAAATGACATGGCTACAATGAGAGGTGCGAAAATGGCCCTTACTTATTTTGCTACACATGCGGCGAGTTTACACCGAAATCCAACAGGAAACCGATATCCGACTTTTACAAGAAAGCATATCGTACTTACTTTCACGCCGAGAGAAGAGCGTGGTGTAATGGTTAGAGTCGTAGGAAATGGGCTTGTCGACTCGAGTTCAAATCCTAGACAAGGCTGTTATATTTCACATAGCGCTAATACCCAGCTATAGATAAATTGTATGGCAGACTGGCTCTTTAACCTTGGTTAGGCAACTTGTCTAGGAGAAGGAAAACTCTGATTTCAAACTTGTTAACTCTGCTTAAGAAATTGACCTTATCAATCCTGCTCGTGCGGAGAGGTTTGATAAATGCACACACACACACACACACACACACATATATATATATATATATATATATATATATATATATATATATATATATATATATATACGTGTGTAAAGGGGCCGATTTAGCTCAGTTGATAGAGCACCCGCTTTGGAATTGCAAGTTTCTGAGTTCACCAACTGAACGTATGACAAATTAAGACAAATTAAGACACATCATGGACCCCTTATTTTGTTTGCAAGATATGTTTGGAACACATGAGACTACCCGGTGACTATAAAAATCAAGCTATTCGCTATTCCTATAATCTGATGCGAGCCAAAGAACAACTCTGTGGAATGTTACAGGGTTGCGGGACTGAACCAAAAGAAACGTAGATCTATCAACTATCCCAGCTTTTGTTATTGCAAAGACAGTAGTTCTCAATAAGCAGAACAATATTTGTTGGTTAAAATACGAATTAAGAAGTTTCTACAATTTTACTTTGAGAAATATTGCTTCGGTCAATATCATATACACTGAAAACATGGAAGCGCGTGGTGTAATGGTTAAAGTCATGGAAATGGACTCGTCGCCCAGAGTTCAAATCCTGGATGGTAATTGCATTTCACTTAGCGCTAATACCCTTTGGAAAGGTATGAATCCTACTCTCCCTCCAGATATGGATAAATAGTTGGGCAGACTAGGATCTTTAACCTTGGTTAGGCAACTGGTCTAGGAGAAGGAAAACTCTGAATTCAAAAACTCCGCTTAAGAAATTGACTTGTGTCACATCCTGCTTGTGCAGAGGAGTTGGTAAATATATATATACTGAAGACAAATGAAAAAAGTGCTTTAAAAAAATTAGGCATTTATGTACAGCCTAAACGGTAGCTAACCAAGAAAAAGTTAAGGTCATTTGCAAATTCAGCGACCTCAAATTAGCTTTAAAAGTTATTTGCTGTCTCGACACCATTTCAATTTTTTTTGTTGTTGTTGATCAGCTGTCTCAGTAATAAATTATGATTCATTACTGTTTCAGTAATAAATTATAATTTATTACTGAGACAGCTGATGTTGTTTGCAAAATGAAAAAAAAAAAGAATATGAAATATGAAAGAATATTAAGAGTATTAATGTTAAATGAAGAGGTGAGCAAAGTTTCATCATCAGCGTACATGTTTCATTTTGGCATTCTTCATTTTTGAGAACAAGTGTTCACAGCGGCATCTAGTGACAAACATATTCACTACATGTTGGGTGTGGCTGATAAGTTTGGGGGGATCGTCTAGGTGGAAGCAAGTGGTTCTTATAGAATTTAAGGATGTGGCAAACAAGAAAACAGGACTTTAAAATCTTTTGAACACTGAAGATCAACGGGTTCAATCTACTGCTGTGATGGTACTTCTCCACAATCAACATCAAAATTCGAAGAGAAAATATTGCAAATTGAGTAATGGGTCGCATGAGTGGCCTCGATAACTGGGTAATTTTCACCTTTAGTTGTCAAAATTCCTAGCAAATAAGGCAATTAGAGTAACCTCCCTTGACTTTCACTTTGAAACAAGCCGGTAGCTATTGTGAAAGTCTCCGTGCGAAATAAACAAATCTTAGAAACTTTTTCGAAAACAATACAACTGCATGCTTTAACACAAAAATATCATAAAATGTGTTCTTAATAACAATTAAGTTCATTTCAGATAATTTTATGCTAGGAATTTAGCCAACTGACTTTCACTTTGAAACAAGCCGGTAGCTATTTTGAAAGTCTTCGTGCGAAATTCACCAATCATAGAAAACTTTTCGAAAACAATACATCTCATGAGTTAAACAAAAATATCATAAAACGTGTTCTTAATAACAATTAAGTTCATTTCAGATAATGCGTACGCACAATTTTATGCAAGGAATTTTGACAATTAAAGGTGAAAATTACCGATAACTGCATATGGCAGGGGGGTTGCAGGTTGGGGAACTCTGCCCTAAAATTTATGCTCCTTCAAGCGACGGTTAGCAAACTTAACGCCTTAATACCGAGACTCAAACTGATCAAAAATCAAAATTAGCATTTCCAGTATTTCGCTTTTTTTTTCTGTCACGTGACACCTATCAACCAATCATCGCGCAGTCACCTACTTAGTTCCCATCACTATTTTTCCTGGAAACTTGTCTTGGATGCGACGACATTTCTTTGACCCTGCTTGAATCCGGGGTAATAAATTACGTTTTTTTTTTAATGTATGCATTGTTTGGAATAGTTTATCACGTATATTTCATAAGAAATCTTTCTCTTTCAAATTACTGTTGTTTTGTTTTATCACAACACTCTGGGTCGATACACTCTCTATTATTGCAATTATTTTATTGCTAGTTTTATCATATTACCGTTTCAATTTAAATGCATCATGATCTGGTTCCACTAACAGCATGAATTCCCATGATTCTATTGCCAACCGTCTCTATCGGCCATCGGCACTGGAATGTCTTCCACACGGCATTCAGAATCCGCACAGAGCTAATTGATGTAGGAATTTTGCTGTCGGCTTATACTAGTGTGTCTATATGTAGGTGTCGACAGAAGAACGTCACATATATATTCGTCTTTCCTTCTTCAGCAGTATCCAGCATGTCTTGTTTGTCTTACTTGGATGCCAATAGGTGGCGGGGTATTTAAACAGTAGCCCTGGACTTCTCACTCTCTTTCTCTTGCTCTAGCAACCACGAAACATGGGCTAGATGCTTGGAGTCTCTGTCCAGTAAGTAGGGAGCTTTGCCTCCCAACTATCAGTAAGCGACTCACTTATTCTTCATGAACTCTTTATCACTTCTTTAGAACTTCAGTCCTATCTGTTTCTGTATCTTTTTATGTGTGTAATTCTCCACGCGCTCATTGTACTTGTTCATAATCCATGTGCTCAGACAATAAGGTCTGTATTTGTTTTTATATTATCTCTTTGTCCGGATTATATACATATATATATATATATATATATATATATATATGTGTGTGTGTGTGTGTGTGTGTGTGTGTGTGTGTGTGTGTGTGTGTGTGTGTGTGTGTGCACCTACATTAGAAGGTTACTCTGAGCCTTCTAGCGTATTATAAGAATCCACATCCTATTCTTATAATATTATTTCCCCTGCAATTACAGACTTTCCTAAAGAAACAAACTCTTAACACAACAACTGTCAGTTATCTCATGCGCAACGATATATGCACATTATTTTTACTTGAGTAGACATCTTCCATTGTCTATGGCAAGTTGACAGAATTTCATATTGTATTTATAAGAGGAAAAGTAATCGTAGCACTTTAAACTATTTGTGGGCGGTGGGCGTGGCTTAACGATGTGGGCGTGGCTTAACGGTCATTGACGGAGGAAATGGAATAGGCGACCCAAGTTCAAATCCAGAACGAAGCTGTTTGCATTTCACCTCTCGTTAATGTTCTTGTTTTCCCTCAGCTTAGATAAATAATTGAAGCAGACAGTGTTCTTTAGACTAGAGTAGGCCACCAGTCTAGTAGAAGGAAAGCCCTGAATTAAAAGTTTGAATTATCTATGTTATATATATATATATATATATATATATATATATATATATATATATATTACTTTGGTTCTTTACGATAATCATTTCCTTTTAGATCTTTTGGTTATTACCTTGTTGAGTAACATGAAGACCCAGAAAAAACAGAACCCAAATTATTTATTTATTTTCCCATTAAACTAACCCTAACCCTAACCCTTGTTGAACGTAAAAAAAATAAATAAATACAATTTTAACAGTTTTATTACAAAATGGGTTGGGTCTGTTTTTTCTGGGTCACCCTGTAATATTATGTTACTCAACTAGGGGGTTAGGGTTAGGGTTTAGGGTTAGAGTTAGGGTTTAGAGTTAGTTTAATGGGAATATAAATAATATAGGTTCTGTTTTTTGGGGGGTCACCCTCTAATATCATGTTACTCAACTAGGAAATAACCGAACTTTTAATTATTATTTTTATTACATTTGTCACTTCTTTCAGTTGCTTTTTAGATTAAATACTTTTATTATTAATTCTTTTATTACTTCCATTCGCTCTTTGCTTTTTAGATGAAGTGTTTTCCAATCTAGTTGAACGTTGAATTCAAAAAGAGACAGCCCTGTGAATACGCAGACGCGAAAACACCGGATACGACCTGTTTGACAACAGTGACGCGTGCATACTCGGAAGAAAATTTCAATATTCCATAATAGAACAGAAACCCGAATAAAACCGGAGAGTACACAACCACAACGTTCTGTGAACAAAAAAAAAGAAAAGAAATATCCAGGAAATTAGTCCTCGCCAACTTCCTGTAATGACGAGAAGAGAGTCCTTAAGTGGATGCGAAGCCAGTTCGTCAGTGTCTTTTTAGAATGTGTGACGTTCTTGAAGTGTCTGTCTCTAGTGAAGCTCTTGTCTGTACATTGTTGTTCCAAGTTATTCGATACCACGGACAGCGTCTTTCCCTTTTGTATTGTCAGCAGAGAGAAAAGAATCGAATGATTATTCGTAAAAATTATCGATTTTCCAATAGAACGCTTGTTTTATTTTCACATTGGTGTGTGATTTCGTCAGTTGTCTGTTCTTTCTCTAATGTCTGTTTCTGTTTGGTGTTGTTAGTGCCATTCATTTCAAGCAATTCAAAGCGAGGCTGACACACAGCGTTTAAAACAAGGCGGAACCCGAACCAATGTACGATTTAAAATATTTTTTGTTAGCCGTTCATATCCGGTCAACTAAACAAACAAAAACGGAAAAAATATTAAAATAGAAAATGCATCTGTATGGAATAAATGATAATAAATATTAAAACCCGTATATATTTCCTTGTATTTTGTTAGTTTTATTATTTTGAGGATTTCACACCTGCCGTAGCTGGTGGTTCACTCGAGGCTGAGTGACAGCAAGTCTCCTCGGGTCTCTAGGACTCTTCTGAGAATTTTAGCCGATCCCAACAGTGCTGTAGTTTGGATGGTCTCGATTCTTCCTCTGATTTCCAATTCACCCTAAATTTTTTTCCAAAGCTCTGGGGACTGTTCCAAGGGCACCAATTATAATTGGTACGACCTTCACCTTTATGATCCAAATTGTCCTCACTTCTCTGGCAAGGTCTAAGTATTTTTCTATCTTTTTGCTTTCTTTCATTTTCACTCGGTGGTCGACCAGGACCGCAAAATCAACGAGATGATAGGTTATTTTCTTCTTGTCGATTAATACTAAATCCGGTCTCCTGACCGGGATTAGAGGATCCGTCTGTACCTCGAAGTCCCAGAGAATTTCATGCGACTCGTTCTCCAGAACAGGTTCAGGTTTGTGCATATATAATTGTGGTTGTATGGTGAAAATTGAATTTCTTACACAATTCCCAGTGAATTACCTTTCCCACAGTATCGTGTCTAGTCTTGTACTCTCTTTGTGCTAGTTTGCTGCATTCGCTTATTATTATTATTATTATTATTATTATTATTATTATTTCTTCACCTCTTGCGAGTTTTTCACATCAGCGATAGTTAGAAGTCTATAACTAGAGGCCAAGTGACAGCATGTCTCCTCAGGACTTTTCTAAGCATTCTGGCCCAATCTCAGTAATGATGTTGTGTGAATGGTCTCATTTCTTCCTTTGTTTGCCAAATCCTTTTGTCTATTTTCTAAACTCATGGGAACTGTTCTAAGCGCACCAGCTACAATTGGTATCATCTTCACCCTCATATCCCACCATCTTTTTTCAATTCTCTGGCAAGGTCCAGGTATTTGTCTATCTTTTCGTTTTCGTATTCTTTCATCTTTATTCTGTGATCTGTTGGGACTACAAAATCTACCAGTTGACAAGTTCTCTTTTTCTTGTTAACCAATACAAGGTCTGGTCTTCTGGCTGGAGTAAAGTGACCCGTCTTCATCTCATAGTCCCAGAGAATTTCATGCGCTTCATTCTCAAGAACAGATTATGGTTTATACATATACCATTTTGCTGTATTGTCAAATTTTAATTTCTTACACAATTCCCAGTGGATCAGCTTTCCCACCCAGTCGTGCCTAGCCTTGTATTCTTGTTGTGCTGGTTTGCTGCATTCGCTTAATACATGGTTGATCGTCTCATATCTGTCTCCAGACATCCTACAGTTGCTGTTCTGTTGTGTCTTACCTATTTTTACTTTGATATAATTTGGTCTTATGAAATGAACAAAAAGGGATAAGACCATTCTTAAAATGGACAAAAGAAGAACTCAGACAGATTGACCAAAGGACGAGAAAGTTAATGACCATGCACAAGGCTCTCTACCCTAGAGACGATAGAGATAGGTTATATGTGTCAAGAAAGGAAGGGTAGAAACCACAATCCAACAACTTGAAGATTACACATGAAAGAGCAAAGACAAATTGCTTATGGCGGCCAACAATAGTAGAAGTGACAGATGGACAAACAGAAAAACAACAAAGACTAGAAAACAAAAATAGGAAGAAAAACAATTATATGGACACTTTAAATGACAAATCGAAGAGGTTGCACATGAAAAGACTTGGACATGGTTAAGAAAAGGAAACCTCAAAAGAGAAACTGAATCTTGTGCTGCAATTATGAGTGATTCAGTTTCTCTCTTGAGATTTGCTCTTCGTGACAATGTTCAGGTCTTTTCATGTGCAATCTTCCCAATTTGTCGCGTGAATATCCATATAATTATTTTTCTTCACATTTCTGTTTTCTAGTTTTTGTTATTTTCTGCTTGTCTATATGTTGCCATTACTGATATTGCTTATAATTATGATTGATGGCTATTATTCCACTCCTTATTAGTTTTTTCCTACCAGCGTTAACTGGGGAATATCATTATTAGATTTTCACACCAGCGTTAGTTTATGGTCTTTCATTGAAGTTTGAGTGACTCCTCAGGTATCCATGACTCTCCTGAGTATTCCAGCTGATTTCAACAATCCTGTTGTCTGGATGGTCTCAAGTCTTCCTCTGATTTTCAGTTCCTCTATTCTTTTTTCTAAGCTTTTGGGAACCGTTCCAAGTGCCCTAACTACTATTGATATCACTTTCACCCTCATATTCTACAGTTTTGTTGGGTTTTTTTTGGTTTTTTCAATTCTCTAGTGAGGTCTAGGTATATGTCTATCTTTTCTTTCTTTTTTTTCTTTTTGTTCATCTTTTGCTGGAACTGCAAATCTACCAGTTGACATTATTATTATTATTATTATTATTATTATTATTATTAATTTTATTTTTATTTTTATTTTTTTACGTTTCTCACGCCAGCTACAATTGGGGGTTTTCAATGAAGGTCGAGTGACAACAAGACACCTTAGCTCTCCAGGACCCTTTTCAGTAGTCTAGCCGATCTCCTATGTTTTTGGTCTTTTACTCCAGTTACTCTAGTCTCTTTAGCAGGCTTTTTGGGGGTTGGATTGCTCCAATGACTCCGACTTTGATTGATATTATTGTCACCTTAATGTTCCATAGATTTTTCAGTTCACTGACTAGGCCCAGGAGTTTATTGGCCTATTTGCTTGCACCCGCCTGTTTCTATTTATCTATCTCTATATATATATTATCCATATCTATCTTAGTATACTCATATATATATATATATATTAACCATTTCTTACATATCTATTTATCTATGTATAGATGGCAGTCTAGACAGCAGCTATATAGACTATTTTATCTCTCTCTCTCTCTCTCTCTCTCTATATATATATATATATATATATATATATAAAAGATAAATCTAATGAGTCAGACCGACCGACTAAAAGTTTCGCTTAATGCTCTTCAGGGCTGAGACCTGACTATCTATCTATCTATCTATCTATCTATCTATATATATATATATTATATATATATATATATATATTATATATATATATATGCTGTCTAGACTGCCATCCATACATAGATAGATAGATATGTAAGAAATGGAATACTATCTAGATAAACTAATGTAGATAGTATGATAATATAGATATACACATAAACTAATATCGATAAGTTATAATAGGCTACGAGAATATGTAGATAAACAAATATGAGTATACTAAGATATATTGTCCAACTCAGTGTATGAGTAGCATAGAAATCTGAGAAACTGATGGTTGGTGTGACGCTCCACCTCAGATGCCAAAACAATCTGCTTGGTCTAGCCCTATTGAAAGGCATTAGACTCCCTCGTTGTCTGGCTGATACCGACTTTAGGCCGCCTCATCGCTTTACTTTATATATATATATATATATATATATATATATATATATATATATATATATATATATATATATCATTAGTAGTAGTATCAATATTAATGATATAGTATACTATATTCACAAGTAAATAGTGCTTAATATTGTGGATAGAGCCTGTAGATATAGTTAGGGTAGCGTGGACATGAAGTCAACGGCGCTTAATTACTGACAATCTTAAGAATCGCATAACCAAGCGCGTTTGAATTCATGTCCACACTACCTAACTTAAGAATATATATATAAATAATATTTCTTCTCTCTCTCTCTCTCTATATATATATATATATATATATTATATATATATATATATATATATATTGAGAGAGAGATAGAGAGAAATATTCTATATTCTATATATTCTATATATTCTAAATATTATGTATATATATATATAAATATATATATTCTATATATTCTAAATATTATATAATATATATAAATATTAATATATATATATATATATATAAATATTATATATATAAATATATATATATATATTATATATATATATATATAATATATATATATATATATATATTCTTATGTTAGGTAGCGTGGATAGAATAGTAGATATGTCCCGAAATAATATATATATATATATATATATATATATATATATATATATATATATATATATATTCTTTCGGGGCATATCTAGTATTCTATCATTGTTAACAATATTGATTGTATCTATTTTTCTTATGTTTTGTTTTATCTCCTGTATACTCTTTCTATTTTGTTTTTGTTTCTTTTGTCTTTGTTTTATGTCTATTTTGGCTTCTTTTTTGTTTTGTTTCTTGTTTTGTTTTGTTTCTTCTTTTTTTTATTTTTTCCCCATTATTATCTTTCGCTTCTTCTCGTCTTCACTGTCATTATTCCTTTCCGTCGACTTTCGTACGAACCATTTTCCCAAGGAATTTTCCACAGAACATCTTCAAATAATTCGCAACTCGCTGATTTCTCCTGAAGTGATTCGTTGAAGCATCCTTAATTAATGGCGCTTCCGATGTTGTATGAAAAATTGAGACGTGAGAAATATTTTCCATGTGAAGAAAACTGGAATATTTTGTCTTTTAACAGCAAATTTCTTCCAGGGGCAAAAAAAAATATATCAGGAAGAAAATGCTATTATTTATTGTGGAAATCTCCCCTTCTTCTCTCTCTACCCCCTATTTCTATCTCTCTCTGTCTCTCAGTCTCCTTCTCTCTCTCTCTCTCACTCTCTCCCCCTCTCTCTCTCTCTCTCTCTCTCTCTCTATATATATATATATATATATATATATATATATATACAGAGAGAGAGAGATATGTTTGTGTTGGTTTATCTATCTTTTCCATTTACATTTTCATATATATATACAACGTGTGTAAAAAAATATCGGTATTTTTTGTACTTTTTGACACACCTTGTATTCTGAAAAAATAATTCTTCATTTCTATTTTGGTAAATATAGCTTCAGACTCGGCACTTTTATGACACACCTTGTATTCTGAAAAAAAATTCTATTCATTGTTCATTTCTACCTTGGTAAATACTGCTTCAATCTCGATACTTTTATGACATATATATATATATATATATATATATATATATATATATATATATAATAAGTCAATAATAATTATCAGGTGAACCGATTACGTCATTCCCTTAAATTCTTCCTGTATAAAATCCTTTTTGTTCTGTCAGCTGTGCTGTTTTCCTAGCACATGATCGTTCCTTTTGTTCTTTGTTTAAAATTATTTCCAGTATAAACCTTACAATCGTAACCTTACATCGTGAATTTGCCCATGTATATATGCTAGCTAGATAATATATATCTAATTGGGAATACAAATGGAAGGTACATTTTATTTACTAAATATAATTTCTGTTTTTAATTTTGTTTCTAAGAATTATGAAAATTGTGTAAGCCACATCAAAATTGAATAACGGACTTTTCGTGTCTATCTACTATTTATAGTTTCTTTTGTTTGGCCTTATTTTAAAAGCTTTCTGTTCTTCTATTATATATACTAGCAAATATATGCACCCTCCGGGTGCAAGTATTCAAGTTTTAATATAATAAAATATCATATTAAATTAGAATGGCTAATGAAACTGAATAAGAATGCAGATAAAAAGATTTGGAACCAAAGAGGGTATGACTGAGAAATAGAACAACTTTGAAACTAACTCTTCCATCATTTTCTGTTACTCCCATCTTTCATAGGTAAATTTTCCAAATTTAACTATTTAGTTAAAATATGAAGCAAAGAATAATATTGCAGTTATTTCTTCTTGTTAATGGATTTCTTTTAAGATTTATCCCCGAGATTTTTGCTCATATTCATTAAAATAAAACCAAACAATTAGAAATCCATAATACTAAGCATATATTTATTAAAATCAAATTTTTAATATCAATATGCAAATTAGCCTTCCCATTCACACCGTAAATCGCTATTTTGTTGTATATATAAATCCAATTGCATGTTATTCGTATGTAGATATGGTCAACTGTATTAATAATGTAAAACAATTTTACTAATAATTGAGGTTTAATTAAAAATAAAATCATGGAGAATGTGATGTAAATAACAAAGGGTATTGTGACTTGAATATTAATATAGTTTCGGTTACAGACAGACAAACCCACAATCTCCATTATAATAAGATATATATATATATATATATATATATATATATAGAGAGAGAGAGAGAGAGAGAGAGAGAGAGAGAGAGAGAAATATATATATATAGAGAGAGAGCTGGGTTAGCTCAGTCGGTAGAGCGTTCGGCTAGAAACCACAAGGTTCCTAGTTCGATACCGACCCTCGCCAACTCAGCGTATGAGTAGCATAGGGATATGTGCGGTAAAGTAAAGAGCTGATGGTAGATGTGGCGCTCCACCTCAGACGCAAAAACAATCTCCTTGGTTTAGCGCTATTGAAAAGGGGATAGCCTCCCTCGCTGATTAGCTTTTACCGACTAGGCCACCCCGAGGACTTTACTTATATAGATAGATAGATAGATAGATAGATGGAAAGGGTGTTAGAACGAATCCGACAGAAGGAGGTAAAATATGAGGAATGAAAGAACAAAACTCACACAAAAAGGTGTAGTATATTTCACTGGAGAATTGAACTCGGCGTCTTCAGCTTATATTGAATTATCAGGATCATACAAGTGTTTTATAGAAGGGGAAGTGGGTAGGTGGGTAATATAGATATATAGATGTGTGTGTGTGTGTGTGTGTGTGTGTGTGTGTGTGTGTGTGTGTGTTAATTTTGATAGAATAGTGCGCTGTATTTATAAATAGATATTATCAATATCTTGGATAAACATGCACATCTAAGGATAGCGTGGACATGAACTCAACTGCGCTCGCTTACTGACAGTTTCTCGCACATGCGATTCTTAAAACAATATATATATATATATATGTATGTGTGTGTGTGCGTGTGTGTAAAGGAAATTATCTTCAAGTATGAGAGTAAAAATTACACGTAGGTAAATTTTTCACTTGAATATTAGTCACGTGACAATACTGAGCACAACGATAATGATATTTAGCAGGTGAAATGATTGCATCATCATTTAACTCCTTCTGTTGTGTTGTGTTAACTGTGTTGATTTCCTAACACAATATAGTTTCTTGAACTTGGTTTGAGAATCGCATAGGCGATAAACTGTCAGTAACCAAGAGCCGTTGACGTTACCCTGAACCTACAAGGCATAGTCTATGTTTGTTTACGTGCCTACATTTATTTAACTCCGATCGCGAGTTCAATATCGTATCTGGGTCCCTGCATATATATATATATATTCCCGTAGTTAGGATCTTTCCATTGTGGTTTAACCAAGCTGATGCAGGTAGACCATAAGGAGAGCTCAATGTGCCTAATACCAGTGAGTGGGAAGACTGAGCAAGATATTCAGTAAATGAAGGAAAAAACTCTAAACTTGCTTCATTACAATAATTTATTTCAACCGTATTACTACGGCATCTTCAGGTAATTCCAAGAACATGACTCTAAGACACTTGTGAAATAAATTTTCCTTCATTTACTATATATATATATATATATATATATATATATATATATGAGAGAGAGAGAGAGAGGGAGAGAAAGAGAGAAAGAGAGAGAGCAAAAGAGAGGAAGAGAGAGAGAGAATGAAATAAACACCACATATGCTTCATATAATATACAATATTTACAAAATAAAATATTCGGTGTGGGCCCGTTGACATAGAAAAACACAACAGAGACAAAAAGATACAAAGGGAGACAAATAGAGACGATTCTCATCTTAGGGCCTGAGTCAATTTCTTACTGAATCTAAAAACATTGTAGTTTTTTGCCGCTTTATGTTTTTTGGAGCATGGGACCTTCAGACACCCTTTCCGCGATCACGATTCGTGGGGGCACTTTTATCATTTATACCGTAAAAATCCGGTTGTTTGTTAGGGTTAGGGGTTAAGGTTAGGGTTAGGGTTAGGGGTTAGGGTTAGGGGCTAGTTTTATAAAAATTTTTTAAACTCTAAAAATCGTCTGTTAACAATTAACCGGATTTTGACAGTGTAAATTGAAAAATGTCCCCACGAATCGAGATTGCAAAAGGGGTACCTAAAGATCATATTGTCCGAAATTCTTAATGAATGTTTACATAAGCGCATATAGCAACTTAACAACTAAAAACTTAAAAAAGTAGACAAGCTTTTTTTAACGCAAACCTCATACGTGGATATTGTCTGCTATTGTATGAATAATCCTATTCTACACACGTACTGTTTGACAGTTCTAATCAGCTGTCAGCGATCAACAGTCAGCGTTATTAATATTTAACAATTTGACTTTTAAATGATACGGACAGCGATCTAGTATGTGTTGCTTACTGCAGACCTGTTTTTTTACTACTATCCGCTTTTTTAACGACAATATTTTGTGTTTTTGTATTATTCATTACGATTAACCCTGATAATCCAATTTTGGTAAAACTTAAGTAGGTTATCTATCTATATATTTCTACTAAATTTGTTCTAATAACGCATTGAGCACTTTTATATTCTTTATTACCCCGACTTATTCGATTAATAATTGTATCGACGCTCAAAGTTGCGTTTAACTCGATATTTTATTTCCTGGTAAGTCATCTACATTTTCATTTGTGTATGTATGTATTTATCAACCCCTCCGAATGGGCAGGATGGGACATTTTTAGGAGGAGGTTAACATGTTTGAATTCAGAGTTTTCCTTCTCCTAGATTGATTGCCTAACGAAGGTTAAAGTGTCCAGTATGGCCTGCTATTTACTCATAACTGGAGGCAGCTCGTGAGTGCATACAGTTTCCAAGGGTAGCTTTGAACACGTGGTAACGAGCCCATTTCCTACGACTCTAACCCTTACACCTGGCATATCCTTACCTTTCATATATATATATATATATATATATATATATATATATATGTATGTATGTATATATATATAATATATATATATATATAATATATATATATAATATATATATATATATATATAATATATATCTATAATATATAATATATATATATATATATATCTTATTATAATGGAGATTGTGTGTTTTTCTGTCTGTAACCGAAACTATATCATTACTCAAGTCAAAATTCCTTTATTTATTTACATCACATTCTCCATGATTTTATTTTTATTCAAACCTCAATTATTAATAAAATTTTTTTACATTATTAATACTGTTGACCATATCTACATATTATTAACATGCAATTGTATTTATATATACAAAATATAGTGGTGTGCAGTGTGAAGGGGAAGGCTAATTTGCATATTGATATTACAAATTTGATTTTAATAAATATGTGCTCAGTATAATTGATTTCTAATTGTTTGGTTTTATCTTAATGAATATGAGCAAACATCTCTCCAATAAATCCATTAACAATATTAACAGTAATTCTATTCTTTACTTCCTAATTTAACTAAATAGTTAAATTATGAAAATTTAGCAATGAAAGACGGGAGGGAAGAAAAAGCAAGTTTTAGTTGTTCCCCCTCTGTTTCAAATCTTTTTATCGGCATCTTATTTAGTTCCATTTCCCTTTCTAAGTTAACATAATATTCTATTTCCTTAAAACTTAAATACTTGCACCCGGAGGGTGCATATATTTGCTAGTATATACAAGGTGTGTCAAAAAAATATTGAGATTTTTTGAACTTTTTGACACACCTTGTATTCTGAAAAAAAATAACGTTTCATTCATTCTTCATTTCTATCTTGGTAAATACAGCTTTAAACTTGGTACTTTTTTTACACATCTTGTATTCTGAAAAAAAATTATGAATGGAACATTATTTTTTCAGAATACAAGGTGTGTCAAAAAGTTCTTTTACTTAAATTGAAGTCATACCTAATTTTGAAAATTAATTAATTGATAATTAATGAATTAGGCGGACACATATGTTCAAATGTAAGCCTAAACAAATCGAGAAGAAGTCAATCTCTGCATGTACATTTCGGCCTATTATGCCTCATCAGCAGAGTTATAGACAGGAAGACAGGATATATATATATATATATATATATATATATATATACACACACACACACACAAGGTGTGTAAAAAAAGTAACGAATTTTTTGTACTTTTCAACATATCTATCATACACGTATAGGAGGAATCCCTATGGCGTAGTGTCTAACGTCTTGGATTGCGACACCGTAGTAAGCGAGTTCGAATCCTAGTCATGCTATACGTTCACTATCAGACTAATATACTAGGGAAAAATATAAACATATATATGTGCGTATGTGTGTGTTTGAATATCTGCTTCGATACAAAAAAAAGAGATGTCTAGAATAAAATCATGGAATTGATATGCATTTTTCCTGTTGACAATCTTCTCACACTTTAGCAGACATTTCTTTGCAAATGTCGCAGAAGAGAAAAAAATATATATTTTTTTTTTTTTTTACAATGAATTGCTGCTGTTTTCACAATCCGATCTGTCAGGTTTTGGCACGTGATCATTCTTGTACTATTCTTTCGTGACACTTACTCACACTTGCTTTACTTCTCGTGTGCGCACACACACACACACACACATATATATATATATATATATATATATATATATATATATATATATATATATATGTCACAGACACAGACACACACACACACACACACACACTCACACACATATATATAATATATATATATATATATATATATATATATATATATATATTATACGTGTCTGTTTCACTCATGTAACGTTTATATTGGCACCTGCTTGGTAGTTTAAAAAAGCGGCGTATTTCCCAGCGGTGCCAGACATCAAGGTTCGAACGCAACTGATAAGACTATAGTTCAAGATACAGGGTCAGGCAAAATGATCTGACACATTTGTTGGTTAAATAAAAGGCAAATAAAGTAAAGAAACAAAAAAGTGTTTTTATTTTCGAAAAGTACATATAATGCCATTTTTTTTCATATAATGCCATTTTGTTTTGTTTCTTTATAATGCCATTGTTTTTCGTTTCTTTTTCTGTTGCTGCCATGAATTGGACTGGTGAGCATCGCGCTTTCATTGTGGAAACGTTTATCAACATCATTTTGTATGGATGCATTTGAAGATCATTGTGAAGAATTCTTTGCAAACTTCTTTCGTTCTTTCGGAAAGTCTAAGAGCCTGGGCGTGTTTAAATGTGGAACGGAGTGGAGACTGTTGAACTGAAGCTCTTACCGCTGCCACATTTTCTAGAGTTCTGGCGGTTGATTTTCGTTTCAATGCAGATCCAGTAGCTCTGAAGTTGGTAACCCATAACAAGATCGTGTTTCGAGCTGGTACAGGATCATGTCTACCAAGATTGAAGTGCAAACGGAACCCTCTTTGTGTTGCAGTTACAGATTCGTTTGTTTTGATAAACGTTTCCACAATGAAAGCGCGATGCTCACCAGTCCAATTCATGGCAGCAACTGAAAAAGAAACAAAAAACAATGGCATTATAAAGAAACAAAACAAAATAGCATTATATGGAGAAAAAAATGGCATTATATGTACTTTTCGAAAATAAATACACATTTTTGTTTCTTTAGTTTATTTGCCTTTTATTTAACCTACAAATGTGTTAGATCATTTTGCCTGAACCAGTATAATTCGTATCAATAATTTTCACCCGCTATTGGTCTTCTGTCGGAGTAAATGTTTTGATTATTGACTCAGCATCTTTATCAATTTCATTTTTGTCTGTGTGTCGGGGGCACGTGAGTATTATGGTCATAGTTTTAGAATAAAAAAGAATAAATGATTAAAGTAAAAAAAAATCTCCTTGAGAAAATCATGAATCCATCTTTGTAGCTCCCACCCCCCACAACATCTCTGGGAGGAAATAATCTTCATACAATGACTGTTATTTACACAGTAGCATTGCAACCAACAAAGCCTTCATCAGATAATGACTTTCGGTTCAGGCATAGTTTCGGGGCCGAAGCATCATTACCACTAACCCAGAACGCCCCAGCAGATACTTTGTCGGTTTGATGTCACAATGTAGGATTGCCATATCCACGCTGATGCGGTTACAGCTTTATCCTGGATCTTTTTGATTTATTCCCTCTTGTCTGGTGGAGAATGTCCAAGTTTAGACAAAAATGCCAAGGTTGAGTTGGCAATAAATCCCCGGCATCCGACTTCGATAGGAAATACATCTGTTATCCATCCGTTTCTGACGCATTGTTCCCGTAGGTCTTCAAATTTTTCCAACTTACGCTGATGTTCCCAGTCAAGATTTTCTTCAAATGGAACTGTCAATTCAACGATAAAAACTTTCTTTTGATTAACAGTCTATTTAAAGTGAGCACATTCATGCACTCACTCCAAACAAACTTTTTATTTGTTCGGAAATGAGGTACAGCGCATGTGCACACAACTCGGCATATAGCCGGAAATTTGGTTTTGGGTGGGGGTGATAAAACTGGTCATATCACTACACGGATCTATCTAGCTAGGCTCACTCACCGACCGATTCATTCAAAAATAAAAAATAAAATTCTTGCATTCTCTCCTTGCGCAGCTCCCTTTCACCAAAATACCTCATTCGCTCTATGCATCTATCCTACTTAAAAAATTTCCCAATATTGATGATTGGCAATGGAGGGGCTGGGAAAAATTGAAAATTAAAAAACCAAGAAACTGAAAAACACATCTAAACAAAACAAAAATTGTGAGTCATTTTGGTTTCCCCCTTTCCCTCAGCTATTGTGTAGGCCCGCCGACTGTCTTCCGCACTTTGTTTTTTGAAAGCAAGCCGGTCAGTGCCTCTAATATGGGAGTGGGTGTCCTTAGTGGGTGGTCGGCAAAAAAAAAATGTGGGGGGGGGTTCTTTTGATTAACAGAGCAAATGACAATATCAGGACGCTGGACCGTTAACGTTATTTCAGTTGGAAAAATGAGTTCCAAGAAGCATGCAATGCGCCAGACCATGGAGCCATCAAACAGTGACGAAATATGCCTATTTTTACGCAAAAATCTCGAAATGTTTCCTTCTTTAACGAAATGTACTGCTTTGTTAATGTTATTAACAGTTTTATTTGCCTTCTCACAACATATCTTCGATGCCTCCGCAACAATCTCGAGGACTTCATTGTACCTCCACGTGTAGCTTCTTAGAGCATACTCGCTTTGATTTCTTTGTTTAATGGCATATCAATTGCCGTGGTTTATATAATTCCAAAGCCATCCTTGTAGAAGAATAGCAATTGTACTATTGAATATAAACGGGGAGATAGAGTAATTATATATTTCCCTAGTATATTAGTCTGATAGTGGACGTAATAGCATGACTAGGGTTCGAACTCGCTTACTACGATGTCGCAATCCAGTATGTTAGCCACTACGCGATAGGGATTCATCCTCTGTGTGTATTATAGATCAGACTGAAATCTATAAGCTTTTTAGATTTCAGTCTGATCTAGGCAAGCAAACCATTGGATCTGCGATTATCAACTCCATTTTAAAAAAAACGTCTCCGAAACTGAGGACCACTACTATATATATATATATATATAATATATATATATATATATATATATATATATATGTTAGTGTAGTCAACGGAGCCCAGTAACAGTCAATTTCTCACCTATTTGATTTTCAAATCAAGTGAATTAAGTTATTTTTCCTTATTTACTGTTACGTACTATATCATAGGAAGGGTAGTAAAGTTTTGGGGC
>CM042150.1:82427340-82442340 GCA_023376005.1 Doryteuthis pealeii
CCAACAGGGATCTTTTAATTGACAGTAATGTATATATATATATATATATATATATATATATATATATATATATATATATATATATGTGTGTGTGTGTGTGTGTGTGTGTGTGTGGTGTAAAATAGAGGAAAAAGTGGATATAACAACACAGTAACTAAATTCAATTAATATTTCACTTCATTGTTTAGCTGATGCTTTTTCAAAATTTTATTGTTCAGCTAAACAATGAGGCGAAATATCAATTGCATTTAGTTGCTGTGTTGTTATACCCACTTTTTTCCTCTATTTTCAACCACATTTTGTCGGATATATTCAAACCTTACTCCTCAATATATAATTATATATATAATATATATATATATGTTGTGTGTGTGTGTGTGTGTGTGTGTGTGTGTGTGTGTATATATATATATATATATATATATATATATATATATATATATATATTTCACCAAACAAATTACTAAGACATCACTCTGATCTGGCAGTGTTATCTTTTCAAACTCTACCAAGCGTATATATATATATATATATATATATATATATATATATATATATATATATAAGGATATGAAAACACACAATGCTGTTAAAATGAAAATATTTTATATTATATTCATAGCTAATATTGAACAATATTTCGATTTATAAAAATCGTCATCAGAGCTTGTTTTTAATCCGGACTCATCGAGAGAGAAGCAGAAAATAATTTAAAATCAAAAAACGTTCCAAAAAACTTGCAAGTCATGCGATCGGTTCGTCATTTGCACATCCCTAGCGTTTCTACGCCAACGACTTAATTGTATATCTTTAGTGTAACAGTTTTTGAAAGAAGAAGACATATTTCAAATTCAAAAATAAACAAATTCTCTTTTTCAAACGGGAAGAATTTTAACCCGTTTATGGTCAGTCTGCAACAGATTTTTTCAGAAAAGAAATATTTTTTCAACTGTTTTTTTAAGATACTTTTTAATGAAAAAAATATGAATAGTGTAAGGGTTTTTTGGGATAATGTGAAATTTAAATATGTTAGGAAGTATATGTCAGAAAATAAATTTCACCAAACAAATTCATACCGTTGGATTCATTTCCTTACTCTTAACTTATATATATATATATATATATATATATATATATATATATATAGTTAAGAGTTATATATATATATATATATATATATATATATATATATTATCCGTATGGTCGTTAGACCAATTTGTTATTTTAATTTTAGTAAAAATCTTCCTCTTCAGAACTACTTGCAGTAATATTAAAAGTGAAAAACCTTTCCTGTAATTTGAAATCCAATTTGTCTGTGATGTTTTTAACACATTTCTTATAGAACTGAAGGGAAAGTTATCTAATATTGTATCAGAAGTTTAAGCTTTGACTATCGAAATTCTAATCACTGAATTTAGTAAGAAAAATAAACATTCACATATGGCATTTCGACTGTGACTTTATCATTTGCCTCACAGAAGCCGATATTCTAGATGAAAGAAGAATCTTTGAATATAAAAAAATGGCAGACATTTCAGAAATTGCCAATTAATGTAATCTTTAAAATACATTACGGTTTTGTATCGAGCCCAGTCAGCTGGGTATGTAGAATACAACAATCGCAACTCTAAAAAGGGTAAATTCCCCTCATGGGGCCACCTGTTGGTTGTGGGTGGTGACTCGTGATGGGTCGGGTGTCTCTCTGGTTTTGATGTTTCTCTGTTTAGGTTCCATTTTTGGCAGTTTTATCAAGCAGACAACGCAACCAGCTGATTGATCGAAGGGGGTTTCTCCGACAACCCTTCTAGCCTGAGTAAGAGCCAAAGGGAAGTGTTGCATGTGAGGTACTGTTCATCCACCAGGATTCCGTCTTTAAGCACCACGGGACGCCACCTTACACCTCTTCATGGAGACAACGTAGTAACCTTTTCTTGTATACGCAATTTTATTGGTTTCCCAGAAGCATTCTTCATCCATATTCTAGTGATGGGAAGCAGCAACAGAGAGGGAAAGATATCATTCCCAAACCTTTTTTATCATATATGTGCTAGAAGGCGGTGACTGTGGATCTTAGTGTCCTGGGTAAGACGTTAGACTTTATCCAATGGTGAAGTTCCAGTTTTGGAGCACTGAAAAGCTGACTCCGCAACTAAATCGGCTCTAGATTTGATCCCCGACAAGTTCAAGATTACATATACTGATTTGAAACCTAAAATTAATAGATTCCTTCATACAAAAAGGAAACAACACTGGAATAATAACATCTCCAATAAATTCTTCCTAATCAAACCCACTCTGGGAGGCTGGAGACCAACTTTAATGAAGTCTAGAAAGGAACAAATCATTGTGTCCCGGTTGTCGTCGAAGTAAATGGAATCGGTGCCCCGAGTTCAGATCTTTGACGAGGTTTGTTTGCGTTTCATTTCACGCTAATACCCTGGAGGAAGTCATGAATCCATCTGTTCTTCTCCAGCTCTTGGTAAATAGAAGAGCAAACTGGGTCCTTTTGTTGCATAATCTATGCAGTTGCATAAGATTATTGTCAACGCCCTGTATTTCTGAAGGGATTACCCCTTTTTATATCACGGGCGGGACTTTCCATGGAATATTACAGAAAGCCCGCGAAATACGTGAAGTCACGTGATCGCTGGTTAACCCTCAGTTCCATCTTGGACGTCAGGCAGAAAGCATGTCTGCCTTAGCTGGGCTTAAATGCACACGCCCGTTGTGTTAGTTAGAAGAAGAAGTTTAAGCAATAAAAGTTTAAAGAAATAATATGGTGTTCTTGTTTGATGAATGTCTTGGCAAAAAGACTGACCAAGAAGAATGAATACATCAAAGACGAACAGCCAACAAGAATCTAGAAATAGAATTCAAGATGGAGAGAAAGAATAGAAACGACTAGAGATCACCAAATTGCCAAAGAAGTAAGTAATGCAAAATGCATCTCTCTGTCTACCTATGTCTATCTCTCCCTCTCTAGTAAAAGAACACTTGTATATATATATACCCATCAATGGGGGTATATAACACTTTAGCCTCGTTTAGACAAACAGTCTAGGAGGAAAACTTTGAATTAAACACGTAACTAGTGCTGTTCGTAGAATATGTGGCACATTGATATATAAACATATACATACAATAACCACTAAGCTCACTCGGTCGAGCGTGTGACTAGGAATCACAAGGTCCCTGGTTCGATACTGGCTCTCGCCAACTCAGCGAATGAGTAGTACAGGGATCTGTGCGGTAAATTAAAATGCTGATGGTAGGTGTGGCGCTCCGGCTCAGACGCAAAACAATCTCCTTGGTCTAGTGCTAGTGAAAAGGTGATAGACTCTCTCGCTGTCTGGCTGATACCGACTTTAGGCCTCCCCGACGACTTTACTTACGTTTACTCTTAAGTAAAGATATTTTTAAAAGAACTGATTTCGTGTGGCCTTTAGTCAGACACATAGGTTAACTTTGTTGTAGTTGAAATGATAGTCTACAATTTGTCTGACTGGTTTCTTCATGATAAATATTGAATCTTTTTCTCTCTCTCTCTCTCTCTCTCTCTCTCTCTCTCTCTCTCTCTCTCTCTCTCTCTCTCTCTCTCTCTCTCTTCTTTATATTGTTGCTTTTCATCTGGATGTTCCGGCCAATGGATCCACGCTGCTCCGTCGTACGGAAACAGTGTGGATCTGAAACAACTGCTCAAGGGAGGTAACTTCGTTATTTCCGATTTGAGCTGCTCACGTGAATCGTCTGGGAATGTAACGACAGGAATCGGAAGATCGTACCGATAAACGGATTTATTTAGACTGGCACAAGGCCCACAAGTGTAGGGCACTCTCAGTCAGAGTCGAAATCACTATACAATCTGTTACCAAGTAGCCCATGGTGTTCGGCCTCTATGTCTCTATAAATAATTGGTTTGGTTGCGTGTGGGTGGGTGATTGCACATTGTCTTACTTAAATTCTTTATACACGCACACGCATATATATATATATATATATATATATATATATGTGTGTGTGTGTGTGTGTGTGTGTGTGTGTGTGTAGAATTAAACAAAAGACACATCTCCTGTTTAAAAATTTAATTTTTGATCTTTTCGATTTTTCTGGCCAACTTTTTAATGTTTGGGTGGAATTCGTGGATAAGTCCACCAAAGTTCAGGTCCCGAGTACTTTCGGCACTTCGAAGTGCCATCATCAGAATTGACGAGAAGGTGTTATAGGCATTTTAAAATGTGTGTACTGCATTGGAAATTAATTTTGTTTAAGGATGGTTTGTATTATTTTATGTATAGAGCTTCTGGTATTTGGAGTTTTTGTTTATTTTTTTCTTTGTGCAGAATGTGTGTATTTTCAGTTAGAATATTTCGGTAATTAGAGTGGGGGCATGAATGTAATTTTAGGTGTTGTGAAATAGAGCTATTATCTATCACCCTGATGATGGCACTTCAAAGTGCCAAAAGTACTCGGGACCTGAACTTTGGTGGACTTATCCACGAATTCACCCAAACATTAAAAAGTTGGCCAGAAAAATCGAAAAGATCAAAAATAAAATTGTTAAACAGGAGATGTGTCTTTTGTTTAATTCTACATGTATAAATGAAAGAATGCTGCCCAAATACACACACACACACACACACACACACACACATACACACACAATATATATATATATATATATATATATATATATATATATATATATATAAGGGTTTTATAATTTGATTGAAGCATTGGGTTTATATTGGTTTGTTGGTTGGTTTTGAAGGCTATCACAATGCAAGTGTAAAGAAAAAGAAGGTAACAATGGTGTTGTTTGTTAACCCGAGATTATATATATATATATATATATATATATATATATATATATATATATATATATATTCCTGTAATACGACAAAGTGAAGTTTATTTTTCAACATTGGGTACCTTGCAGTCTACACACTACATCAATCGTGGAGGTGCTGGTCAAAGAAAATGGTCACATCGACTACTCCTCCGTTACTAAGGGTTTCACGTGACACAACGATCAACCGAAGATGATGATCAAATTTTTTCCTATTGTATTTTTGTAATTAAATATGTTTTGCTTGCCTGTACCCAAAAATATTAAATGATCCCCGAGGGCCAAATGTTCCTCGATTGAGAACTTCTGGTCTAAATAATGTCCATTAGTTGTGATGACTAAACGTCTAGCTGTCTTGCTGCTCTTGCATTTTGACCATCATAGAGGTACTTGCTTAATGTTTTTGATTTATTTGCGTAATGGCATATCAACCTTCACGGGGTATTTAATTCCAAAGCTATCTTTGTATAAGAACAGTAGAGGTACTTTTTAACCCCATATCTGGGGATGGGGAGCTTCATACCTTTCCAAAGGGTATTATCTTTGTATATAAGGTGTGTTGCAATATACCACTTAAATTTATAGACTATGCGAGGTCACGTGGTTTTAAACCACAGCCAATCAATAGCCTGAATACGTGGCTGGTTAACTACTTAATCACTGATACTGAGACGTCCATTTGCAATCATTGACAAAGGACCTGCAAGACTGAGGAGCACCAAGGAACAACCAGAGGATTCTGCGTTAGGATCGCGCTCTGCTTAACACAAAAGATCTCCGTTGGACAGCGTTATTGCTAGAAGCTTAAAAGGATGGCCAGAATAATTGTAACAGTTCGAAAGTGAAAATGATAACACGACTAGAGTTTGAAATCGCTTACCACGATATCGCAGTCCGGTACGTTTGCCACTACGTCACGGGAACTCCCCCTGTTTGGTTTAGTTTGTTTTATTAATAGTTTGTTTTCTTTAACTGCATATTAACCTTTCTGGGTTATTTAAAACAAAAGCCATCCTTGTAGAAGAATACTGGTACTATTTAACCAATAGCTGGGGGGTAATGAGCGAGTTAATACCTTTCTAGGTTGTATTAGTCTGAATTTGAACTTAATATGCAACTCGATCACTACGTTGTCGCAATCTAGCACGTTAGCCACTACGTTTTTTATTTTTATTTTTTATTTTTTTTGTTTATTGTAACAGTTTGGTTTCTTTAATAGCATAATTAGGTTAAATTGAACTTGACGGCCCTAAATTCCATTACTGCATGTCACCCGGCAAAAAAATCAACTTTGAACCACGTATCTTTGAGGCGTAACAGATTCTCAAAGATACGTGGTTCAAAGTAAACTGACTTGAAAAAATGTTAAAGTTTAAATAAAATAACTGGTGCATTATATATTTTATTAATTAATATATCAACACTGAAAATTTCATTAAATTCAGTTAATTCCCTTATTTTTGGTATGTTTTTTTTTCTTTCGGCGGGGTGACATAAGATGGTGGAATTTAGGTCCGTTAAGTTCGATTTAACTGCATATTAACCTTTCTGTGTTATTTAATGCTTAATCTTTCATTTTAGAAGAATAGTAGTAAGTAAAATCGTTAGGGCGGCCTAAAGTCGGTATCAGCCAGTCAGCGAGGGAGTCTATCCCCTTTTCAATAGCGCTAGACCAAGGAGATTGTATTGGCGTCTGAGGTGGAATGCCACACCTACCATCAGCTTTACCACACAGACCCCTGTGCTACTCATACGCTGAGTTGGCGAGAACCGGTATCGAACTAGGAACCTTGAGGTTTCTAGCCGAACGCTCTACCGACTGAGCTAACCCGAGAAGAATAGTAATGGTACTACTTAATCTATAGCAGGGGGAATATGGGAGTCTGTTAAATGGAGACATTGAATTAATAAATTCATCTTTAAAAATAAAATTGAAGCAGATAACATTATTGCTATTTATTCCCAATTTGATATTTCCTTCTATATAAGGTATCTTATAGATAAATGGTTTTCATTTGTCGTGTCTATAATTGAATCGATTAGTGTTCAAAATAAAGCTATTTTCTGAACGAAATTGATAACGACCTTAACCGTTTTTTGTAGATCACATCGAGTGAAGGTGAGTAATCAATATTTAGATTTTCTTATCGATATATTTTTCAAAATCTAGCAAATTTTAATTATACACACTAGTACAAAATAAAAAAAACACCCTCCGGGCAATGTAAAAATAGATTTTTGAAACATATTGCCGAGTAAAAAATTCAATGTCAGCGAGTTTGTACTCTAAGTAAGTAAAATCATCAAATTCATTAAAGGATTAAAAAATAAAACAATTTGAAATGTAAACTTTAAATATGTATTAAAATAAAACAAACTATATATAGATATATAATACCAGTCATGTATTTATTAAAACTTGTTTTAAAAAACAATGAGGACTGTCTAATGTTCAAATTTTAAGTGTATATGTTCTATGTCATGATGATTTTTGGTAATATGACGTAAGCAGTGACGTATTTTTTGTTACAGACAAAAACCGGAAGCTAATCTCTATTATTAATAGATGCTAACTTTTTAAAAAGTTTGTTGCTTGTTTGTATCGTTGGTAAGTTTTACGGCAACTCCTTTTGGGTTATTTAATAATCTGTATTATTTGGGTTATTCGGACTATTGTCCTCATCTTTATTGCTATATACACAACGTTTCGGCCGATGTAGCCTCCGGTCTTCTTCAGGTGTTTCTTGGGAATCTTCTCGAACTCTAGAGATTTCTCTTCAAACTCGGCAATTTTTTGCCAATGATTGGCCCAACCCTATTGCCCTTATGGCAAGCCTCCACCCTTTTTATCATATATGTGCTAGAAGGCGGTGGCTGAGAGTCTTCATGTCCTGGGAATGACGTTAAACTCTATCCGATGGTGGGGTTCCAGTTCTGGAGGTCTGGGGTATATGGAGTACCCCTTCATCACCGTTGCTCCCTGGTCCACTCTGATTCGCAGTGCTAGTACTTGTTAGGGTCCACTAAATGGCTTAAATAGAAAAATGTGTTTATAAAAAAATGAGTATCAATTAAGAATGAATTTATTTCAAAACTTTATCGGTGTGGGATTATCTGCCCTTGTTTGGCTGGAAGAGTTATCCTCCCTCATGTTTTTGTTTTTCTCACCAGGGCGCTCTGACTATTTAAGCAGGCAAGCGCTAAGTTTGAACCCTCTTTCTTCTCGGTAACTCAACGAACACACATGGGTTAGACACTTTGGTCGACACCCTTCTTGTGTGGGGTTTTCGCCCCCACAGACTGCGTCAGTAAGTGACTTTGTCTTATAAACTCTTTGTATTTTTTGCATATTTTTCAGGTTTCTCCTTTATACTTCATTATTGTATCGTATCCCTTATATGTGTTTCTTATGTATCTTGCATACGTATTTCTTGTTATATGTATCTTCTCCACGTGCTCCGTGTATTAAAGTCTATTGTTGTATTTAACACCCTTAGTCGGAGTTGTTTGTTCAACCAACAATAATTGACGTTAATATAACCTTGAACCCAACATCGGCATTAAATGACTCACTGAGGTTGATATGCCATAAAACAAAACAAACCAACTCTACTGTAATGTAACAAATAGTAATGGATCAGTGAAACTTGCTTGCTAACCATTACTAACCCAATCAAAGAACCGGTATTTGGAAGCATTGACAAATAAGTTCCTTTTTATCCTCCCTCTCCTCAGAATCATTAATGGCTCTTTCAGTCTTAGATAATGATTAAGATTCCACCTTGTTTAAATACTTATGACCAGTATTTACTATAGCACGATAGAAAGTACATAAGTATTTGATTTCAACAAAAATTAGATTTGTCTTGGGTTTTTTATAAGCTGTGTAGCATAATGGTTATCGTCGTAGGGAGTGGATTTGACTAGCTGGGTTCAAATGCTGAATGAATCTGTTTGTATTTGATATAGCGCTAAAACCCTTGGGGAAAATATGAATCTTACTTTGATAAACGTGGTTTCCTTTGTGTACAACTCTGAGTGATGCCATTAATTATATTGCGGACGTTTTAGAATTTTGGCTTTTAGCGATATCAGGACTTTGAAATATAGAGCACTCTAGAAGATTTATTATCTGCAAGGGGGAGAAAGAAGCTAGTATCTGCCCCCTCATTCATGCTTATATATATATATATATAATATATATATATATATATATATTAATAATATACTTTGATATATATATATTATATATATATATATATATATATATATATATATATATATATTAATAATATACTTTGCTATATTTATAAGTAAAGAGTGTTCAGAATCATTAATTGAGCATGTGTATTTAAGTTAGGGTAGCGGAGATTGGTGTCTGACAGTTTCTCGCCTATACGATTTTAAAATCAAATAGATATTTTTGTTTCAGTGTTTCTTCATATACTATGGTTTGGTGCATTGTGAGAAAGGTTGACTCGGGATTTTGATTCAGTTTTTGTTGCATGCTGGGAGTATTCGTTTATTATTGTATTGGATTTATTTAAGGGCATCCAATCAGCTGTGTGAAAATTCCCTTAATTGTTTCTTATTTGCATCTAAATTTTCTAAATTGGGTTGGCGGGGGGGGGGTATGTATATTATATATATATATATATATATATATATATATCATTAGTTATTGCTAGTACAAAAAAAAAACGTCCTCCGGCGATGTAAAAATAGATTTTTGAAAAATATTGCCTGAGGGGTGGGAGTAAAAAATTCAATATCAGTGAGTTTGTACCCTAAGTAAGTAAAATCATCAAATTCATTAAAGGATTAAAAAAATAAAACAATTTGAAATGTAAACTTTAAATATGTATTAGAATAAAACAAACTATATATAGATATATAATACCAGTCATGTATTTATTAAAACTTGTTTTTAAAAAAAAACAATGAGGACTGTCTAATGTTGCATGTTCAAATTTTGAGTGTATTTATTCTATCTTATGACGAATCGGGGTAATGTGACGTAAGCAGTGACGTAATTTTTGTTACAGACAAAAACCGGAAGCGAATCTCCATTATTAATACACAATGTGACATCTATAATAATAGAGGAACAATTTTTCAATATTTTATATAAGTTCTAAAAGCGTCTCTGTTCATCTCCAGTAATGTCAGTACTCGTACTTTGGTAGTTGTCATTCGGAAATTCAAAAGTTCCTCTGATTTTTTTGAAACGTAAAAGCGTTATTTGCTGTAAGAGCCTTTCTTTGGACTGATTCTTTCATTCCCTCCGGTATCTTATTTTTGGGTCTCTTTTGTTTACTTCTTATCAAAACCCGACAAAACTAAAAATATCTCTCCCGCCTTCCGCCGGAAATCAATATGGCGTCTGTCCCCAGCTTTTCTCTCCAACAGTCATTAGCCACTCGTTATTTTCTTCGATTGCATTGTCTCAAAACCAAACAAAAATCGATATTTCTTTCCTACTGGCGATTGCTATCAATGCAAAACGAAATACGAGACGTGATCAAAAAGTATCGAGACGAAAGATTTAATTTTTGTCCAACTATGAAATTTAAAGACGACGACTTAAATAATCCGGTTATGGTAGTAGGAAATTGACTCATGGCCTGAGTGTTACATAATTATTAGATTCCTAATATTTATGTACAGTAGTGTAGAAACTAAAATGGCTGTTATAAGTTTTAGCCCATGGCCTTGAAGGATTGAATGACAAGGCTTGACCTCAGTCCTGATCCTTCCGGTGGATACCGTGAGAATCGGTGGAGAAGACCATCTTCCGGTTTAGATTAGAGAGAGTTTTTAGTCAGATCGGCCTAGACCCACGACGGTGGTAAGTCGTGTTGTGCCGACACAATCTGCGCAGGTAGTCTGGTGGGGATTTCAGAAGAAAATATGATCTAAGTTAAATCGAAGTCTTGTGTTATTATCTAAAAACTACCAATGACACAGGGCTTCTGATAAAGAGAAATCCCCAAGGGAAGACCAGACACGAAGTCCCCAAGACGAAGTCCAGACGCTACAAGAGATGTTAGAAGAGACGCTAGAAGAGACGCTGGAAGAATAATAATAGAAGTAAGAAAGTAAGGAAAGAGAGTATACAACACTGAGTTAAATCCTGGACGAAGCTGTTTTTATTTTACATAAAGCTAATGCAATTGGGAAAGGTATGCATCCTCCTATTCTCCCTGTAGCTATGAGTAAATATGACGAAAACTGATTAGCCCACCACTCTAGGAGAGTGTAAACTCTTAATACAGAATTGACCTTGTGTCACATCTCGTTCGTATGGAGGGGCAGGGTGGAAAAGTATTTTGACCTGTACATTGATATATTACAGTCAAATCCCGCTAGATCGCCTAAGTTAAGCAGCGGTGAGCATGTTTAATACTTCATTGGGTAACCACTTTAGTAACTGTTCTTTATTTAACAAAATGACATGATTTGGCATTAGATGACTCGAAAAGGGCTGGTATACTGTAAGACAAAACAGTCATTCATTGTTTACAAGCTACTCCTCGGAAAATGAACAAAGGGACTTAACTCTCATTTAAGTCTTAAAATGACTTAACTCTCAAAGCAATGAAAGTTAAGTCCATTTTTTCTTTTTCCGGGAAGAAGCCTGTAAACAATGGCAGCCATCTTTGATTCATTGTAATTTTCATGGAGAATACACGACGCTTATCAAATCCATTTTAATGCATGTTTTTAACTCCAAAATATCGGAAAATGCCTTTTTTAAAAAACAAGTTCATTTCAAATAATGGGCAAGTACAATTTTATGGCAGGAATTTAGTCACTTAAAGTTCAAGATTACCAAGATTTTTTATAACCTGATAGTGATAATACTGAAATATCAATACTTATTAACAAGTTCTTAAGATTTTTAATGTATCATTTAGATTTTTCGATTGGGTTTGGTTTGCTTTGGTTTAATGGCACATCAACCCTGTGGGTTATTTTATGCCGACTCTATCAAATTTATAAAATCAGCATAGTATAATATATATAACAATAATATAACGAGCAATATAACAGAAAATAATAAATAGATAATATCTAGCATAACACAACATATAGATACATATGTATCTTTTGTAAGAGATTATCTTGTGGACCCCCCCCAAAAAAAAAAACATATTGTCAGTGTGCGCGAATACAGTAATCTATTTTACCTTAAAGTTGCGTTCCGTAAGCATATTAAAAAAAAAGTCTAAGAAACCACTTACGGGAACGCAACTTTAAGGTACCCAGCGTTTCGGCCGATGTGCACTCCGGCCTTTTTCATGTGTCTTGACGAATTCGAGAACCTTCTTGTCGAAGTTGGGATACATGGCGCGATGGATATATATATATATTTACCAACCCCTCCGCACGAGCAGGATGTGACACAAGGTCAATTTCTTAAGCGGAGTTCACAGGTTTGAATTCAGAGTTTTCCTTCTCCTAGACCGGTTGCCTAACCTAAGTTAAAGAGCCCAGTTTGTCCTACTATTTATCCATAGCTGGAGGGTGAGTATGATTCTTACCTTTCCCAAGGGTATTAGCGCTAAGTGAAATGCAATTACCACATCCAGGATTTGAACTCGGGGCGACGAGCCTATTTCCTATGACTTTAACCATTACACCACGCGCTTCCCACGGTGTAATGGATATAAGGAGTGAGTTAATGCAATTTTAAGTGACAATCATTTGTAGGTTGCAAGTTCAATCCTGACTACAGGTGAAAATAACATAAAATACTACACATAGCTTAACCCTTGTATCTGGTCATGGTTAACGGAATTCGAACAATCTACCTCAATGGATTAAATTAAGGATTCGCTCCGAAGTTCTATGAAAGTTCCTGATTATCACGAGGAATACCTGAAGAAAGCCGGAAGATACATCAACCAAAAAGTCCGAAAAATCTAAATAACAGAAATTATCAAGCCTCAGCTCAAAGATTCAGATGAATAGTTTTTTATTGTTTTAATTTGTTATTCATATTTTTATATTCGATTTTTAAATTTAAAAAATCAGATCAGTGTAGTTATTTCTGTATACTAATTCACAAGAGAATGTCTATGGGTTGGAGTAGTATATATAAACGGTATATACATAGTGAGAGAGAGAGAGAGAGAGGAGGAGAGAGAGGGGGAGGAGAGAGAGAGATTTCTAAATATATTTTCTCTTTTGTTTTGAACCAATGATAATAATGAATGGTGGAAAAAAGGCAAATGAAAAAATCCAATTTAACACGGTCTAAAATTAAAGGAAGGAGAAACATTGTTCAAATTCAAAAGAGTCGTAACACACATATACATAGGATTGTGTGTGTGTGTGTGTGTGTGTGTGTGTGTGTGTGTGTGTGTGTGATTGAGTATATGTGTGAGTGTTTCAGAGTGTCAGTAAGCGTGTATGTGTGTGTGAGTGTGTGTGTGTGTGAGAGAGAGAGAGAGAGAGCGAGATTGAGTATATGTGTGAGTGTGTCAGAGTGTCAGTAAGCATGTATGCGTGTTTTAGTGTGTGTGTGTGTGTGTGTGTGTGTGTGTGTGATTGTGTATAGCTGTGAGTGTGTCAGAGTGCCAGTAAGCGGGGTATGTGTGTGTGAGTGTGTGTGTGTGTGTGTGTGTGTGATTGAATATATGTGTGAGTGTCAGAGTGTCAGTAAGCGTGTATGTATGTGTGTGTGTGTGTGTGTGTGTGATTGAATATATGTGTGAGTGTGTCAGAGTGTCAGTAAGCGTGTATGTGTGTGAGAGAGATTGAGTATATGTGTGAGTGTGTCAGAGTGTCAGTAAGCGTGTGTGTGTGTGTGTGTGTGTGTGTGTGTGATTGAATATATGTGTGAGTGTGTCAGTAAGCGTGTATGTGTGTGTGAGTGTGTTTGAGTGAGAGTGAGAGAAAGTGTGTGTATGTGTGTGTGTGTGTGTATGTGTGTGTGTGTATGAATGCTTTAAAAATAGCTATAAAGACATTACGTCAGTATTCATGGCGGCCGATTCATCATAAATAACGTTTAAATTTACACTAAATTAAACTGCACATACTCAAGACATATGTTGATGTACTTTACAATCGTCTCGGCAAACGAAATATCAGCACGAATCTGTATTAAGTAAAAATGGTATTTTAACATTATTCTACTAGCAGAAATACAGATTGTAGGATTACTATATGATATTCACCGCTCACATTTAGATACTTCATAATGCCAATAATAAGGATACGAAGCTCTGCTGTGCCAATTTTCAAATGGGTCTTTTTGAATTGAAAGTCATCATTCGAGATCCTGGAGTAGGCAATGGTGGTGTTTTCGGTGGGCAGATAACCATTACACTACGGGCATATTTAGATACATATCTAAGATTTTAACTCGAGCTTTTGATATCTAAATTGATTGTATTAAACTTGACAATTTTTTCAAACCAAATTTGAATTAGTATTATTTGGATTATTCGGAATATTGTCCTCATCTTTATTGTTATCTGTACAACGTTTCGGCCGATGGGCCCTCCGGCCTTCTTCAGGTATTTCTTGTCGGACTCAGGAGCCTTCTCAAACTAGAGAACCTTCTTTTCGAACTTTGGAACCTTCTTGTCGTAATCGAGAGCCATGACGGAACTTTAAACCCAACACTTTATTCAATCCATGGGGATATACTGTTCCCAGTCCGCTAACCATAGCTGAGGTACAGGTGTTAAGCTGTGTTAATTCTTGACCAGGATTGAACCTGCATCCTAAGATAACATCACTTAGAACGGTGGGCACATCAACCGAAACGTTGTACAGATAGCAATAAAAAATGACGACAATAGTCCGAATAATCCTAATAATACTAATTAACAAGCCTCATCTAAAAAATCCAGAGAAATGGCAAATTTGATGTTGGTTGATTGATTTTAATGGCATATCAACCCGTCTGGGGTTATATCATGCCTAACGGTTAGGAAGTAATATATGTTGTGTATTTATATTTATACTTTTTAGTAATTGGTTTTTTACAATATGTTAGCACCGTTGGGGATCATGTTGTATGGTATTGATTAAGTTTGTGTCTATATTCTGAATGTCCTCCATGTTGACATTTTCAAATAGATATTTCATATTGTTTGCATTAAAATAAAGGTTTCTGATGTGAGCAGAAAATCTGCATT
>CM042150.1:82449840-82471290 GCA_023376005.1 Doryteuthis pealeii
TATAAAATAACATTCTTTATAAATTCATGTTTCACCAAAACGATCCTAAGGGTAGTTTATGCAACTATAGCTAGCGTTCTTTCATGGTTTAACAGGGAGATATTTAACAACCCAATATATATATATATATAATATATATATATATATATATATATGGTGTGTGTGTGTGTGTGTGTGTGTGTGTGTGTGTGGTGTGTGTGTGTGTGTGTGGAGGAAGGAGGTTATAAAAAGAGAAGCCATTTCATCTAATTGGACAGTGGATTCGAGATGACGATTGTATTGCAATTAACGAGAGGACACTCTTTCTAATGAAGTAAGCAGAGAGATAGAGGCAGTATTGTTACTATGGCGATTGTGTCGTCTTGGTTACAAGCAGACATCTCTTGTATTTAGTTTCGCTTGACTCTCCATTTCTCTCTCACATTTCATATACACCTTCTTCCCAACTATATATATATATATATATATGTGTGTGTATGTGTGTATGTGTGTGTGTGTGTGTGTGTCACTTCATGCAATCATTTTACGTTTCCATGTATTGAGTTGTTTTTAGTTTCGATCTAACTTATTTACATATTTTCCTATTTGCCATCTATGGTTCGTTCTACCTTAAAAATGATATTTATCCCATTTATAGATATTCAAACTTTACCTCTTGTGTTTCGATGTATATATATGTGTGCGTGGGTATGTGTGTGTGACTGTTTTTTTTTTAAGTAAATGAATATTTAATATGTAGATATCAAATTTGAAATTCAAACATATACGCACAGATAAATCCATACAAAAATACATACAAATACATATTTTCACATAACCATTACTACTGAATAGCAAGTTCGATCCACGCTGGATGCCCCATACATGAGACCGTGTTTCAGATTCTACTCATTGCAAACAGATGGGTAAATACATCCCCATATATATATATATATATATATATATATATATATATATATATAACGTGTGTCAAAAATGTATTTGACACGCCTTGTATTCTGAAAAAAAAATTCAGAATACAAGATGTATCAAAAAGTTCAAAATTCTTGTTACTATTTTGACACACCTTTTATTGAAAGAGATCGAAACTGTGCAGTGTAGGCGAAATAAACATTACTCGTTTTATGAACTTGTGAATTTTTCAATTTGTCATTATATTACATAGCGTCGGATTCACTTCCACCTTCTCTTCACACCTACGCGCACACACACACACACACACACCACACACACACATATATATATATATATATATAATATATATATATATATATATAAATAATAACACTTTATTTTTGCAATAGAAAATTATTGTCTACCATAACCTCTAGAAAAATCAAATATCCAAATTCTAACGGTCTATTTCAGCGTTCCAAATGTGACTTTTTAAAAATTCTGTTCGAACATTTCCAAAATGTCTCCGTTGTTTCCCAACGAATTTTTTCATTCAAAATAAAATTTCACTCTGATGAAGGTCGAATCTTCTCTGTGTGCGAAATATTTTACATAGATAAACTGACTGAAACACATGTGTAAGTGACATTGATTAAATTCATCTTTTATTATCCATTCCATTCTTTCTTTTCTTTATTCATTCTTCCTCATATTGTCGGATTCATTTCCAATTTCCATTTTTACATATATATATATATATATATATATATTCGACCTTCATCAGAGTGATATATATATATATATATATATATATATATATATATATATATATATATATATATATATATAAGATCTTCGATGAAAAGATTCTAAGAAAAGTAAAATGTCGTAGTAAGATCTGAGAACGTTTAATTTGAAGATAACCTTCTCATATTAGTATTATCTGCGTTATTCAGACTATTGTCTCAATCTTTATTGTTATTTGTACAACGTTTCGGCCGATATGCCCTCCAGCCTTTTTCAGGTATTTCTTGTCGGACTCGGGAACCCTCTCGGACTCGGGAACCTTCGCAGATCATACTAATCAAGCCTCATCCCAAACATTCAGAGAAATATTTCTCATAATAGTCAAAAATTAGTCAAAACGCGTTTTTGAGGATATGCGTACATGAGTTGATTTTTGTAGTTTATAATCATTTTGAAATCATCCATATTTGCTTTGGTTTTTATTTTGTTGTTTTTTTTTTTGGGGGGGGGGCGTAATATTATTATTATAAATGCATTGGATATTGTTGTGAGGTTGTAAGGGGTCAAATAAGAACAAAACGACGGGTAAGAAATGTAGGAAAATGTATTAACAGAAAGTAGACAAATACAATACAGATAAGTGGAAATTACGTCCGACAAATAGAGTTATTGGCTTATTCGCATTGGCTTACTGCCAAGCCACAATTATCCCTGTTACTTATAGTAACCCGTCGGCACATTCCATTGGTCAATAGGGTATATCATCTATAACAGATATAATATCGGACAAAACGGTGAGCAATAAAACTTAAAAACGTTTTACAATTTTTTTATTTACTGTGCAATGCTTTGCTTTTGATCACAAGACCATTTTAAAAAAACAATTAAAATCTGAAAAATAAACTTATGACTATTTTTTTATATTACCCGACAAAATTGAATTTAATTCCAACTATATCTTCACGTTTGACGCCATCTTCAGGCAATGACGTCAGACATGATCTTCAAAACATGTTCAAGCAGGACGCCATCGTCTGTACCTGAATTTTTAAGTCGGGCCTAATTTTTCTAATCATCTTAAAAAACGACTAGCAAAAAGAAAAAAAAAACGCCCAGCGGTGTAAAATTAAATTTTGAAACATTTTGCCTGATGAGGTCGGAGTTAGAAAATCAATGTCAGAGAGTTTGTACCCTAAGTAAGTAAAATCATCAAATCTATTAAAGGAGTAAAAAATAAAACAATTTCAAATTGAAACGTTGTTCTGTCCCCCTTAAATAAAATTTTGCGTGCATCTATTAATTATTACGTAAATAAGTATTTTGAATATTTTACATATAGATTTTACACAAGATCTTAGTGGCTACAATGAGGAAATCAATCCGACAGTTTAACAACAAATATCTTTTTCCCTTTACCTGTTTCATATTGTCCTGAATAAGTTTATATAAACCGAAACGTTCGAACGTTGACACTACAACCAATAATAAGCTTCCATCCAGTGTAACATTCTATGTTGGTCTACATTTTTCCACAATATCTAAGATATTTATTTATTTGTAAACTTTTTAGTTAACCTCTTGATACTGAAAAAATTACTATTTTTTATTTGTAAATAATTCTCCCGGAAAACTCTATACGTTAGATAACTTTAAATATATATCAAAATAAACAAAGTATATGTTAATATATAATACCGGGCATGTATTTATTAAAACTTGTTTCGGTAAGAGAATAAAGTTACATGCTCAAATTTTCAGTGTATATAATATAATATAATTTAATTTATAATTTATACTAAGTATTGACAATTTTGTGTAATATGAGGTAAGCAGTGACGTAGTTTTGGTTAGAGAGAAATATAGACCTAATCACGATTATTAATAGATGGGATCCTGCGTGAAACTGTCTTTACAATCAATGTGATAATCACCTTTATCTTCAGCGACTGAAGTCCAACAAACTCAATAAGATTGTAGATCATTAGGGTGGAACGTTCTTCTACATCCTCAATACTTACCAGATACAGCACCTACAAATGGTCATATGTTTCGATAACTAGAACATTTCATACCTGATAGAATATTCAGAAACAAAAACCACCGCAACAAAATTTGGGAAATTTGGTTGCCCTCCCCCACCCCCGTAAAAGAGGAAAAGGGGTCAACCAATTTGATATTTAGTGCGTTTAATTTGTTTGAGAATGTGATTGTTCTCATGTACATATCTCTTTTAGGCTAATTTGTGTCTGGGTGTGTATGTGTGTGTGCGTGTGTGTGGTCATGTGTTCTTCCTATTTTTGTTCGTTTGCGCATGCGCGCGTGTGTGTGTGTTGTTATAATTTGTTTAGTGATGGTTTATATTCTTCTCTGAATTATTTCTCTTTGATAAGAAGAAGGAAATTATCATCAGTCTTATGAATCGGCATTAATTTATAATTCCCATTTCTACATTCATAGAGATGTTTTAATCCATAAAGATGTCTGTCATTCGATAGTTTGATGTTGCTTTTGTGTAGTACTATACTTTTGTTAAGTGACTGGATGCAACGTATATAAATTTGTTTGTTTGTTTGTGCATTGGATTATGTAAACTACATTTTTGGAACTGCAGTTAAGATTTCTAGTTATTCTGTTTTGTGATTTCTGAATTATAAAATTTTCGTTAATATATTTTCACACACACACACACACACACACACACACACACACACACACACACACACACACACACACACACACACACACACACACACACATATATATATATATATATATATATATATTAGTAGAATTTTGCGTAGGAGTGTAGGTATTTTTTAACTGCTGCGTATTCATTTTTGGGTTACAGAGTTTCAGTCCTCCAGCCTTTAGTAATAAAACTACCTAATAATATCCGTTTTCTTTGTATAACGTCCCACGGGATGTAAGGAAATACTGTCAATGTTTTATTTCGAAGGAAATTAACTTTTTTATTAAAAGACTATTGATAGAGGTCTACTTTTTATGGGTGATAGATAGATATAAAAAGGCTGAGATAAAACTACATAAGAGACATTTGGAGTGAGTTAGAAACCGACTGAGATAAAAATTTAAAAAAAGTTATATAAGAAGAACAGACTACGAAAGAAATAAAGAAAGAGGTGAACAGATAGATAGATAGATAGATAGATAGATAGAAAAAACAGAGATAGAAGATAAGAGACTTTCAGTGAGTGAGAAAGGGATTGAGACTGGGAAAGAAAGAAAGAAAGTAAGACAGAAAGAAAGAAAGAAAGAAAGGAAAAAGAAGGAAAAAAGGATGAAAGAAAGAAAGAGTTGAACAAGGTTGATAGATAGATAGAAAGATAAATAGATAGATTGAAAAACCTGAGATAGAAGATAAGAGACTTTCAGTGAGTGAGAAAGGGATTGAGACTGGGAAAGAAAGAAAGAAAGTAAGACAGAAAGAAAGAAAGAAAGAAAGAAAGGAAAAAGAAGGAAAAAAGGAAGGAAAGAAAGAAAGAGTTGAACAAGGTTGATAGATAGATAGAAAGATAAATAGATAGATTGAAAAACCTGAGATAGAAGATAAGAGACTTTCAGTGAGTGAGAAAGGGATTGAGACTGGGAAAGAAAGAAAGAAAGAAAGAAAGAAAGAAAGAAAGAAAGAAAGAGATTAACAAGGTTGATATCGATAGATAGATATGAACAAACTGATATAGATATATGAATTGAAACGAACATAGTATTTTAGAGTGAATGAGAAACGGATTTAGATAGATAAAAATACGAACTGTGGAAGAAAGAAAGAAAGAAAGAAAAAAAGAAAAAAGAAAGAAAGAATGAAAGAACTAGATAGATAGATAGATAGATAGATTATCAAAAGATATGGGACTTTCAGATTGAGTGAGGAACGCATTGAGATTTTTTTATACGAACAGACTGAGAAAGAAAGAAAGAAAGAAAGAAAGAAAGAAAGAAAGAAAGAAAGATAGAAAGAAAGACAGACAGAGAGGAACACTATGTATAGATAGATAGATAGATAGATAGATAGATAGAACCAAACAGTTGAAAAATATTCAAGCCGTGTATCTCATCATGTACATTACCTCTGTCTTCCATTTTTGTAGCTTTTGATTAATAAACTGAAATTCAGAACACGCAAGTCACTAATCAATAGCCTGAGATCGAAATCCTATAAATATTTGACTGCATTTAATCTGAGGTGTCGGCAAAGATGAAAGCAAAGAGTGAAAGCATCGATCATTGTGGAAGGGTCTGACATTAACGTCACTTCATTTTATTAAAAGTGTTTATGAATTGAATGTCTCGTCCCCCAGAGACAAGAGGTGCAGAAGAACTGGTCTGGAAACAGACAAATCCTGGGAGACATTTCATTAAGGTGTAACCAAGAGAATATGCTGATTGTGCCGGGCCAGTCAAGAAACCAGATTACTTACAGTTGTTTTAGTCTTAATATTGTAATGTTATCATCATGAAAAGAAATAATGATTGGTCCGAAAGTGTTTGCATTTGTAGACCCAGTAATTTCAGTTTCTTAAATAATAACATATACAGCCTTGATGGCTGTATATGTTAACATTTTTTATTACGTATCTAAATTATTATTCTGTTTTTGTCACTAAGGTGACGCTAAATCACCTTAGAGGTTTATTTCGTAAGATTTAGTAATCTATATATAATGGAGATAGACTGCATTTTTGTCTGAAGCCGAAACTATATTACTACTCAAGTCACAATTCCTTTAATTATTTACGTCAAATTCTCCATGATTTCATTCTTTTAAACTTCAGTTATTAATAAAAATTGTTTTACATTATTAATACTGTTGATCATATCTACGTACTAATAACATGCAATTGTATTTATATATACAACAAAATAGCGATTTACAGTTTGAACGAGAAGGCTAATTTGCATATTGATATTTAAAATTTTATTTTAATAAATATGTGCTTGGTATTATTGATTTCTAATTGTTTGGTTTTATCTTAAGAAATATAAACAAAAATCTCGTAGATAAATCTTAAAAGAAATTAATTTACAAGAAGAAATAACTGTAATATTATCCTTTACTTCCTATTTTAACTAAATACTTAAATTAGGAAAATTTACCAATGAAACAGGGGAGTAATGGAAAATGATGGAATAGTTAGTTTCAAAGTTGTTCTATTTTTCGATTATACCCCCTCTGTTGCAGATCTTTTTATCTGCATTCTTAGTAAGTTTCATTAGCCTTTCTAATTTAATATGATATTTTATTATATTAAAACTTAAATACTTGCACCCGGAGGGTGCATATATTTGCTAGTATTACGTAATAAGATTTAAATAAGAATTCTTAAATGCATCTAACGTACAGGCAAATATGATTTAGAATGAAAATTGTTTTAGGTATTTAAATCATTTTAGAATGTTATCGCTGGTTTCATAATTAATTAAATTAATAATGCGTTGTCTACATTTTATGTATAAAACTTCAAGAACTTTAATTTGTTTTCATTATACTTCATTAAGGTGTAACCAAGAGAATATGCTGATTGTGCCGGCCAGTAAAGAAACAAGTTTTCTTACACTAGTTAAGTCTTAGGAATAAAGTAAAGTCGTCAAGGCGGCCTAATGTCGGTATGAGCCATACAGCGAGGGAGTCTATTCCCTTTTCACTAGCGCTAGACTAAGGAGATTGTTTTTTGCGTCTGAGGTGGAGCACCGCACCTACCATCAGCTCCTTACTTTACCGCACAGACCCCTGTGCTACTCGTACGCTGAGTTGGCGAGGGCCGGTATCAAACTAGGAACCTTGTGGTTTCTATCCGAACGCTCTACCCACTGAGCTAACCCGGCCCAATTTTTTATCTAGTGGTGAAGTTCCAATTTTGTAGCTCTGGGGGGTGTGGAGTACCCCTCCATCAGTATTACTGCCAGGTTCACTTTGACCCAGAGTGGTAATACCTGTTAGTGTCCTATCTATGGGTTAAATAGCTCAAAACATGAGTTTTAGAAAAATGTGATTAAAAAGAATCGGGTTATAAAAAATTGAATACTCAACGAGAATGAATAAAATAAAACGTCTTTGGCATGAAATAACCCTAGGGTTGATATGTCGTAACATCCAATCAATATTTAGAAATTTGTTTAAAAACAAAATATTTACCTGAAAAACGTTTTCTTACAAGTCATTTATACAAAAGAAAAGATTTGGCATTAAATAACCCACAGGGTTTATATGCCATTAAACTAAACCAAACCAAACCAAACTGAATCGTTTACATTCAAGATTTCAGCCACAGGAAAGTTTATGAGAGGTGGGCTAATTCTACAACATTTGGCCAAACCACTATATATATATATATATATAATATATATATATATATATATATATATGAATAATACAATTTAAAAGTCGGTCCTACCATTGGTTTCTGAATAACACTTTTTCGGTGTTATTCGTCGTCAGAGGCGTTGACTTTTTCTTTTTTTTATTCTCTCTCTCTCTCTCTCTCTCTCTCTCTATATATAATATATATATATATATATATATATATATATATATATATATAGAGAGAGAGAGAGAGAGAGAGAGAGAGAGAGAGAGATAGAAAAGAGTGAGAGAGAGAGATAGAGAGATAGAGAGATAGCGTATACGTGGGTCATTCAGAAGGTTCTAGCTTCATTCAGAAGGAAAAGCTACCTTTTTCAAACTAGAAAACAATAATTGAGATCTATGTCTAAATTTCTGTGAAGGTAAGACTCATACATAGGTAAGAGGTGTGTTACAAATCTTAAAATAGACAAAAAATATAACTCGATCAGAAATAAAGTATCTGGTGAGACATAACTCTTTGAACGACTCTCATGCGTATCTATTTATCTATCTATCCATCTCTCTCTCTCTCTCTCTCTCTCTCTCTCTCTCTCTCTCTCTCTTCTCTCTCTCTCTCCATATATATATATATATATTATATATATATATATATATAATCATTTTCTTTTCATCTTCTTTTGTTTATATATCTATCTTCTATTATTATACTAAAGCTGAGATAATCACCTTTTATTTCCTAAAGGCTCAACGAATTTTTTTTAATTACTGAATCGTTTCAATCAAACTGATTCAATGTTAACAAATCGAAAGGCTTTAAAATAAATATAACCATTTCTACCTGCCATAGCACAAACAATTTATATGCCTAATTAATAGATAACATTCATTTAAAATATGAATCGCTTAATTTTAAGTTTCAAATTTCATACTTCTAGATTCTAAAAACAAATGTTTATCTAATAAAAAGTCTGCTTTAGTATTGTAATCTAATAATCTTTGGAGAAAACTCAATTGGAAAGTTAGGACACACCTTTTTAAGGCAGAACAACTATCGATGTATATTTTTCCTCGATATTCTAGAAGCTAATTATATACAAAAACAAAATCTCGAAAACAATTTTTTTTTTTTTTACATTTAATTTTTCGATTTTCAGTACTTATTTTCTACCAGAATCGCTCACTTAATTTTTTTTTCTCTATTCACACCTTTGGTCTTTTGTCTTTTATTATACTGTAATTATTTTCACCTTTATATAACCACACCGATATTTTTTGCGCCTTAAATATAAGGGGGGTCAAAATTAAATGACCTGAAAAAATCAGAAAGCTTTGAATTTAAACAACTGATGCATTATAAAATTCATTAATTGATAAATCAACACAGAAAGTTTCATTAAAATCGGATAATTTTTCTCAATTTTCATAAGTTTTTTTTCAATCGGAAGGAGGGATAAATCTATTCTATAAAATACGGATTTGACGTCATAATTACCTAATCCCATTTATCTACCTAGAGCTCAATGGGTGACCCAATGGGTCACGTTTTGTCTAGTACATATATATATATGTGTATGCGTGTGTGTGTGCATGCGCGCGTGTGCGTGCGTGCGTGCGTGCGTGCGTGTCTGTCTGTCTGTCTGTCTGTTTCTAAGTCTGAAAAAATATATATTGTATATATATATATGTGTGTGTGAGTGTGTTTGTGTGTGTTTTATATAATTGTTTGCGTATTTATACATGTGTTATTTAAGTGTGTGTGTATTTGTGTGTGTGTTCGTGTGTGTGTGTGTTTTATATAATTGTTTGCGTATTTATATATGTGTTCTTTAAGTGTGTGTGTATTGTGTGTGTGTTCGTGTGTGTGTGTGTTTTTATATAATTGTTTGCGTATTTATATATGTGTTCTTTAAGTGTGTGTGTATTTGTGTGTGTGTTCGTGTGTGTGTGTGTTTTATATAATTGTTTGCGTATTTATATATGTGTTCTTTAAGTGTGTGTGTATTTGTGTGTGTGTTCGTGTGTGTGTGTGTTTTATATAATTGTTTGCGTATTTATATATGTGTTCTTTAAGTGTGTGTGTATTTGTGTGTGTGTTCGTGTGTGTGTGTGTTTTATATAATTGTTTGCGTATTTATATATGTGTTCTTTAAGTGTGTGTGTATTTTGTGTGTGTGTTCGTGTGTGTGTGTGTGTGTTTTATATAATTGTTTGCGTATTTATATATGTGTTCTTTAAGTGTGTGTATTTGTGTGTGTGTTCGTGTGTGTGTGTGTTTGCATATTCATATCTAAAATCATATTTATATCTAAAAAGTAATGTTTTTACAGGGGTAAAATCCCATTCGGATCACCTTGCAGGGACAATTTTAAAGTCCCACCCTGTGGGACGAAATTACAGCTAGTGTAAATAAATCATCGTAAGATAATTCACCTAGCACCCTAACTATTCACTACTTTTTATAATTATAAAATACACCACCATAATATTGAAAATATTCTCCATCTATTTTTTTTATTCTGCTTCTTTCTTTCTTTGCTGAAATCTCAACCCTTTCAATACTGTATTTATTTCCATCGAAGAATCTTTAAATTTAAACTATTCCAGAGTCATTGTATTTATTTCCATCGAAGAATCTTTAAATTTAAACTATTCCAGAGTCATTGTATTTATTTTCCATCGAAGAATCTTTAAATTTAAACTATTCCAGAGTCATTGTATTTATTTCCATCGAAGAATCTTTAAATTTAAACTATTCCAGAGTCATTGTATTTATTTCCATCGAAGAATCTTTAAATTTAAACTATTCCAGAGTCATTGTATTTATTTCCATCGAAGAGATCGAAGAATCTTTAAATTTAAACTATTCCAGAGTCAACAATCCTACAGCAATTTTCTTAACAACCATATAGGGAAGCTCTTTTTCCTAAGGTAAAATTTGATGAGTTTTTTCCTAAAATATGCAAATATAATAGCATTATCCCTGTTTCTTATTTAAAAAACGAAAGAACATTAAATATGTAAAAAAATAGCATTTAAATTAGCTTGCAATCAACTAACAATGTCCAAGGCGAACTGATGTTACTATTATACGTTGTTTCTTTTAAAATAAATTTCTAGCCGTTTTAGCGCTATAACAACCAATCCCCAAAGAAGAAGAATCTCTCTCTCTCTCTCTCTCTCTCTCTCTCTCTCTCTCTCTCTCTCTCTCTCTCTCTCTCTCTCTCTCTCCTCTCTCTATCTATCTATCTATCTCTCCCTCTCTCTCTCTCTCTCTCTCACACACACAATCGAACGCACACACACGTATATATGTATTGCTACTCCTAATACACTCCTCTACTTGGATTTTAATAGCATGTCAAACCCTCAAAAAATATTTCAATTTCTATAATTCTTTTATAATGCTCTCTTTCCAAAAAAACTCTCTAAAAACAATTTCTTCAAATAAGAAATCTTTTCTTGACGATGACCTAAGGTCAAAATCAGTTGAGAAGAAATATTCCTGTTTGTTTTATCACTTTTTGTTTATGTATTTACATTTCGCGATACAAGTTATAGCCACCCCAAGAGCGATACATGTTAACCTCAGAACGACGTTTTTTAACTTCTAAGTCCTCACAAAATTAGAGCTCGGGGTTATGCCTGTATTATTGCTGAAAGAAAAAGAGGAATGAATACGCTTAGCATTACCCCGCCCGTAGGGGTGTTCCTTTGGCTTGTAGTCCATCATGAAATAAAATATAAAACGTGGACCAAAGTGGTAATTTCACAAAATCTCATAGATAGATAAATAAATAGATAGATAGATTTGTCGTGGTGGGGTGGGGTCTTTGATAGTCACGCAAGTGTCGGAATTAAGTCTTGAATTAATGAAGAAGTATGTCTGCTTCAATGAGACGTACTTTCTGGATAATGGCGAAAGCAGCCTTTGTGTGCGTTATGATCCTGAGGAAGCGGTGTCCCCAGAAAGCACGCTAAGAAAACAACAGTAGCGTGGAATCAATTGGATTGTTCGAGACAATGATCTTCGGGGAAATACAGGGTCCTATCATTTATGTTGAATGAACTTTGTCGTGTACCAAATTTCCTCAAATTCATTTAAAATCAGATACACTCCATCATGTCAACAGGGTTTTTCAATAGCAGTGGCATCATTTGGTGAGATAATGAGTCATTCAATACTGCTCTAGGAAAGGTTTCAGGATTTCCCTGATCAACTATAACTTGAAACAAAAACAAAAACAAAATATATATATATATTAAAAAAGAAATAAACAAAGAAAATCTTTAAAAAAGCACAAAAAAATGCTAAAAAGAAAGACACAATCATCAGACAGCGGGTTACAGGGGAGTCTTTTGTTTTGTTTTGCTTATTGTTTTTTTTTTTTCATTGTTTTTTCATTTTTTTTTCACTGTCTGATAATTGTGCTTTTGTATTTTCCTTTTTTTTGTTTGTTTTTGTTTAAAATAAACTCATGAAACTGTCAGTCACAGTTAAAGGAACTGTGAGGTAAAAATTATTTCAGTTTTTATACTTCTCTACTGGTTAGCATTGGAATGCTATCTATTTATTTATCTATATATAAAGGAATTTGCAATTATCTTGTCCGGGGGAAACTTCGAAAATAAAACAATTAACGACAAAGTAAATAGATTTACATATTAAATATCACCAGGTCTGGGCTTTAAAACAAAAATAACGAAGATTTTATTTATATTTTCGAATACATTCAAAAATTAAACAACTATATAGAATAGCATTAAGATAATGTTCCCATTTTCTTAGCGTTACTTTTTTATAAACAAATGTAGCTACTAGTACCACTGTACTATTTCACTGTAATTTTTTTTAATTACGTTTTATGGTGAAATATATAATTCTATCAAAGATTAGTTTAGATTTTTAGATTCATTTTTTTTTACTTAATATTTTAAATAAGAGACATTAATTTTTTCCCAGACGTTTCATGGCCGTGCACTTTTTTTATTTAAAAATTAAGATTTACATAGCTATGTACTGTACTGGTTTCCGATTTTCCTTGTGAAATTTACCCCCCCACACACACACACCTATATATAACACAATGAATTCTTCATTCTTCACGACTATAACTTATACACACACACACACACACACACCACACACACATATATATATATATATATATATATATATATATATATATCGTTACACTCTGGACCCGTCAAAGAACACAGACACTTGTATTTAGGAAAGTATAAGAGGATATGTTCATTCTCTCGGTTGTGTACAGCTGAGAGTTGTTGGGAGGGTTACACAAATGTGGTGCCTTCGGGAGTTCTTTTCAAGTGATCTCGAACCTGATCGTTGTCTCTCTAATCGATCTCCACGGGCTTCTTTTATTGTAGTCTGACCCCACGGTGTCACGCCTCTTTGAACGTGACACCTACGCAGTTTTTCTGTAGACACACCTCTTCGACCACGCAACCTGTTTTTATTGGCTATGGGCTACGCCTACATATTTCTGCACCTAAACCGTGTCAAATGTACACCTGCATTTCCAGGTGCAAAAGGTCAGCTCAGGGCCACATCCTGTTTTCGTTTCCAGCCTGCACCTGATACCCACGCATTTCCTGCGGGCAGCCTGGTTCTCAGGTGCACTGATCAGGCAATATATTACACAGTAACGGAAAGATTAAAGTATCAATTAAACACTATATATATATAGAGAGAGGGTGTTGACATATCTATATTTGGTTATTTTTCTTCGTAGGTTGGGGGTATTGACGCACTACGTATCATTCAAAAGCGTGGACCCTTCTCCATTCATATACGTGATGACAGATAGAATGGATGAATGGAACCTACCTAAATCATGGAAGAGAATAACTTGTATAATGATCTGCGACAGCCATCAAAATAAGAGTATGGTTGCTGCCCAATCCTCCCTGAACACTGTAAAAACAATCAGGCATGAACTGGAGAATTGCAATGGAATTCTACTTGGCTGTTGCTAGAAAAAAGCATCGTAACAGACGATCTGATAGCGTTCGTACAGCAGAATTCCTCGAGAATCTGCAGAAAGGGTATCAGATTGAATTCAGAAACCTACGTGGAGTTGCTGTAGTCAAGCCCTGGATAACAAGGGTAGCCAATGGTAGGCCATATGTATGGCAGCAGGATTCGGACCCCTGTCACACCTCTGGGAAAAGTCAAAAATGGTTGTCAGCGAAGTTTTACGACGACACCAGTCCTAATGTTTGGCCTCCGAACTCCCCAGATCTTAACCCCATGGATTATTATGTATAGGGCGCTTTTGAGAAAGACACCAATCGCCGTGACAGTACTACAAATGCCCAGTCAATCGACAGAATTAAGGTAGTTTTTTAGACCCTTCCCAGGGAAACTGTAACATCAGCTTGCTCCACATTCTGGAGTCGGATTGAGACTGTGATTGACTTGTTGGGAGTAGTGCAATTACCGTGCCTTACACTCCATTAAATTGTGTAGTTACCAATAACTTTTTCTTTTTTCCTTATGAAACTGTCAAATTTATCCCGAACACCCTGTATATATATAGTGTCTAGTCCATCCCATCATCAGATGCCGAATGATGAATTCTTTATTATTCTTAAGAATTCTTAAAGAATCCATCATTCGGCATCTGATGATGGGAAGAACTAGACACTTTCTCTAGACTCCCTGAAATAGACTATAATGCTAAAAATTTAAATTTTCTGTCATATTTTTTATTGATATATATATATATATATATATATATATATATATATATATATAATAGTATTTGGTAATTGCTTGAAGCATTAAGTATTTTACTATTTATCAATGATAGGAAAACAATTACAATGCGTATGAAATAAAAATAAAAAGATGTTTAGTCTTATCGATTTCAAAGTAACTTTATCATCAGAGACGTTTTCAGAAATGGACGCGTTTTTGTGTCGTTTCTTTTTTTTTTTTTTTCTTTTTTTGTACGTTATAAACACGCGTCTCGTGGGTTTGTTTTTTTTATAACGCCACGCGGTAGGGTCGTGATAGCCGTTGTTCAATTTATTTCAATTTTATGAATAAAATTTATGAATTAAATTGAAATTGATTGAACAACGGCTATCACGACCCTTCCGCGTGGCGTTATTAAAAAAAACACGAGACGCGTGTTTATAACGTACAAAAAAAAAGAAACGACACAAAAACGCGTCCATTTCTGAAAACGTCTCTGATGATAAAGTTACTTTGAAATCGATAAGAATAAATATCTTTTTATTTTAATTTTATACGCATTGTAATTGCTTGCCTATCTTCAATATATATATATATATATATATATATATATATATATATATATATGATGGACTCTCCCATCGATTTCGAGGTATGAGTGTTCATACATGAACATCCACACAGTGATTTGTTTATAGTGGTGAAGGCTTGTGTTGGACCATCCACACTTTTTGGCACAGTCGATAGGAAAGAATTGGTGCATCAAGGGTTGCCACAAACCCAAACAACGACCGACCTCAGGAATTTTGAATATATATATATATATATATATATATATATATATATATGTGGTGTGTGTGTGTGTGTGTGTGTGTGTTGTGTGTGTGCGGGCGTGTTTGGGATAGATCATTCACAAGATCATAGGATTCAATCAAATAATACGTGTGCGTGTTTGTGTGCGTGCATTTTATACAATCTCTTTAAGAAATGAAAACGGAAAATGTCTTCCTGGAAAAGTTACTGAAAGAAACTTTCTGCTTTGATGCCATTCAAGCCACGCACCTGATGCACCAAGTCAAGTTTGCTCGCACCGAATTATCACAAGCGCTTTTGAATAGTCTAATTTTTTCTCTCTTTTGTTTTATGCGATTTCGGAAACTTCCACTGGAAGTGGAAGATCTTGGACAAAAGCAAAAACAAAAAAGATAAAAACAATAAATTGTTTCCCAGAACAATAGAACTGATCAAAAATAAATCGAAAAACGAAATCGAAGAATGTCAACGTCGATCTGTACCAATGTTACAAATTCGATTTCTCAGACGAAAGTTTGGAGATATTATGATCAATGTGCTTTTCATAGAATCATAGTAAAGCCAACCTTCTCAAGTCGTTTTTAGCACGAAGGGGAGTCAAAAAGTAATGCCTTTTTCTATATTTCAAGTGATTCTTTTTTTATATATATAAAACTAAGGCCTATATTGAGACCCAAACGAGGCTCAGCACACATATTCCAGTGAGTGTTTTACTGGTCGAGGAACATCTGAAAATCTTATTTTTATATGTTGTGAGGCTACTCCATAGTATTTCTTTCTCAGACGAAAGTTTGGAGATATTATGATCAATGTGCTTTTCATAGTAAAGCCAACCTTCTCAAGTCGTTTTTAGCACGAAGGGGAGTCAAAAAGTAATGCCTTTTTCTATATTTCAAGTGATTCTTTTTTTATATCTTATTATAATGGAGATTGTGTGTTTTTCTGTCTGTAACCGAAACTATATCACTACTCAAGTCACAATTCCCTTAATTATTTACGTCAAATTATCCATGGTTTCATTCTTTTAAACCTTCAATTATTAATAAAATTGTTTTACATTATTAATACTGTTGATCATATCTACGTACTAATAACATGTGATTGTATTTATATATACAACAAAATAGCGGCATACAGTATGAACGGGAAGGCTTATTTGCATATTGATATTTAAAATTTGATTTTAATAAATATGTGTTTGGTATTATTGATTTCTAATTGTTTGGTTTTATCTTAATGAATATGAGCAAAAATCTCGGAGATAAATCTTAAAAGAAAAATATTTACAAGAAGAAATAACTGTAATTTTATTCTTTACTTCCTATTTTAACTAAATAGTTAAATTAGAAAAATTTAATAATGAAAGACGGAAGGGGTGGAAGAGTAACTTTCAGTTGTTCTATTTTTTGATTATAGCCCCCTCTGTTTCAGATTTTTTTTTTTTCGTTCTTATTTCGTTAGTCTTTCTAATTTAATATGATATTTTATTACATTAAAACTTAAGTACTTGCACCCGGAGGGTGCATATATTTGCTAGTATATAAAACTAAGGCCTATATTGAGACCCAAACGAGGCTCAGCACACATATTCCAGTGAGTGTTTTACTGGTCGAGGAACATCTGAAAATCTTATTTTTATATGTTGTGAGGCTACTCTATAGTATTTCTTTTGATGTCTTTCAAATCAAATATATCTTCCTCTAGAGATAGATTTTCAGTTTAGGAAAAAAAAGACAAGAATGCATAAAGTTATTCTTTGTGTTTATGGAGAATGCTGCATTTGCACAATCTTGTGTTTCACCATATATGTACATACGTATGTATATATATATATATATATATATTTATATATATGTACACACACACCACACACACACACACACACACACACATATATATATGTATATATATATATATATATATATATATATATATATATATATATATATATATATATATATATATATATATATAAAAGTAATTGGTAATTTGCTTGAAGCATTGTTAAGTATGTTATAATATATTAATGATTTGAAGGCAATTACAATGCGTATAAAGAATAAAAACAAAAAGATGTCATTTTTGTCTTATTGATTTAAAAGTATAGAACTTTATCTTCAGAGATTAATATCAGAAATGTACGTGCTTAAGTTTTTTTGTGTGGTTATATTTTTTTTCTTTCAAACATTCGTTCTCAACAGACATTCAAAAAAATAAGAAATTACAGTTATTCGACCATTTCATTCATAACATAAAGAAAAAAGAAAGGGGAAGGAAAAAAAAGAAGAGGAAAAAAAAAGAAGAAAAAATATAACCACACAAAAAAAATTAAAAACAAAAACTTAAAGATAACATCTTTTTTTATACGCATTGTAATTGCCTTCAAATCATTAATATATTATAATATATATATATATATAAGTTTTGTTGAACTGTACAGACAATTCTTGTCGGACAAGTTTTTGGTTGATCCTTTCTAATTTTCGGGCCATCTTTTTAGTGTCGGGGTGGAACTAGTGTAACAGTCCACCAAAGGTTTCGATACGAGCGCTTTCGGCAATACAGTTTGCCATCATCAGGTAGGAAACGATGGTATGGTTTCGTGTCTCGTTTTTAATTTTCTGCCTATCCTCCTTCCACTATACCCCTCCGCTTCTCATAACTTGTGCCCCCCTCCCACAAAAAATCACTACTGCATCGTTCGCTCGAACCACTACCATTCCTACAACCTCCCACTACCAATTGTTATTACCTCTCACTTCTAATTCCTTGCTACTACTCGTTCTCCTTAAAAATGAGACACGAAACATACCATCGTTTCCTACCTGATGATGGCAAACTGTGTTGCCGAATTTTTAAACACATTTTATAAAAAAGAAAAGCAGGAATCCATCTGCACACCGAAACTATGGGTAAATATCAAGGCGACTGGACTCTTTAATTGATTAGTTAGTTGGATTTTACGGCATATCAACCCTTGTTGGATTATTTCATGCTGAAGATATTTTGAGTAAATAATAGGGTAGACAGGATTCTTTAAACTTACTAGGCAACCTGTCTAGGAGATGGAAAACTCTGAATTCAAACATACTAAACTTCGTTTAAGAAATTGACCTTGTGTCATATCCTGCATAAGTGTAGGGGTTGCTAAATATGTATAAGTTTACAGTGCCTATGCATATGTATTTGGGTAATTCCATGTCAAATCATTTAGGCCATGTCACCCACCCATGTCAATTTATCTGAAATTTTGTACATATATGGACTATGTTAAAGATAGACAATCCCCAAAGTTTGAGCTTCGAATTCCAAGAATTCGCGGAATTATGTTAATTAGTAGCTTTACACATTTGGGTGCTCGGACGCGAAAAATGGCGACTTCTTGTAATCTATTTTTGTTTGTAAAATATGTTCTAGAACTTCCCTACTCCTAAAAATTGGTTTATGAAACTAGTTAACTTTCAGACTTTTTAAATAGCATTTTTGGGTTCCTTGGGCAAAAATACTTTCATAAACCAATTTTAAGGAATATGGAAGCTCTAGTACTCATTTTACAGACAAAAATAGATATACAAAAAAGAGGCCATTTTTTGCGAACCCCTCTAAATTTGGAGAGCTAAAAATCGACTTAACTCTGCCAACCTTTTGGAATTGGAAGCTCAAATATCGGGGACTGTCTAACTTTAACATAGTCCACAACTGTACAAAATTTCAGAAAAGTTTAAGGGGTTGGGTGGCAATTTTACTTTTTTCTGGATGATTTGACATGTAATTGCCTATTTATCCGATTCCTCTGTCACGAACAAGATGCGAAATAAAGACAGTTTTTAAGTGGATTACAACTGGGTTTGAATTCAGCGTTTTTCTTCTGATTGGTTGTCTTACCAAGTCTAAAGAATTCTACTTTATTATTTACCCATAGCTGAAGGGAAAACAAACTCATGCCTTTCGCAAATCATACTCCCATTCACACGCGTACACAGATACACATATACGCTCATACACATATTTATTTATAAAAAAGAAAGAAAGAAAATGCGAGAAACATCTCGATAGATAGATAGATAGATAGATAGATAGATAATAACAGACTAAAACAGACAGATTTATAAAGAAAATGAAAATGAAATAGATATATAAAGAAAGAAACTGGGATAAATTGATAAAGAAAGAGAAACTTGGATAGATAGATAGATAGATAGATAGATAGATTATGATAAACAGATAGATAAATAGATAGATAGAAAAATATGAACAATTTGAAACATATATTTTGATAAGAATAAAATATAAATACCTCTTACTTGTAAAAGTCCGTTACCTCATGCTCTGAACGACTTTTAAGAATTAAAAAAAATCTAAATATCTCTTTTCTTAAAAGTCCATTATGAGTTATTTCCCTTACAACCGGTCATTTTTTTAACTGTCTTCTTTTTATGATAGATATGCTCTGATGATGATCAAAACGGACTGAAATAGTGCAATATCAGCTAATAAAACGACATTACTGAATGTGCGTTTTTCAAATTTCTTACTCTTGTATACTGTTGGATTCACTTCCTTATTTTAATTGATATATTTTGATAAGAAACAAAAAGAAAACTAAGTGAAATGCAACGCCTTCATCTTGGATTTGAACTCGGATTACCAATTCCATTCTCTACGATGATAACCGTTGCAGAGGTGCCTGAATATCCATATTTATTATTTATTTTATCATCAGAAGAAGTATATGATTAGAGATCATTATTGTTCAAAACTGAATATAGTTTGTAATTCATCAATAATTATATAGAAAATAACTGAAGACTAATATTGAAGAGGAAATGATAGTAAACACAAGACAGAATTTCAAATAATTTTCAAATTTAAAAGTTCTCAAGAAACCAGCGTTTACCGTCTGTCTCCATGACGATTTGCATAAAAAATCCATTATCATTTTAAAAACAATTTCATAGTATCAAATGAAGTCGTAAAGCTGAAATATGTTATACAAATACATTTTCCATTTTCTCCAGGTGATCTGCACGTCATAGAATATTGTAACTTTTAAAACACACACAAAAATAGAAAATTAAATGTTTACATCTCAGATACATATTAAGAGCCCGGATGTCAACAAATAGATATATTGATCGCAACGTCTTGTCAGGTGACTGCCACTCCTTCATTCATTGTCCGTTTGTAAGCTCGTTCAGGACTTTTCAATCCGGACCATATGATCTTTAGGCACCACTTTTTGATCTCGATTAAGAAAGGACATGTTTTTCATTTACACCGTCAATATCCGGTTGTTTTAACAGACGATTTTTAGATTTTTTAAAATTATAAAACTAACCCCTAAACCTAACCGTAACCCCAAACTCTAACCCTAACCCTAACCACTAATTCTAACCCCCTAACCCTAACCCTAACAAAGAACCGGATATTGACGGTGTAAATGAAAAACATGTCCTTTCTTAATCGAGATCAAAAAGGGGTGCCTTAAGGTAATAAGGTCCTTCAATCCTGCCAACGTCTTGCATAACTTAGAACATATCTGGCCACACCTAACGATCGGTGTTGACTGAGTCGACAGGGTGTTTGCATACTCATCACTGGTAAAACTTTTACAGGTGAAGTTGAGACCACCAGCTGTTTGGCACATTTTTGGTGCAGCAGGAACATAAAAAGTCCTCATGCTGGTGATCATCCTGAATCAGAAGTTGGCATGGTAGAAGACAACAATTGCAGTCGCGTTGTTCTCATGTGATTGACAAGCGTGCCTTTGACAACAGGGCCCGGTCGCACTCCTCACAGATCAACAAAATGCGCCCGGTGCAGCAGTTTCACGTATTTTCGACCACACTATACTGAGTATTACCAGCTCCACTCTTGCCAGCTTCAAGACAGTTCCTGTCCCCCTGTATATCGCAATCCTCATTCCTACGATTAGATGTCCATCTCTCTT
>CM042150.1:82471390-82493890 GCA_023376005.1 Doryteuthis pealeii
ACAAAACAAAAGCACATCGAGCACCACTCGACACCAAAATTAGAAAGGATCAACCAAAAAACGCTGTGTCGACAAGGAATTGTCATGTTACAGATTCAACACAACACACTTGTAAATCAATCAATCAATACTATAACAATTTAATATAGTATAGATTAATATTAATGACTTTGAAGAAGGTCAAATTATACTAAATATGCTATATAAAAAGATGTTATATTTTTAAGATCATTTATTTATATATTTTAAAGTATTATTATTTTATTATTTTTGTTGAGTGTAGTTATATCTTTTCTTTTTTTTCTATTTGTCTACACATAGCGTAAGTAGTTAATTCTTTTTTTTCTTTCCTCACTCAGTTCTCGCTCAACTATACTTTATGTACATATAGAGGCTTAATTATGTCGTTTCTTAATAGTTATGAGAGTATAAGATTTCGGCCCAAAATGAGAGGAATAACTTAAATTTCCTTAAATTTTTTCTGAATGTCTGTTGAGAACGAATGTTTGAAGAAAAAAAAATATAACCACAATCACAAAAAATTAGCCACGTACATTTCTGATATTATCTTCTGAGAGATTAAGTTCGTATACTTTTTTAAATGCAATAAGAGTTTCGGTGTTACTCTAACACACCAATTAGTCAAAGGCACCAGAGGGTTAACTGTTTTTATAGTGTTTTTAGAGTTTTAATCATCCGTGATAACCATACGCATTGATAAGGTGGTCCGCGGCTAATCTCACAATTACTCCTTATTTATATACGAACTTTATTAATATAACAATATACTATAACATATATAGCTTCAAGCAATAATTAACCTATAACCAATTACTTTATATATGATATTAATTAAATTAATATTATATATATATAATACATATATTATTTTATAGCACGTAATAAGTTATTAATATAATAATATTCTAACTATATTGTCACATGTGTGTCTTTGTCCGGTGTGAATTGTGCTTTGTGTCGAGTGGTAGGTACACATATAGTTATATATATAACTATAATAATAAATTAGCAAAATGAAAGAAATGAATGTAAAACGATTACAATGGTAAACTTGTACATATAGCATGGTGTTGGAATATGTATGAAACACGGAACAGTATTTCGTGCTTCATTAAAAATAAACGGTAATTGTACACCTTGTTATATGTCTTTTATATCGATTTTTATTAACGTCAATCATCTGAAGTATAATTATCATCTCTCACTTACCGTAATATATTATACTACTGGAATTTTACCTCTCCGAAAATTTTAGTTTTTGAAAAAAAAAAAAAGTTAAATAAATTCAACACATATTGCATTGTAAATTGCCTTCAAAATCTTAATATTACACATACACACAATGCTTCAAATATACTATAAAGAACAAACTTTATATATATAATATATATATATATATATATATATATATATATATATATATATATATATATATTTCAATGCTCTAACTTTGGTAATGCATGTACTTAATCTTAATTTTTAGATGAGATCGGAAACCGTAGCAAACCTGAAAAATTATTTTGTATAAGAAAAATGCAGATTAAATATTACAATATTCTATAATTACATATTAAAATATTTTCAAAAATATAAAATAACATTTTTACAAAATTCATGTTTCACCAAAAACGATCCTAAGGGTAGTTTTATGCAACTATAGCTGGCGTTCTTTTCATGTTTAACAGGGAGATATCACAACCCATATATATATATATATATATATATATTATTATGTGTGTGTGTGTTGTGGTGTGTGTGTGTGTGTGTGTGTGTGTGTGTGTGTGGAGGAAGGAGGTTATAAAAAGAGAAGCCATTTCATCTAATTGGACAGTGGATTCGAGATGACGATTGTATTGCAATTAACGAGAGGACACTCTTTCTAATGAAGTAAGCAGAGAGATAGAGGCATATTGTTACTATGGCGATTGTGTTGTCTTGGTTACAAGCAGACAATCTCTTGTTTAGTTTCGCTTGACTCTCCATTTCTCTCTCACATTTCATATACGCCTTCTTCCCAAACTATATATATATATATATTATATATATTATTATAATAAAACGATTGCATGAATTAACACACGCATATATATATATATATATCATATTTAATATATATATATAATGTGTTGGTGTGTTGTGTGTGTGGTGTGTGTGTGTGTGTGTGTGTGTTAATTCATGCAATCGTTTTACGTTTCCATGTATTGAGTTGTTTTTAGTTTCGATCTAACTTATTTTACATATATTGCCATCTATGGTTCGTTCTACCTTAAAAATGATATTTATCCCATTTATAGATATTCAAACTTTACCTCTTGTGTTTCGATGTGTATATATGTGTGCGTGGGTATGTGTGTGTGACTGTTTTCTTTAGTAAATGAATATTTAATATGTAGATATGTAATTTGAAATTCAAACATATACGCACAAATAAGTTCATACAAAAATACATACAAATACACTCATTGTAAACAGATGGGTAAATACATCCCCATATATATATATATATATATATATATATATATATATATATATATATATATATTATAAACGTGTGTCAAAAACGTTTTGACACGCCTTGTATTCCGAAAAAAATTGATGAATGGAACGTTATTTCTTTTTAGAATACAAGATGTATTCAAAAGTAAAAAATTCTCGTTACTTTTTGACACACCTTTTATTGAAACAGATCGAAACAGTGTAAAAAAAAGTAAAAGTAAAGGTGTCGGGGTGGCCTAAAATCGTTATCAGCCAAACAGCGAGAGAGTCTATCCCGTTTTCACTAACGCTAGACTAAGGAGATTATTTAGCATCTGAGGTGGAGCGCCACACCTGCCATTAGCTCCTTACTTCACCGCACAGATCCCTGTGCTACTCATACGCTGAGTTGACGAAGGTCGGTATCGAACCAGGAACCTTCTGACTCCTAGCCGAACGCTCTACCGTCTGAGCTAAACCGGCCGTTTCGATGAAAGATTCTAAGGAAAGTAAAATGTCGTAGTAAGATCTGAGAACGTTTAATTTGAAGATAACTTTCTCATATTAGTATTATCTGCGTTATTCGGACTATTGTCCCCAATCTTTATTGTTATTTGTACAACGTTTCTCCGGCCTTCTTCAGGTATTTCTTGTCGGACTCGGGAACCCTCTCGGACTCGGGAACCTTCGCAGATAATACTAATCATCAAGCCTCATCTCAAACATTCAGAGAAATATTTCCCATTTTAGTCAAAAATTAGTCAAAACGCGTTTTTGCGCACATGAGCTGATTTTTGTAGTTTCTAATCATGTTGAAGTCATCCATATTTGCTTTGGTTTTTATGTTGTTTTTTTTTTTTTGCTTTTTTTTTGGGGGGGTGTATTATTATTATTATAAATGCATTGGATATTGTTGTGAAGTTTTAAGGGGTCAAATAAGAACAAAACGACGGGTAACAAATGTAGGAAAATGTATTAACAGATAAGTAGAAATTACGTCCGACAAATACAGTTATTGGCTTACTCGCATTGGCTTACTGCCAAGCCACAATTATCCCTGTTACTTATAGTAACCCGTCGGCACATTCCATTGGTCAATAGGGTATATCACCTATAACAGATATGATATCGGACAAAACGGTGAGCAATAAAACTTAAAAACGTTTTACAATTTTTTATTTACTGTACAACGCTTTGCTTTTGATCACAAGACATTTTTTTAAATTAAAGGGTTTTAAAAATCTGAGAAATATACTTATGACTATTTTTGTTATATTACCCGACAAAATTGAATTTGATTCCAACGATATCTTCACGTTTGACACCATCTTTAGGCAATGACGACAGACATGATCTTCAAGACATGTTCAAGCAGGACGCCATCGTCTGTACTGAATTTATAAGTCGGCCTAATTTTTCTAATCATCTTAAAAACGACTAGCAAAAAAAAAAAAAAAAAAAAAAAACGCCCAGCGGTGTAAAATTAAATTTTGAAAAATTTTGCCTGATGAGGTGGGAGTTAGAAATCAATGTCAGAGTATCATAAGTAAGTAAAATCATCAAATCTATTAAAAGAGTAAAAAATAACAATTTCAAATTGAAACGTTGTTCTGTCCCCCTTAAATAAAATTTTGCGTGCCATCTATTAATTATTACGTAAATAAGTATTTTGAATATTTTACATATACATTTTTACACAAGATCTTAGTGGCTACAATGAGGAAAATCAATCCCGACAGTTTAACAACAAATATCTTTTTCCCTTTACCTGTTTCATATTGTCCTGAAGAAGTTTATATAAACCGAAACGTTTGAACGTTGACACTACAACCCAATAATAAGCTTCCATCCAGTGTAACATTCTATGTTGGTCTACATTTTTTCCACAATATCTAAGATATTTATTTATTTGTAACTTTTTAGTTAACCCTCTTGATACTGAAAAAATGACTATTCTTTATTTGTAAATAATTCTCCCGGAAAAACTCTATACTAGATAACCTTAAATATATATCAAATAAACAAAATATATGTTATATATAATACGGGCCATGTATTTATCAAAACTTTGTTTCATTAAGAGAATTAAAGTTACATACTCAATTTTCAGTGTAATATAATATAATCTAATTTAATTATAATTCATACTAAGTATTGACAATTTTGTGTAATATGAGGTAAGCAGTGACGTAGTTTTGGTTAGAGAGAAATAGAGACCTAATCACGATTATTAATAGTTGGGATCCTGCATGAAACTGTCTTTACAATCAATGTGATAATCATCTTTATCTTCAGCGACTGTAGTCCAATAAAATTAATAAGATTGTAGATAATTAGGGTGGAACGTTCTTCTACAGCCCCAGTACTCACTAGATACAACACCTACAAATAGTCATATGTTTCGATAACTAGAACATTTCATACCTGATAGAACATTCAGAAACAAAAACACAACACAACAAAATTTGGGCAATTTGGTTGTTCGTGTGCGCACGCGCGCGTGTGTGTGTTGTTATAATTTGTTTAGTGATGGTTTATATTCTTCTCTGAATTATTTCTCTTTGATAAGAAGAAGGAAATTATCATCAGTCTTATAAATCGGCATTAATTTATAATTCCCATTTCTACATTCATAGAGATGTTTTAATCCATAAAGATGTCTGTCACTCGATAGTTTGATGTTGCTTGGTGTAGTACTATACTTTTGTTAAGTGACTGGATGCAACGTATATAAGTTTGTTTATTGTTCGTGCATTGGATTATGTAAACTACATTTTTGGAACTGCAGTTAAGATTTCTAGTTATTCTGAATAATGTTTTGGGATTTCTGAAATTTTAAAATTTTCCTTAATATATTTTCACACACACACACACACACACACACACACACACACCCAAACATATATATATATATATATATATATATATATATAATATATATATATATATATATATATATATATATATTAGTACAATTTTGCGTAGGAGTGTACGTATTTTTTTAACTGCTGCGTATTCATTTTTGGGTTACAGAGTTTCAGTACTCCAGCCTTTAGTAATAAAACTACCTAATAATATCCGTTTTCTTTGTATAACGTCCCACTGGATGTAAGGAAATACTGTCAATGTTTTATTTCGAAGGAAATTAACTTTTTTTATTAAAAGACTATTGATAGAGGTCTACTCTTTATGGGTGATAGATAGATATAAAAAGGCTGAGATAAAACTACATAAGAGACATTCGGAGTGTGTTAGAAACCGACTGAGATAAAAAATTTTAAAAAGTATATAAGAACAGACTACGAAAGAAATAAAGAAAGAGGTGAACAGATTCTGATAGATAGATAGATAGATAGATAGAAAGAAAAACCACAGATAGAAGATAAGAGACTTTCAGTGAGTGAGAAAGGGATTGAGACTGGGAAAGAAAGAAAGAAAGAAAGAAAGAAAGAAAGAAAGAAAGAAAGAAAGAGATTAACAAGGTTGATAGATAGATAAATAGATAGATAGATAGATAGATATGAACAAACTGATATAGATATATGAATTGAAACGAACATAGTATTTTAGAGTGAATGAGAAACGGATTTAGATAGATAAAAATACGAACTGTGGAAGAAAGAAAGAAAGAAAGAAAGAAAGAAAGAAAGAAAGAAAAAAGAAAGAAAGAATGAAAGAGGTGAACAGATTCTGATAGATAGATAGATAGATAGATAGAAAGAAAAACCACAGATAGAAGATAAGAGACTTTCAGTGAGTGAGAAAGGGATTGAGACTGGGAAAGAAAGAAAGAAAGAAAGAAAGAAAGAAAGAAAGAAAGAAAGAAAGAGATTAACAAGGTTGATAGATAGATAAATAGATAGATAGATAGATAGATATGAACAAACTGATATAGATATATGAATTGAAACGAACATAGTATTTTAGAGTGAATGAGAAACGGATTTAGATAGATAAAAATACGAACTGTGGAAGAAAGAAAGAAAGAAAGAAAGAAAGAAAGAAAGAAAGAAAAAAGAAAGAAAGAATGAAAGAACTAGATAGATAGATAGATAGATAGATAGAGAGATAGATTATCAAAAGATATGGGACTTTCAGATTGAGTGAGGAACGCATTGAGATTTTTTTATACGAACAGACTGAGAAAGAAAGAAAGAAAGAAAGAAAGAAAGAAAGAAAGAAAGAAAGAAAGAAAGAAAGACAGAGAGGAACACTATGTATAGATAGATAGATAGATAGATAGATAGATAAGATAGAACCAAGCAGTCGAAAAATATTCAAGCCGTGTATCTCATCATGTACATTACCTCTGTCTTCCATTTTTGTAGCTTTTGATTAATAAACTGAAATTCAGAACACGCAAGTCACTAATCAATAGGCTGAGATCGAAATCCTATAAATATTTGACTGCATTTAATCTGAGGTGTCGGCAAAGATGAAAGCAAAGAGTGAAAGCATCGATCATTGTGGAAGGGTCTGACATTAACGTCACTTCATTTTATTAAAAGTGTTTATGAATTGAATGTCTCGTCCCCCAGGGACAAGAGGTGCAGAAGAACTGGTCTGGAAACAGACAAATCCTGGGAGACATTTCATTAAGGTGTAACCAAGAGAATATGCTGATTGTGCCGGGCCAGTCAAGAAACCAGATTACTTATACTTGTTTTAGTCTTAATATTGTAATGTTATCATCATGAAAAGAAATAATGATTGGCCCGAAAGTGTTTGCATTTGTAGACCCAGTAATTTCAGTTCTCTTCTTAAATAATAACATATACAGCCTTGATGGCTGTATATGTTAACATTTTTTATTACGTATCTAAATTATTATTCTGTTTTTGTCACTAAGGTGACGCTAAATCACCTTAGAGGTTTATTTCGTAAGATTTAGTAATCTATATATAATGGAGATAGACTGCATTTTTGTCTGAAGCCGAAACTATATTACTACTCAAGTCACAATTCCTTTAATTATTTACGTCAAATTCTCCATGATTTCATTCTTTTAAACCTTCAGTTATTAATAAAAATTGTTTTACATTATTAATACTGTTGATCATATCTACGTACTAATAACATGCAATTGTATTTATATATACAACAAAATAGCGATTTACAGTTTGAACGAGAAGGATAATTTGCATATTGATATTTAAAATTTTATTTTAATAAATATGTGCTTGGTATTATTGATTTCTAATTGTTTGGTTTTATCTTAAGAAATATAAACAAAAATCTCGTAGATAAATCTTAAAAGAAATTTATTTACAAGAAGAAATAACTGTAATATTATCCTTTACTTCCTATTTTAACTAAATAGTTAAATTAGGAAAATTTACCAATGAAACAGGGGAGTAATGGAAAATGATGGAATAGTTAGTTTCAAAGTTGTTCTATTTTTCGATTATACCCCCTCTGTTGCAGATCTTTTTATCTGCATTCTTAGTAAGTTTCATTAGCCTTTCTAATTTAATATGATATTTTATTATATTAAAACTTAAATACTTGCACCCGGAGGGTGCATATATTTGCTAGTATTAAGTAATAAGATTTAAATAAGAATTCTTAAATGCATCTAACGTACAGGCAAATATAATTTAGAATGAAAATTGTTTTAGGTATTTAAATCATTTTAGAATGTTATCGCTGGTTTCATAATTAATTAAATTAATAATGCGTTGTCTAAATTTTATGTATAAAACTTCAAGAACTTTAATTTGTTTTATTTCATTAAGGTTTTAACCAAGATAATATGCTGATTGTGCCGGCCAGTAAAGAAACAAGTTTCCTTACACTTGTTTTAGTCTGAGGAATAAAGTAAAGTCGTCGAGGCGGCCTAATGTCGGTATGAGCCATACAGCGAGGGAGTCTATTCCCTTTTCACTAGCGCTAAACTAAGGAGATTGTTTTTGGCGTCTGAGGTGGAGCACCGCACCTACCATCAGCTCCTTACTTTACCGCACAGACCCCTGTGCTACTCGTACGCTGAGTTGGCGAGGGCCGGTATCAAACTAGGAACCTTGTGGTTTCTATCCGAACGCTCTACCGACTGAGCTAACCCGGCCCAATTTTTTATCTAGTGGTGAAGTTCCAATTTTGTAGCTCTGGGGTGTGTGGAGTACCCCTCCATCAGCATTACTGCCAGGTTCACTTTGACCCAGAGTGGTAATACCTGTTAGGGTCCTATCTATGGGTTAAATAGCTCAAAACATGAGTTTTAGAAAAATGTGATTAAAAAGAATCGGGTTTTAAAAAATTGAATACTCAACGAGAATGAATAAAATAAAACGTCTTTGGCATGAAATAACCCTAGGGTTGATATGTCGTAACATCCAATCAATATCTAGAAATTTGTTTAAAAACAAAATATTTACCTGAAAAATGTTTTCTTACAAGTCATTTATACAAAAGAAAAGATTTGGCATTAAATAACCCACAGGGTTTATATGCCATTAAACTAAACCAAACCAAACCAAATTGAATCGTTTACATTCAAGATTTCAGCCCCAGGAAAGTTTATGAGAGGTGGGCTAATTCTACAACAACATTTGGCCAAACCACTTATATATATATATATATATATATATATATATATATATATATATATATATATATATATATATATATATTTATTATTTATTTATTTATAATTAATAATACAATTTAAAAGTCGGTCCTACTATTGGTTTCTGAATAACACTTTTTCGGTGTTATTCGTCGTCAGAGGCGTTGACTTTTTCTTTTTTTTCTTCTCTCTCTCTCTCTCTCTCTCTCTCTCTCTATATATATATATATATATATATATATATAGAGAGAGAGAGAGAGAGAGAGAGAGAGAGAGAGAGAGAAAAGAGAGAGAGAGAGAGCGTATACGTGGGTCATTCAAAAGGTTCTAAGCTTCATTAAGAAGGAAAAGCTACCTTTTTCAAACTAGAAAAAAATAATTGAGATCTATGTTTAAATTTCTGTGAAGGTAAGACTCATACATAGGTAAGATGTGTGTTACTAATCTTAAAATAGACAAAAAATATAACTCGATCAGAAATAAAGTATCTGGTGAGACATAACTTTTTGAACGACTCTCATGCGTATCTATTTATCTATCTATCCCCCCTCTCTTTCTCTCTCTCTCTCTCTCTATATATATATATATATATATATATATATATATATATATATATATAATCATTTTCTTTTTTCATCTTCTTTTGTTTATATATCTATCTTCTATTATTATACTAAAGCTGAGATAATCACCTTTTATTTCCTAAAGGCTCAACGAATTTTTTCTTAATTACTGAATCGTTTCAATCAAACTGATTCAATGTTAACAAATTGAAAGGCTTTAAAATAAATATTACCATTTCTACCTGCCATAGCACAAACAATTTATATGCCTAATTAATAGATAAAATTCATTTAAAATATGAATCGCTTAATTTTAAGTTTCAAATTTCATACTTCTAGATTCTAAAAACAAATGTTTATCTAATAAAAAGTCTGCTTTAGTATTGTAATTTAATAATCTTTAGAGAAAACTCAATTGGAAAGTTAGGACACACCTTTTTAAGGCAGAACAACTATCGATGTATATTTTTTCCTTGATATTCTAGAAGCTAATTATATACAAAAACAAAATCTCGAAAACAATTTTTTTTTTTTTTACATTTAATTTTTCGATTTTCAGTACTTATTTTCTACCAGAATCGCTCAATTAATTTTTTTCTTCTATTCACACGTTTGGTCTTTTGTCTTTTTATTTATGCTGTAATTATTTTCACCTTTATATAACCACACCGATATTTTTGCGCCTTAAATATAAGGGGGGTCAAAATTAAATGACCTGAAAAAATCAGAAAGCTTTGAATTTAAACAACTGATGCATTATAAAATTCATTAATTGATAAATCAACACTGAAAGTTTCATTAAAATCGGATAATTTTCTCAATTTTCATAAGTTTTTTTTCAATCGGAACGAGGGATAAATCTATTCTATAAAATACGGATTTGACGTCATAATTACCTAATCCCATTTATCTACCTAGAGCTCAATGGGTGACCCAATGGGTCACGTTTTGTCTAGTATATATATATATGTGTGTATGCGTGTGTGTGTGCATGCGCGCGTGTGCGTGCGTGCGTGCGTGCGTGCGTGTCTGTCTGTCTGTCTGTCTGTCTGTCTGTTTCTAAGTCTGAAAAAATATATATTGTATATATATATATATGTGTGTGTGAGTGTGTTTGTGTGTGTTTTATATAATTGTTTGCGTATTTATATATGTGTTCTTTAAGTGTGTGTATTTGTGTGTGTGTTCGTGTGTGTGTGTGTGTTTGCATATTCATATCTAAAATCATATTTATATCTAAAAAGTAATGTTTTTACAGGGGTAAAATCCCATTCGGATCACCTTGCAGGGACACTTTTAAAGTCCCACCCTGTGGGACGAAATTACAGCTAGTGTAAATAAATCATCGTAAGATAATTCACCTAGCACTTTAACTATTCACTACTTTTTATAATTATAAAATACACCACCATAATATTGAAAATATTCTCCATCTATTTTTTTTATTCTGCTTCTTTCTTTCTTTGCTGAAATCTCAACCCTTTCAATACTGTATTTATTTCCATCGAAGAATCTTTAAATTTAAACTATTCCAGAGTCATTGTATTTATTTCCATCGAAGAATCTTTAAATTTAAACTACCCCAGAGTCAACAATCCTACAGCAATTTTCTTAACAACCATATAGGGAAGCTTTTTTCCCTAAGGTAAAATTTGATGAGTTTTTTCCTAAAATATGCAAATATAATAGCATTATCCGAACCTGTTTCTTACTTAAAAAACGAAAGAACATTAAATATGTAAACAAATATAATTTAAATTAGCTTGCAATAACTAACAATGTCCAAGGCGAACTGATGTTACAATTATACGTTGTTTCTTTTAAAATAAATTTCTAGCGTTTTAGCGCTATAACAACCAAATCCCAAAGAAGAATCTCTCTCTCTCTCTCTCTCTCTCTCTCTCTCTCTCTCTCTCTCTCTCTCTCTCTCTCTCACACACACACACACACACACACACACACACACGCACGCACACACACAACACACACAATCGAACGCACACACACGTATATATGTTGCTACTCCTAATACACTCCTCTACTTGGATTTTAATAGCATGTCAAACCCTCAAAAAATATTTCAATTTCTATAATTCTTTTATAATGCTCCCTTTCCCCAAAAAAACTCTCTAAAAACAATTTCTTCAAACAAGAAATCTTTTCCTGACGGTGACCTAAGGTCAAAATCAGTTGAGAAGAAATATTCCTGTTTGTCTTATCACTTTTTGTTTATGTATTTACATTTGGAGATACAAGTTATGGCCACCCCAAGAGCGATACGTGTTAACCTCAGAACGACGTTTTTTAACTTATAAGTCCTCACATAATAGAGCTCGGGTTTATGCCTGTATTATTGCTGAAAGAAAAAGAGGAATGAATACGTTTAGCATTACCCCGCCTGTAGGGGTGTTCCTTTTGCTAGTAGTCCTTCATGAAATAAAATATAAAACGTGGACCAAAGTGGTAATTTCACAAAATCTCATAGATAGATAAATAAATAGATGGATAGATTTGTCGTGGAGGGGGGTCTTTGATAGTCGCGCAAGTGTCGGAACTATGTCTTGAATTAATGAAGAAGTATGTCTGCTTCAATGAGACGCACTTTCTGGATAATGGTGAAAGCAGCCTTTGTGCGCGTTATGATCCTGAGGAAGCGGTGTCCCCAGAAAGCACGCTAGGGAAACAACAGTAGCGTGGAATCAATTGGATTGTTCGAGACAATGATCTTCTGGGAAATACAGGGTCCTATCATTTATGTTGAATGAACTTTGTCGTGTACCAAATTTCCTCAAATTCATTTAAAATCAGATACACTCCTTCATGTCAACAGGGTTTTTCAATAGCAGTGGCATCATTTGGTGAGATAATGAGTCATTCAACATTGCTCAAGGAAAGGTTTCAGGATTTCCCTGACCAACAATTATTTGAAGTAATATATATATATATATATATATATATATATATAAAAACAAAGAAAATCTTTAAAAAAGAAAAAAAATGCTAAAAGAAAGACACAATCATCAGACAGCGGGTTACAGGGAGACTTTTGTCTTGTTTTGCTTATTGTTTTCTTTTTTTTCACTGTTTTTTTTCGGTGGGGGGTCACACTCTCCTGTCTGATGATTGTGCTTTTGTATTTTCCTTTTTTTTTTGTTTGTTTTTGTTTAAAATAAACGCATGAAACTGTCAGTCACAGTAATTAAAGGAACTGTGAGGTAAAAATTATTTCAGTTTTTATACTTCTCTACTGGTTAGCATTGGAATGCTATCTATTTATCCATCTATATATAAAGAAATTTGCAATTATCTTGTCCGGGGGAAACTTCGAAAATAAAACAATTAACGACAAAGTAAATAGATTTACATATTAAATATCACCAGGTCTGGGTTTTAAAACAAAAATAATGAAAATTTTATTTATATTTTCGAATACATTTAAAAATTAAACAACTATATAGAATAGCATTAAGATAATGTTCCCATTTTCTTAGCGTTACTTTTTTATAAACAAATGTAGCTACTACTATTATTGCTATTATGTTTCACTGTAAAATTTTTAATTATGTTTCACGGTGAAATATATAATTCTATCAAAGATTAGTTTAGATTTTTAGATTCATTTTTTTATTTAATATTTTAAATAAGGGACATTAATTTTTCCCAGACGTTTCATGGCTGTGCACTTTCTTTATTTAAAAATTAAAATTGACATAGTTATGTACTGTACTGGTGTCCGATTTTCCCTGTGAAATTTACCCCCCACCTATATTTAACACAATGAATTCTTCATTCTTCACGCCTATAACTTATACACACACACACACACACGCATATATATATATATATATATATATATATATATATATATATATATATATATATATATATATATATCGTTACACTCTGGACCCGTCAAAGAACACAGACACTTGTATTTAGGAAAATATAAGATGATATGTTTATTCCCTCAGTTGTGTACAGCTGAGAGTTGTTGGGAGGGTTACGCAAATGTGGAGCCTTCGGGTGTTCTTTTCACGTGATCTCGAACCTGATCGTTGTCTCTCTAATCGATCTCCACGGATTTCTTTTATTGTAGTCTGACCCCACGGTGTCACGCCTCTTTGAACGTGACACCTACGCCGTTTTTCTGTAGACACACCTCTTCGCCCACGCAGCCTGTTTTTATTGGCTATGGACTACGCCTACAGATTTCTGCGCCTAAACCGTGTCAAATGTACACCTGCATTTCCAGATGCCAAAGGTCAGCTCAGGGCCACATCCTGTTTTCGTTTCCAGCCTGCACCTGACACCCACGCATTTCCTGCGGGCAGCCTGGTTCTCAGGTGCACTGATCAGGCAATATATTACACAGTAACGGAAAGATTAAAGTATCAATTGAACACTATATATATAGAGAGAGAGGGTGTTGACATATTTATATTTGGTTATTTTTCTCCGTAGGTTGGGGGTATTGACGCACATTACGTATCATTCAAAAGCGTGGACCCTTCTCCATTCATATACGTGATGACAGATAGAATGGATGAATGGAACCCACCTGAATCATGGAAGAGAATAACTTGTATCATGATCTGCGACAGCCATCAAAATAAGATTATGGTTGCTGCCCAATCCTCCCTGAACACTGTAAAAACAATCAGGCATGAACTGGAGAATTGCAATGGAGACTACGAGGCTGTTGCTAGAAAAAAGCATCGTAACAGACGATCTGATAGCGTTCGTACAGCAGAATTCCTCGAGAATCTGCAGAAAGGGTATCAGATTGAATTCAGATACCTACGTGGAGTTGCTAAACACTGTAGTCAAGCCCTGGATAACAAGGGTAGCCAATGGTAGGCCATATGTATGGCAGCAGGATTCGGCCCCCTGTTACACCTCTGGGAAAAGTCAAAAATGGTTGTCAGTTGACACCAGTCCTAATGTTTGGCCTCTGAACTCCCCAGATCTTAACCCCATGGATTATTATGTATAGGGCGCTGTTGAGAAAGATACCAATCGCCGTGACAGTACTACAAATGCCCAGTCAATCGACAGAATTAAGGTAGTTTTTTAGACCCTTCCCAGGGAAACTGTAACATCAGCTTGCTCCACATTCTGGAGTCGGATTGAGACTGTGATTGACTTGTTGGGAGTAGTGCAATTACCGTGCCTTACACTCCATTAAATTGTGTAGTTACCAATAACTTTTTCTTTTTTCCTTATGAAACTGTCAAATTTATCCCGAACACCCTGTATATATATAGTGTCTAGTCCATCCCATCATCAGATGCCGAATGATGAATTCTTTATTATTCTTAAGAATTCTTAAAGAATCCATCATTCGGCATCTGATGATGGGAAGAACTAGACATTTTCTCTAGACTCCCTGAAATAGACTATAATGCTAAAAATCTAAATTTTCTGTCATATTTTTTATTGATATATATATATATATATATATATATATATATAAGTTAAAAGAAAGGAAATTAATCCGACAATATGAGTAAGAAAAGGTGGAATGAAAACATCACACAATGCTGTTAAAGAAGAAAACAATTTATAATATAATCATAGCTGATATTGATTAATATCAGCTATGATTATATTATAAATTGTTTTCTTCTTTAACAGCATTGTGTGATGTTTTCATTCCACCTTTTCTTACTCATATATATATATATATATATATATATATATATATATATATAATAGTATTTGGTAATTTGCTTGAAAGCATTGTTAAGTATTTTAATATTTATCAATGATAGGAAAACAATTACAATGCGTATGAAATAAAAATAAAGATGTTTAGTCTTATCGATTTCAAAGTAACTTTATCATCAGAGACGTTTTCAGAAATGGACGCGTTTTTGTGTCGTTTCTTTTTTTTTTTTTTTCTTTTTTTGTACGTTATAAACACGCGTCTCGTGGGTTTGTTTTTTTATAACGCCACGCGGTAGGGTCGTGATAGCCGTTGTTCAATTTATTTCAATTTTATGAATAAAATTTATGAATTAAATTGAAATTGATTGAACAACGGCTATCACGACCCTTCCGCGTGGCGTTATTAAAAAAAAACACGAGACGCGTGTTATAACGTACAAAAAAAAGAAACGACACAAAACGCGTCCATTTCTGAAAACGTCTCTGATGATAAAGTTACTTTGAAATCGATAAGAATAAATATCTTTTTATTTTAATTTTATACGCATTGTAATTGCTTGCCTATCTTTAATATATATATATATATATGATGGACTCTCCCATCGATTTCGACGTATGAGTGTTCATACAATGAACATCCACACAGTGATTTGTTTATAGTGGTGAAGGCTTGTGTTGGACCATCCACACTTTTTGACACAGTCGATAGGAAAGAATTGGTGCATCAAGGGTTTGCACAAACCCAATCAACGACCGACCTCAGGAATTTTGAATATATATATAATATATTATATATATATATATATATATATATATTTGTGTGTATGTGTGTGTGCGGGCGTGTTTGGGATAGAGCATTCACAAGATCATAGGATTCAATCAAATAATACGTGTGCGTGTTTGTGTGCGTGCATTTTATACAATCTCTTTAAGAAATGGAAACGGAAAATGTCTTCCTGGAAAAGTTACTGAAAGAAACTTTCTGCTTTGATGCCATTCAAGCCACGCACCTGATGCACCAAGTCAAGTTTGCTCGCACCGAATTATCACAAGCGCTTTTGAATAGTCTAATTTTTTCTTTCTTTTGTTTTATGCGATTTCGGAAACTTCCACTGGAAGTGGAAGATCTTGGACAAAAGCAAAAACAAAAAAACAAAAAACAATAAATTGTTTCCCAGAACAATAGAACTGATCAAAAATAAATCGAAAAACGAAATCGAAGAATGTCAACGTCGATCTGTACCAATGTTACAAATTCGATTTCTCAGACGAAAGTTTGGAGATATTATGATCAATGTGCTTTTCATAGTAAAGCCAACCTTCTCAAGTCGTTTTTAGCACGAAGGGGAGTCAAAAAGTAATGCCTTTTTCTATATTTCAAGTGATTCTTTTTTTATATCTTATTATAATGGAGATTGTGTGTTTTTCTGTCTGTAACCGAAACTATATCACTACTCAAGTCACAATTCCCTTAATTATTTACGTCAAATTATCCATGGTTTCATTCTTTTAAACCTTCAATTATTAATAAAATTGTTTTACATTATTAATACTGTTGATCATATAACGTACTAATAACATGTGATTGTATTTATATACACACAAAATAGCGGCATACAGTATGAACGGGAAGGCTTATTTGCATATTGATATTTAACATTTGATTTTAATAAATATGTGTTTGGTATTATTGATTTCTAATTGTTTGGTTTTATCTTAATGAATATGAGCAAAAATCTCGGAGATAAATCTTAAAAGAAAAATATTTACAAGAAGAAATAACTGTAATTTTATTCTTTACTTCCTATTTTAACTAAATAGTTAAATTAGAAAAATTTAATAATGAAAGACGGAAGGGGTGGAAGAGTAACTTTCAGTTGTTCTATTTTTTGATTATAGCCCCTCTGTTTCAGATTTTTTTTTTTTTCGTTCTTATTTCGTTAGTCTTTCTAATTTAATATGATATTTTATTACATTAAAACTTAAGTACTTGCACCCGGAGGGTGCATATATTTGCTAGTATATAAAACTAAGGCCTATATTGAGACCCAAACGAGGCTCAGCACACATATTCCAGTGAGTGTTCTACTGGTCGAGGAACATCTGAAAATCTTATTTTTATATGTTGTGAGGCTACTCCATAGTATTTCTTTTGATATCTTTCAAATCAAAAATATCTTCTTCTAGAGATAGATTTTCAGTTTAGGAAAAAAGAAGACAAGACTGCATGAAGTTATTCTTGGTGTTTATTGACACTACTGCATTGGCACAATCTCGTGTTTCACCATATATGTACATACATATGTATATATATATATTTATATATATGTACACACACACACACACACACACACACAATATATATATATATATATATATATATATATATATATATATATATATATATATAAGTAATTGGTAATTTGCTTGAAGCATTGTTAAGTATGTTATAATATATTAATGATTTGAAGGCAATTACAATGCGTATAAAGAATAAAAACAAAAAGATGTCATTTTTGTCTTATTGATTTAAAAGTATAGAACTTTATCTTCAGAGATTAATATCAGAAATGTACGTGCTTAAGTTTTTTTGTGTGGTTATATTTTTTTTCTTTCAAACATTCGTTCTCAACAGACATTCAAAAAAATAAGAAATTACAGTTATTCGCCCATTTCATTCATAACATAAAGAAAAACGAAAGGGGGAGAAAGAAAAAAAAGAAGAGAGAAAAAAAAGAAAAGATATAACCACACAAAAAAACTTAAATATAAAAACTTAAAAATAACATCTTTTTATACGCATTGTAATTGCCTTCAAGTCATTAATATATTATAATATATATATATACAAGTTTTGTTGAACTGTACAGACAATTCTTGTCGGACAAGTTTTTGGTTGATCCTTTCTAATTTTCGGGCCATCTTTTTGGTGTCGGGGTGGAACTGGTGTAACAGTCCACCAAAGGTTTCGATACGAGCGCTTTCGGCAATACAGTTTGCCATCATCAGGTAGGAAACGATGGTATGGTTTCGTGTCTCGTTTTTAATTTTCCGCCTATCCTCCTTCCACTATACCCCTCCCCTTCTTACAACTTGTCCCACCCTCCCACAAAAAAATCACTACTGCATCGTTCGCTCGAACCACTACCATTCCTACAACCTCCCACTACCAATTGTTATTACCTCTCACTTCTAATTCCTCGTTCTCCTTAAAAACAATTTTACTTTTTTCTTGATGATTTACCCATTTATCCGATTCCTCTGTTACGAACAAGAAGCGAAATAAAGACAGTTTTTAAGTGGAGTACAGCTGGGCTTGAATTCAGCGTTTTTCTTCTGATTGGATGTCTTACCAAGTCTAAAGAATTCTACTTTATTATTTACCCATAGCTGAAGGGAAAACAAACTCATGCCTTTACCAAATCATACTCACATTCACGCGCGCACACAGATATACATATACGCTCATACACATATTTATTTTTTTTAATGAAAGAAAGAAAATGCGAGAAACAGATAGATAGATAGATAGATAGATAGATAATAACAGACTAAAACAGACAGATTTATAAAGAAAATGAAACTGAAATAGATATATAAAGAAAGACACTGGGATAAATTGATAAAGAAAGAGAAAATTGGATAGATAGATAGATAGATAGATAGATAGATAGATAATGATAAACAGATAGATAAATAGATAGATAGATAGAAAAATATGAACAATTTGAAACATATATTTTGATAAGAATAAAATATAAATACCTCTTTCTTTTAAAAGTCCGTTACCTCATGCTCTGAACGACTTTTAAGAATTTTTAAAAAATCTAAATATCTCTTTTCTTAAAAGTCCATTATGAGTTATTTCCCTTACAACCGGTCATTTTTTTAACTGTCTTCTTTTTATGATAGATATGCTCTGATGATGATCAAAACGGACTGAAATAGTGCAAGATAAGCTAATAAAACGACATTACCGAATGTGCGTTTTTCAAATTTCTTACTCTGGTATACTGTTGGATTCCCTTTCATATCTTAATTGATATATTTTGATAAAGAAACAAAAAGAAAACTAAGTGAAATGCAACGCCTTCATCTTGGATTTGAACTCGGATTACCAATTCCATTCTCTACGATGATAACCGTTGCAGAGGTGCCTGAATATCCATATTTATTATTTATTCATCAGAAGAAGTATATGATTAGAGATCATTATTGTTAAAAAATGAATATAGTTTGTAATTCATTAATAATTCTATAGAAAATAACTGAAGACCAATATTGAAGAGGAAATGATAGTAAACACAAGACAGAATTTCAAATAATTTTCAAATTTAAAAGTTCTCAAGAAACCAGCGTTTACCGTCTGTCTCCATGACGATTTGCATAAAAAAATCCATTATCATTTTAAAAACAATTTCATAGTATCAAATGAAGTCGTAAAGCTGAAATATGTTATACAAATACATTTTCCATTTTCTCCAGGTGATCTGCACGTCATAGAATATTGTAACTTTTAAAACACACACAAAAAAAGAAAATTAAATGTTTACATCTCAGATACATATTAACAGCCCGGATGTCAACAAATAGATATATTGATCGCAACGTCTTGTCAGGTGACTGCCACTCCTTCATTCATTGTCCGTTTGTGAGCTCGTTCAGGACTTTTCAATCCGGACCATATGACCTTTAGGCACCCCTTTTAATTTCGATTAAGAAAGGACGTTTTTCATTTACACCGTCTATATCCAGTTGTTTTAACAGACGATTTTTAGATTTTTTTAAATTATAAAACTAACCCCTAACCCTAACCCTAACCCCAAACCCTAACCCTAACCCTAACAACTAATCCTAACCCCTAACCGAAACCCCTAACAAACAACCGGATATTGACGGTGTAAATGAAAAACATATCCTTTCTTAATCGAGATCAAAAAGGGGTGCCTAAAGGTGATATGATCCTTCAATCTTGCATAACTTAGAACATATCTGGCACAACTAACGATCGGTGTTGACTGAGTCGACAGGTGTTGTATACACATCACTGTAAAAACTTTCATATGAAGCTTGAGACCACCAGCTGTTTGGCACATTTTCGTGCAGCAGGAACATAAAAAGTCCTCATTCTGGTGATCATGCTGGGAATCAGGGTGTGGCATGGTAGAGACAACAATTGCAGTCGCGTTGTTCTCATGTGATTCCATGTGATTGACCAAGCGTGCCTTTGACAACAGGGCCCGGTCACACTCCTCACAGATCACCAGAATTGGCCGGCAGAGTTTCACGTTTTCGACACACTCTACTCAGTATTGCCTAGTCCACTTTTGCAGCTTCAAACAGTTCTGTTCCCCTGTATATCGCAACCATCTATTGCCCACGATTAGATGTCAGGGACTCCCAATTATCGACGGGAATACCATAGCACACTAGACACTCCTTCACACTATCACGAAACCATTTCTTTTTCTTTTTGGCTTGTATTGTGGTCTTTTGCCAAAAAGGAGTTCACCATAAAAAAGCTGATTTAATAGATTTAAAAATAGATATAAGCTGATATTAACACCCTAATTCTGAATTAATTCCCGTTGAGGAGAATGTGACAATTTCATTTTTCTCACCAATTAAAATGGATAGGATTACCCGAAATATATTACATTATTTTAAAACGGCCTTTAATTTTAAATACATGTTTTCAATATTTTCTTTTACTTATTAACATTGATTAGATATATATAAGTAAGTAAAGTCCTTGGGGTAGCGTAAAGTTAGTATCTGCCAGACAACGGGGGTGTCTATCCCCTTTTTACAAGCGCTAGATCAGGGAGATTGCTTTGGCGTTTGAGTTGGAGCGCGAAACCTACCATCAGCTATTTACTTTACCGCACATATCCCTGGGCTACTCATACGCTGAGTTTGTGAGGTATCGAACCCGGGACCTTTTGATTCTTTGTCGAATGCTCTACCGACGAAGCTAAACCGGCCCTCATATCATTTTAATCATATATATATATATATATATATATATATATATATATATATATATATATATATATATATATATATATATATATATATATATATATATATATATATATATATATATATATATATATATATATATATATATATATATATATATATATATATATATATATATATATTGTGTGTGTGTGTGTGTGTGTGTGTGTGTGTGTGTGTGTCTGTCTGTCTGTCTGTCTGTCTGTCTGTGTATTAATACAGGAGCATCGATTACGACCATTAACTAAGCCACAGCTTAGCAAATAATGCTGGATTCGCCAATTTTGTTGTATTGCTTATCAATTATCTTTACTAACATTTTAGAATATCTAAAATCAAGACTATATGAAGTTTGATTATTTTCAAAATATTTATATATAATAATGTTTTTAATATATTTTTAATCAGTTTTATTTCAATTAATTATGTAATATATTATACTCAATTTTATAGGTTTTCGTATAATTTCCTCCCAAATAATTTTCCTAAAATTCACTTTGTTTACAAACCACGAGAATGATGTTATATTTTTCACAGTCGGTAGAGCATCGACCTAGAAACCACAAGTTCCCGGGTTCGATAAAGGCCCTGACTAACTCAGCTTGTATCTGTGCAGTAAATTGAGGAGCTAATGGCAGGTGTGATGCACCTCAGACGCAAGTACAATCTCCCTGGCCTAGGGCTATTGAAAACGGAATAGACCCCCTCGCTGTTCGGATTATACCGATAATAGGCAACTCCGCCGAAATTACTACTTGCTATTCAATAGTTATGGAGCTGCGAGACTAGTTTGCTAACCATTACACAACAAGGAGTAATGTAACAGAACTAAAACGATGAATTTTAAATTATTTTTAGTTTTTATACTATTTTGCTATCCTGTTAATGCCGACTACATTTGATGTTTCAAATCTTTTTAAACGACTATTTATTCCCATCTGCTTTCATATATATATATATATATATACATATATATATATTATATATATATATATATATTCTTTCGATTTTCTTTTCTCGTTCTTACTTGTGCAGGCAAATTAGACCCAAGCACTCACTATTTTTATTAGGTGAGGGGCTTGGAATGGGTGTGAGTTGATGGGGTTTTCATAATTTTCGCCCCCCCCCACACTTGTCTAACCTATTCCATATTCCATATCCATCCCCGTCTTAATTAATTTACTATTT
>CM042150.1:82496390-82533890 GCA_023376005.1 Doryteuthis pealeii
ATACCAACAAAAGCCCTGAAGATGATCTAATTAATAGATCGAAACACTGCAGCCTCGGCCAATAAACTCACCACTTAACCCATTTAAACCTGTGTTTTTTTTCAATTTTTTATTATACTATATTATATATATATATATATATAATATATATATATATATATATATAATATTGCTAACTAGTATCGTACTCTTAGCCCCTCTTTCTTTCTCACACACTTACTATGCACATATAAATATCTATATCTACATATGGCTATCTCTCTATCTTTCTCTACCCACCTCTCTCTCTCTATATATATATATATATATACATATATATATATATATATATATAAAATATATTTGAAGGCAAAATAATGCAAATTTATGTTGAAAAACATATTCATTTAATTTTCTTTTTTTCGGGCTTGGCCCATCTTCAGAGAGAAGATGGGCCTAGCCCGAAAATATCAAGTGGAAAAAAAAAGAAAAAAAACTAAATGAATATGTTTTTCAACATAAATTTGCATTATTTTGCCTTCAAAAATATATTATTACTTTAATTGAGACTTCTAACAAACTATAAAAAAATGTGAAAAAATCTTTATATATATATATATATATATATATATATATATATATATATTAATATATATATATATATATATATATATATATATATATATATATAATTCCAATTGCCGCTTTAACTTTTACGTCGAAGTGGCGTCAGAAAATAATCAAAAAGTGCTCAATATATTAAAAATATAGATGGAAAATAATGGATCTACCATGGTTTCAATCATATAATTGATTGTAACCATGGTAGACCCTTTATTTTCCATCTAACTATAATATTATTAGTATTATACATATATATATATATATATATATATAATATATATATATATATAAGAAGCAATCTCCCGGGTATCATTATACTGTAATCTTAAATAACAGTGGGGTCTACTCTTGACCAACTTGCCCACATATCTGCGGAGTCTGCTAACCGCTCTCTCTCTCTCTCTCTCTCTCTCTCTCTCTCTCTCTCTCTCTCTCTCTCTCTCTCTCTCTCTCTCTCTCTGTTATATATATATATATATATACATATATAGATAAAAGGTTATGAAAAACACACAATTTTGTTAAAATGAATATTGTGTAAATCCTTTTCATTGCTAATATTGACAATATTTCGATTTATGAAAAAATCATCATCAGAGCATAATGATAATTAGATCCGTTTTTAGATTTTTCGCTTCTCTCTCGATGAGTTCGGATTTTTTAAAATTTCATCTAAAAACGGACCTAATTATCATTATGCTCTGATGATGATTTTTTCATAAATCGAAATATTGTCAATATTAGCAATGAAAAAAATTTACAAATATATTAATTTTAACAACATTGTGTGTTTTCATACCCTTTTATCTATACATATACCGTCGGATTCATTTCCTTACTCTTAACTCATATATATATATATATGTATATGAGTATAGATAAAAAGGATATGAAAACAACACAATGTGCTGTTAAAGTGAAAAGATTTTACTTCATATTCATAGCTTGAATATTAATATGATATAAAATCTTGAATATGATATAAAATCTTGAATATGAATAAAAAATCTTGAATATGAATAAAAGATCTTGAATATGAATATGATATAACATCTTTTCACTTTATATGAATATGAATATGATATAAATTCACTTTATATGAATAAAATATGAATATTTATATGATATAAAATCTTTTCACTTTAACAGCATATTGTGTTGTTTTCATATCGTTTTATCTATACTCATACCGTCGGATTCATTTCCTTTCTCTTAACTTATATACATACATACATATATATATTATATATATATATATATATATATAATATTTTTGGATGTTTGTTTTTTAGAAGCATTGTTAAATAAAGTATATATTATTATTTATATTTTTGCTTGAAGGCAATTACAATGCATGTATCGCATAAAATTTGAGACTTATAGAAAATAATCTTGACAAGTGAATCCCGGCAAAGTATTGCTCGGTGCCTGCTGTGGTTCCGGTTTCGATTTCTGTCGGAGGGAAATCGTTAGTATACATCGCTGATGAGACTTGAATAAAGTCGAAACAGTCTGTACGATGTTCTAAACACCGAGCAATCCTTTGCCGGGATTCACTTGTCAAGATTATTTTCTATAAGTATCAAATTTTATGCGATACATGCATTGTAATTGCCTTCAAGCAAAAATATTATATATATATATATATATATATATATATATATATATATATATATATATATATATAGTAAATTTGGCGAAGTGATCTTAAACAAACCGTGTTTAAACAATATTTATATATTGACCTAACCACCTTTTCCCGCCGCCTGACATACCACCTTTCAGACAGTAGTGCTAGAAAACAACATACTACTAACACTGACAAATTCCTATCAGCCGATATACGAAAAATTCTCATTAATAAAATTAAAATCCTATACCAAAATAACAACGAAAAAACGCTTACAACTCCTAGAAGCTATTACAACTGGAAATAAATAACCTACCATTAATGAAAGAGCATTTAACACTGACACTAACATATTTAACATCTTGATTATCTAACTTACTAACCAAAAACCCGTCCACCCATAATGAACACTTCCAACTTAATAAACGTCATACCGTAACTAAATTTAACACACAATACACACAAAAGTAATCCCCCGAAGACGATTAATGAATATGATTGAAAGCGGTTGGGGGTACAAGTTGGGGATCACTAACCAATGAGCCCAGACACAAGAAGGCTCGCACAAAAGCTAGAGACAAAACAGAAAAAAAACATTAAAAAGTAATGTACTGTGGTCTTAAACATGTTTAAACAACATATATATTATATATATATATATATATATATATATATGTGTGTGTGTGTGTGTGTGTGTGTACAACATATATATATATAATATATATATATATATATATATATATATATATTAAACAATTTCAATATATACACTCACATACAACGTAAAAAAAATGTTTGACTTGAAAAACCGTTTATCCTAAGCGTCTCATAAATTTTCGAATCTATTTCTAAGAACGCTAACTTTCCATTCAAACATTGTAAACAAACCAATCACAGTCTCATTATTCTGTGATGAATGTTTACTTTTCCTTATATCAACAAAAGCCCTGAAGAAGATCTACTAAACAGATTGAAACACTGCAGCGTTGGCTGAATAAATTTTTCACCATATTACATACGGTCGGATTCACTTCCAATTTTCTCTACACACATACACACAAACACACACACATATATATATATATATATATATACTAGACAAAACATAAACCGTTGGGTCACCCATTGAGCTCTGCGTAGATAACTATGATTAGGAAAAGGTGATTTTGACCAAGGGATTTTTTTTAATGCGGCCGGGGAATTCAGAAGAAAAAAAAACAATAAAATCATTTAGTAAGATTCAAACGGTCCGTTTGACCTAATTTAGATGTATATGAACTTGATTCTTGGAATGTTATTAAGCGCTAAGATATAGAGAAGCTGCTGATGAAACTGAACATACAATTCCTCACTTTACAGTTACAGAGAAACTAACATATATAACTAGGAGGTAATCAAGGGGGAGTTAGAGGCAGAATGTGAGGCAAGAAACGGGTCAGTTTTTGAATTAAGTGCAAATTACGACTGATTACAACCAATCAAAATGGGATTCTTTCAAACACAACTCAATCCTAGAACAAAGGAATATTTTTTCGTATTAATTTTGGGTCATTAAACTAAATAGGAATAAAGGATTTCGAATAAAGATCATTCATTCACTCAGCTTTAGTATAATAATAATAATAATAATAATAATAATAATAATAATAATAATAATAATATGAAAGGAAATGAAATGAAAGGAAAGGAAAATTTAAAAAAAGAATATCTCAGGAGAACTAGAAAACTTCTAGAAACCAAACTTAACAGCAGAAATCTAATCAAAGGAATCAATACCTAGGCCGTCCCCATTATAAGATACATTCTTAAAATGGACAAAAGAAGAACTCAGACAGATTGACCAAAGGACGAGAAAGTTAATGACCATGCACAAGGCTCTCCACCCTAGAGAAGATAGAGATAGATTATATGTGTCAGGAAATGGAGGGGGAAGAGGTCTTGCCAACATAGAGGACTGCTTAGAAACCACAATCCAACAACTTGAAGATTACACAAGAAAGAGCAAAGACAGATTACTTATGGCGGCCAACAATAGTAGATGTGACAGATGGACAAACAGAAAAACAACAAACACTAGAAAACAAAATGGGAAGAAAAACAATTATATGGACACTTCAAACGACAATTTGGAGAGGTTGCACATGAAAAGACTTGGACATGGTTAAGAAAAGGAAACCTCAAAAGATAAACTGAATCACTAATAATTGCTGCACAAAATAATGCCATAAGGACAAACTATATCAAAGCGAAAATTGATAAGACCCAACAAAATTGTAAATGTAGACTTTGCGGTAATAGAGATGAGACTGTAAACCATGTACTCTGCGAATGTTGCAAACTAGCACAACGGGGGTACAAAACTAGACACGACTGGGTTGGGAAGGTGATCCACTGGGAATTATGCAAAAGATTTAATTTTGACCATACAACAAAATGGTATATGCATAAACCAGAATCTGTTCTTGAGAACGAAACGCATAAAATTATCTGGGACTTTGAAATAAAAACGGATCACTTTATCCCAGCAAGAAGATCAGACCTAGTGTTGATAAACAAAAAAGGAAGAACTTGTCAACTGGTGGATTTTGCAGTTCCAGCAGATCGCAGGGTGAAGCTAAAGGAAAATTTTAAAAATGGACAAATATCTGGACCTTACTAGAGAACGGAAAAAGGTATGGAATATGAAAGTGAAAGTGATACCAATTGTAGTTGGTGCATTTGGAACGGTCCCAAAAGGATTGGAAAAGGGTTTGGAAAGTTTGGAAATCAGAGGAAGGATTGAAACCATTCAGAACACTGCACTGCTGCAATCTGCCAGAATACTCAGAAGAGTCCTGGAGACCTGAGGAGACTTGCTGTCACTCCAGTGAAAGACCATCAGCTAACACTGATGTGAAAACTCAAAAGGAGTAAATAATAATAATAATGTGTCACTATGTTAAGGCTATCTAGATTTCTCTCTTCTTTATCTTTATATATATATATATATATATATACATATATGCGAGTCTTATATGTGCTTGTGTGAGTATATATATATAAATATATATATATATATATATATATAATGAACAACATAAATATGTCTACTGACCTTACCAACCGTCATTATTATATTTTGAATTCAAACAATAGGTTTTGAAATTTTTTTTAAAAATGTATTCTGTCTTACTTGATTTCAGAAACTTTCGCTTGAAGAGGAAATTTTTAAACAAAACAAAACAAAACAAAAAACTATTAAATGTTTCCTTTAACAATAGAAGAGATTAAAAATATAATTAAGTGACCATATATGGATATGACTCGAGACCTATTTTCTCATATATTTTAATTAACCCTTCAAAAATGTTAAAAACTCGTAACTTCTTATTCTTTCTCTCTTTTAGAGTTGATATTTCCCCTAAATTTCTTCACTTCTCCCTTCCCAGGCTTTCATTCGTTTTTCGTTTCGACTGAAACCCTTTAAACTAAAAGAGGCGAAAAAAAAAGAACAGAGTTTTAGTCGACCCATGCTACTTCGTTCTCACCATTCATTATTTTTTCAGAATACAAGGTGTGTCAAAAAGTACCAAATTTAAAGCTGTATTTACCAAGATAGAAATGAAGAATGAATGGAACATTATTCATATTACTGAATACAAGGTGTGTCAAAAAGTACAAAAAATCTCGGTACTTTTTTGACACACCTTTATATATATATATATATATATATATATATATATACTATCACCTCCGCACGAGAATTTCTTAAGCGGAGTTTAACAGGTTTGAATTCAGAGTTTTCCTTCTCCTAGACCAGTCACCTAACCAAGGTTAAAAAGCCCAGTCTGCCCTACTATTTATCCATATCAGGAGGGAGAGTAGGATTCATACCTTTCCCAAGGCTATTAACGCTATATATATATATATATATATATATATATATATATATATATATATATATAAAATATATAGTTTCTAAAATTATTCATCAATCTTTCTAATATATAATTAAAGATAATATTTTTATTTATTTACTGATCTATCTAATTAATTTAATGTTTTATTTTATTTTACAACAGAAAAAAAAGCCAAGTAAATAAATTTTTTTTATTTTGAATTCAAGATAGTTACAATGTAGCAATATTCACCGGAAGTTAACCAGACAAGACGCTCTTCTATATAAGGAATGGAGCACTCTGTGACGGCCTTTACACACAAAGCGATGTGTGTATTAAAACAGTTAAAATCCCCTTCCCATTCTTTAAGTGAAGACAGCCTAATGGTTAAGGTGCGGGACTGACACCCAACCGATCGGATTTCAATTCCCGCTGTAGGTAGCTTACAAAATGTCTAGCCACACTGAAGAGACTTGATAAGTCGAAACACGTGTCTTTGGATGACCCTATATATAAACATATATATAAATTCAAAACCATTCTCAACAGATATTACAAATGTTAGAGACGGATGTTATCTTCTCTAATAACTTATAGAATAATTATATTAACGTGATGCTTCAAAGGAGTCTAATAATAGATGAGAAAATTTTCTATCAGGGACTCAAAAAGTGTTTTAATAATTTTGGGAAGGGTCACTTGGAAAGGATTTTTCATTTATCCCCCTCATTTCATTCATTTTTATTTCATCCATTCATTCATTTACCATTAGTTTATATATATATATATATATATATATATATATATATATATATATATATATATATATATATATATATATATATAGTATGACAAAAAGTAATAAGACAAACAGGAATATTTTATATATATATATATATATATATATGTTATTTATTCTCAACTAGTTTCGTCCTTAGGTCATCGTCAGGAGAAAATTTCTTATTTGAAGAAATTGTTTTTAGATTTTTTGAAAGGGAGCATAATGGAAGAACTATAAGAATTGGAGTATTTTTGAGGGTTTGACATGCTATTAAAATCCGGTAGAAGAGTGTGTTAGTAGCAAGTCCATCTGTTCCGTGAAAAACCTCTTTTTATATATATATATATATATATATATATATATATATATATATATATGGGTTGAAATACTAAATATATACATATGTATATGTATATGTATATATACATATAAGCGTGAATGTGTATGTTTATGCAAGTTTATGGCATGCATTTACGCTTCGCAGTATTCAGTTGTGTTATCTATTTACGAAATGGAACAGAGGATTGTCTTCGAGGAGAAATAACTAAAAAGAAACGTTTCGCTTTGATGCTATTCAAGCCACAACATCTCACTCATCACGTTAGCTTTGTTCACGCCGAATTATAACAACAGCTTTTGAATATTGGATTTGGTGTTTTTTTTTAATCTCTTTTATGCGATTTCAGAGACTTTCACTGAAAGTGGGAGATGTTGGATAAAAAATAAATAAATAAATTTAAAAAAAACAATGAATTGTTTCCAAGAACAATTGAACTAATCAAAAATAAATCGAAAAATAAATTATGCCAATTTCGTAATTGTAATCATGTCAGCAATTCAATTTCTCAAGTAGTAAAGTTTTCAAATATTAGATATACAGGATCAAGGTGCTTCGACCAAATTTAGTTATCTGAACTACCAAAATTAAATACGCCCCCCACCGGGCGGTGTATAAATAATTTTTTGAAAAATATTGCCTGAGGTGGGTGGGAGTTAAAAATTCAATTTCAATAAACTAAATTTTATACGGTTTAATTTTGTAGAAAAATAAAGTCTTTAAAAAATATTCTGAATATATTTAATTTTTGTCATAGGGACATTCTTCATTAATTTATGCATGCCATACCGTTTTTTGTTTTTTGTTTCGTTTTATTTTGTTTTCTGCTTTTTTTTGGGGGGGGTGATTCTTTATTATATTTTGGTTTATGCTTTTATCTCCCATTGTGGTATAATGGTTAGCGAGCTAGTCTCGAAAATCTATTGCAACTGAAAAGCGAGTACGATCCTCGCTTGAACCCCATACTTGTGACTTTGTAGTACATCCTCCACGTGGCGAATAAATTGGTTAAAAAATATCTTACTGTTTTTGTTTGGTTCATTTTTTTTTTTGGGGGGGGGGTATTATTTTTTATGATATGTTTTTATCTCCCATCGTGTTATAATGGTTAGCAAGCTAGTTTTGCAGATCCATTATTACTGAATAGCGAGTACCATCCTAGATGGGTCCCCATACTTGTGATTTTGTATCACATACTACCCGTGGCGAATGAGTTTGGTAAAAAGGACTCCCCATCGTGGTGTAATGGTTAGCAAGCTAGTCTCGAAGATCCATTATTATTGAATAACGAGTTCGATCCTTGCTTGAAACCCCATACTTGTGATCTTGTACCACATCCTACCCGTGGCGAACGAGTTTGGTAAAAAGGACTCCCCATCGTAGTGTAATGGTTTGCAAGCTAGTCTTGAAGATCCATTATTATTGAATAACGAGTTCGATCCTTACTTGAAACCCCATACTAGTGATCTTGTGCAACATCCTACCCGTGGCGAACGGATTTGGTAAAAAGAGTGTCAAATCGTGCGCAATGGTTAGCAAGTTAGTCTTGATCCATTACTACTGAATAGCGAGTTTGATCTTCGCTATGTTACATAATCTATGCATAGATTATTGTCAACCCCCCGTATTTCATATCACGGGCGGGACTTTCCATGGAATATTACAGAAAGCCCGCTAAATACGTGAAGTCACGTGGGACCTGGTTGGCTCTCAGTTTCAGCTTGGACGTCAGGCAGGTAAGGCCTATCTGCCTTAGCTGGAGCTCACTGCACACGCGCGCTGTGTTTAGTTAGAGGAAGATGTTAGTTAAGTAAATAAATGTTTAAATAAATAATATGGTTTTGTGGTTGATGAATGTCTTGGCAACAAGACTGACCTAGAGGAAGAACTGAATCAAGGATGACCAACCAGCAAGAACAGAAGAATAATAGAAGTAAAGAAAGAGAGTATACAACAGCTAGATGCCCTATACTTGCGACCTTGTATCACATCTTAACCTTGGCGAACGGGTTGAGTAAAAAGGGCGCCCCATCGTGGTGTAATAGTTAACAATCTAGTCTCAAAGATCCATTGCTACTCACTTAATATGATCACGCAGTGGGGAGTCCATGTGTTAGTAGAGGCTAACGTGCTGGACTGCGTGATCGTAGTTAGTGAATTCTAACTCCAGTCGTTCTAATATGTTAGCTTTCGGATTAATATCCTTGGGGAAGATATCAGCCGACTCATACTCCCAACTAGGGGTTAAATAGCATCACTGTTATTTTTCTAGAAGCCTTAAATACCCCAAGAATATTGATATGCCATTAAACAAAGAAACAAAAACAAACCGAACCGAAATTAACCCTGCAGCAGTATCTAGCCCCTGTTAACAAATTAATGCTATTACATCACTCCACTTTAGCCCTATCTTGGACTAGACGGGCGGTCGGAGAGGCCCCCTCCGATCAATCGGCTGGTCACGTCAAGCCCTAGCACCTATATGATTTTCCCAACCCTATTGCCCTTATGGCAAGCCCCAACCCCTTTTTTATCATATGGGTGCTAGAAGGCCGTGGCTGCGGGTCTACATGTCCTGGGAATGACGTTAAACTCTATCTGATGGTGAGATTCCAGTTTTTAAGGTTTGAGGAATGTGGAGCACCCCTTCATCACCATTGCTCCCTGGTCCACTCTGACCCGGAGTGGTAGTACCTGTTAGGGTCCCATCTATGGGTTAAATAGAAAAATGTATTTATAAAAAAAATTGTATTATCCATTAAGAATTGATTTATTTCAAAACTTTATCGGCATTAAATGACCCACTGAGGTTGATATGCCGTAAAACAAAACAAACCAAACCAAACCAAACTATTACATCAACTACTAATAGATGCAAAAACGGAAGATATTTGCCCAACCCGTTCGCCAAAGGTAAAATGTGACGTAACGTAGTAAGTATCCAGCGAAGATCGAACTCGCTATTCAGTAGCAATGAATCTTCGAGACTTATTTTTCCATTCTCTGGGCTCGGACTCTTATATTTTCCATTGCTACGTCTTCTGCGAAGGGAAGAATACGACATTTGGGTCCTGACCAAAGACTAGAACTTGAATAAAAGAGAAAGGCGGATATTACACTCTAATCCCAACCTGGTTGAGAAGGCATTAATATGTATTTCAACACTCAGTTGGACTAGGCGACACGTGTTTCTTACGCATATTCTCTGTCACATATGTGTCAGACTAACCCAATAAATAATTTCTTAGTATGATATAGAAATACATGAAACTATATATATATATATATATATATATATATATATGGGTTCAAATCACGCACAAAGCACTGCCCTGTCTATAGCTCTGCTGATGAGGCCTAATAGGTTGAAATGTACATACAGAGATCGACTTTTTCTCGATTTGTTTACGCTTTACATTTAAACCGATATGCATGCCTGATTCATTTAATTATAATTAATTAATTAACAAATTAGGTATGACTTTAATTAAGCACATAATCTCCCAAAAATTGTCGGCCTTCGCCATTTCAAACACATTGTTTGTTCACTTCCTATATATATATATTTACCAACCACTCCGAACGAGCAGGATGCGATACTAGGTCAATTTCTTATGCGGATTTTATAGGTTAACATTCAGTTTTTCCTCTCTGAGACGGGTTGCCAAACCAAGGTTAAAGAGCCCAGTCTTCCCTACTATTTACTCATAGCTTCAGGGATAATAATTGAATTAATATCTTTTCAAAGGGTTCGTACTTACCCAACCCGTTCGCCACGGGTATGATGTGACAATGTTGCCAGTATAGGATATTCAGCAAGGATCAAACTCGCAATTCAGTCGTAATGTAATTGTAATTCGTAATGTAAACTTCTGAAGCGGAGTCTAACATGGTTGAATTCAATGTTTTCTTTCTCCTAGACTGGTAACCTAACCAGGGTTAAAAAGCCTAGTCTGCATTCTGTCTTAAGCGTAAATATGACCGCCCCACTAGCAGTATGGAAGTAGGAAAGTGACCCGATTTCTCAACTCGCGCAGAGTGTCAGGGGCTGAAATTCAAGGGAGGCTTTGAGTACAACACGAAGAGAGTGCATTTAATAGTGTGTATGATTGGATAGAAAAGTTTAAAAGTAGCCGGGCAAGCATGACGCACGAAGAGTGAATAGGATGCCCGTCAACCTCTATCATAGATGAGAAGAATCAGAAACCTCGAGAGATGGTGATGATGTAAAACCGGCGAGTTATCATCGATGAAATAGCTTTTTTTCTGTAGATTAGTCTGCCTATTTAATCATCCACGATGAGCTCGGCTTCCATAAAATAAGAGGGCTGATAATGCAAAAAGATCTCGTAGTTATGAGTGTAATCAAACATTTATGAATAAATTTCTGTCATTAAATAGCAAATAAAGGGTTGATAAACCATATCAAACCTGAGGCTGGGCATATATTTTAAACTATCGGGCACCTCCCGTGGTCTAATGGTTTGCAGGCTAGATTCGCAGACCATTGTTTGTGAGTTCCATTCTCACTGGGTGCCCCTTACTTCTGGCCTTGTGCCACATCTAAGCTAAGCTTAGTGAATAAAGGACACCTCACGTGGTGTAATGGTTAACAAGATAGATTTGCCGATCATTTTTAGTGAGTTTGATTCTAATAATATATATGTATATATATGTAATTATATATATATATATTATCATATTCATCATATATATATATATATATATATATATATATATATATATATATATATATATTGAAAGTTTTGTAGAAAAACAACAAGATGTATAAAGTTTTGCTGACAGAAATCTGTTTCAACCATATGCGGTCTTTATCAAAGCAACATTGTAAACGGAAAAACGAAATAAATATATCATTAATCATGAGGCACAGAACGCTCTCGATCAGTACCGGAATTTTCAAATAATTTTAAAAAATGCGTATTTTATGTTAAAATTCCGGTACTGATCGAGAGCGTTCTGTGCCTCATGATTAATGATATATTTATTTCGTTTTTCCGTTTACAATGTTGCTTTGATAAAGACCGCATATGGTTGAAACAAATTTCTGTCAGCAAAACTTTATACATCTTGTTTTTTCTACAAAACTTTCTAGACATATTGTCGGATTCATATCCATTGTACCTTTCATATATATATATATATATATATATATCACATTCTTGCATACGTATTATCATCGCTAGATTGACGACTTTTCTAAATATCAATATGAGTTTGCCTTTTCAGTCTCCTTCATGGATAAATATGAACGGACGGGGATTCGCTCTGTCGGATGTGGTTCTAGAATACACCGACTGCGCCTCTGCAGAGGGGTAAGACACCCCCCTAATGAAAGCCCCTGCTGGCCGTGGGTGGTGACCCATGATGTTTAAGGACGGAATACTGGTGGATGAGCAGTCCATGACATGCAACACTCAACTTAGGCTAGACAGGCGGTCGGAGAGGCCCCCTCCGATTAATTTGCTGGTGTGTTTATGGCGAATCAGTGATGAAGGTCGAAGAAAAGTTGCTACTACTCCTCTTCCTCTCTCATTGAAATGTATTCTCTTTCCTTCTTTATTGTGAATATGCTCCCCAGTGGTTACATTATCGATTTTTATTGAAATCTAATCTTCCAGTCCCGTTTCTGAATATTAGCTTAACATTTCAGTAAAGTTTCATCATGATCGGATCTCAGGTGTTGACGCAAACTTGTTATATACGGATTGACAGAAAATACCATTTATGTAGTAAATAAATGTTTGACGATTTTGAGAATAATAATATGTACAACAAACAATGCGATGATATTTGTTGATGGGAAAAAAAACGAGAATACAACATGAAAATAAATTGAGAAGATGTCTTAAATTGAGTTCATTGTATTAGAAAACTATCATATGTGTAAGATGTGCCTCTCCCCCCCCTCTCTCTCTCTCTCTCTCTCTCTTTCTCTCTCTTTCCCTCTCTCTCTCTCTCCTACACACACACACTCTCTCTTTCCCTCTCTCTCTCTCTCCTACACACACACACACTCTCTCTCCCTCTCTCTCTCCTACACACACACTCTCTCACCCCTCTCTCTCTCTCTCCTACACACACACTCTCTCTCTCTCTCTCCCTCTCTCTCTCTCTCTCTCTCCTACACACACACACGCTCTCTCTCTCCTAAACACACACTCTCTCCCCTACACTCACACACACTCTCTCCCTCTCCCTCTCCCTCTCACTCTCCTTCTCCTACACACACAAACACTCTCGCTCTCTCCCTCACCCCCCCTCTCTCTCTCTCTCTCTCTCTCTCTCTCTCTCTCTCTCTCTCTCTCTCTTCTTATTCTTATTCTTCTCAAAATATATTTCTTCTTCCTTCGCATGTAATATTTTCTGAAAATCTCCTCCGGAAATGCTCTTTTTTTCTTTTTCCGGAAGAGATCATTTATCCGGAAATGCAGGTTGACAGAGCGTTTCAGAATTACAAATGAATCGGTAGATTTGGAGAAAAAAAAATGAATAAAAAAAAAGAACTAAACAAAACAAAACAAAACAAAAACCAATCTCCGAGATTCTTCACTGAACTTAGAGAAAACGGAATTATACGTCCACGAACACGCATGGTTGCACATTACATAAATGTGCACACACACATGTACCCATATATTCACACATGTAAAGTCAAAAGTGCAGCGGTCGGCATGATCGGCGACCCCGCTAATATCGATGATCAGCAGGTATCAACACACACACACACACACACACAACAGACACACACACGAGCGCGTGCCGAGAAAGTTTCACATGATGCACACCGGAGATCTAACCTAATGAAAAAAATCGTAGCATGTCAAAATTTTTATCTAAAAGTTGTAAGTTCAAATCAAACCACATTCATTTACGATCGTTACTGTTTGAGAGAATCAGCGTGGAACAATAATTAAGATTCTAATCAAAGAATTCAATTTGTTTACTTGCTTTCGCATTGCCTATAGACTTCAAGGCTTATGGGGGCAACCATGATTTAACTTGAAATACAACCCCCCTGACCTCAAAGAGTGTTTTAATGTTATTACATCCTGACCTCTAAGAGTGTTTTAATGTTATTACCCCCTGACCTCAGTGTTTTAATGGTATTACCCCCTGACCTCTAAGAGTGTTTTAATGGTATTACCCCATGACCTCTAAGAGTGTTTTAATGTTATTACATCCTGACCTCTAAGAGTGTTTTAATGTTATTACATCCTGACCTCAGTGTTTTAATGGTATTACCCCTGACCTCAAAGAGTGTTTTAATGGTATTAACCCCAGACCTCAAAGAGTGTTTTAATGTTATTACATCCTGACCTCAGTGTTTTAATGGTATTACCCCATGACCTCTAAGAGTGTTTTAATGTTATTACATCCTGACCTCAGTGTTTTAATGGTATTACCCCATGACCTCAAAGACTGTTTTTAATGTTATTAACCCCTGACCTCTAAGAGTGTTTTAATGTTATTACCCCTGACCTCTAAGAGTGTTTAATGTTATTACATCCTGACCTCAGTGTTTTAATGGTATTACCCATGACCTCAAAGAGTGTTTTTAATGGTATTACCCCCTGACTTCATAGAGTGTTTTAATGTATTACACCCTGACCTCAAAGACTGTTTTAATGTTATTACCCCCTGACCTCTGTGTTTTAATGGTATTAGCTCCTGACCTGTAAGAGTGTTTTAATGATATTACCCCCTGACCTCTAAGAGTGTTTTAATGTTATTACCCCCTGACCTCTAAGAGTGTTTTAATGGTATTAGCTCCTGACCTCAAAGAGTATTTTAATGGTATTACCCCCTGACCTCAAAGAATGTTTTAATGGTATTACCCCCTGACCTCAAAGACTGTATTAATGGTATTACACCCTGACCTCAAAGACTGTTTTAATGGTATTACCCCCTGACTTCAATGAGTGTTTTAATGGTATTTGTTTTTCAAGAGAAAGTTTTCTAATTTGAAAGAAAGTTTTGTCTTGAAGTAATTTTTTTCTACTTTCCATAAGCAAATCATTATATATATATATATATATATATATATATATATATATATATATATATATGTATGTATATATATATATAATATATATATATATATATATATGAAAAATAGATGGAAATTAATCCGACAGTATGAAATTTAACATTTTGAAAAAACATATGATGTTTGTTATGTTGTTAAACAGATCTGTCAGCAATCACATAACAAACATCATATGTTTTTTCAAAATGTTAAATTTCATATATATATATATATATATATATATATATATATATATATATATATATATATTTATATTTATATTTATATTTATATTTTTATTTCATGAGAAAATCATTATATATATGTGTATATATATATATATATATATATATAATATTGAAAATATAGTTTTCACTAACTTATATATATATATATATATATATATATATATATATATATATATATATATATATATATATATTATTTGTTAGGGTTCCAAATATATTGGTACTAGGCTGGTCCAATTTTCTACCAGCAGTTTGTTGTAGAGTTCAGGTTCTGTATGAAAGCTCAATGTTTAATTTTTATAAATAGAGCAAATTTATTTGTGAATAAAAAGGCCTTAAATACCAGATGCCCATGAGTGGAAATGGTTCATAATCACGATACCCCTGGTACTTAAGGCCTTTTTATTCACAAATATAAATATATATATAAAGAGCGAGAGAGAGCGAGCGCATTGTGTCATTCTTGCAAGTGTGTAAGGCATGCGTCACTTGTAAATTAGCATTCGGAATTGTGACTTTCACTTATTCTTAATTATCTCACTGACCATTGATCTATACGTAGCTCTTTTCAACGCCAACCAGACTCCGCTAAAAGGTGTACAAGAAGAAAGAAAACCAGTGTTACAGAGTGTAGGAAAAACGGTTGATAGATAGATAGATAGATAGATAGATAGATAGATAGATAGATGAAATGTCTTATACGTGAGAAGATAAAATGGGACATAATGGACTTCAACAATCTCGACATTTCGGATAGTGCATCATTAGAACATTTGCGGAGGCGTAATTAACAGGTGACAAGTGAAAGTATCTCGCTGCTCAAACAACCCGGAGAAATTTGAGTAGAAGTAAATGAGTGTTCGTTGATTGACTTGATTCATTCATTGGAATTTCAGTCTCGGGAGACTATAATGTAGTTTTCGTGCCCCTGAAGTTACAGCGCCTCGTGTGACTGTAAAGTCCAATGTTCGAAAAACATTCTCGACCACAGATGACACATATGAAGGCTGTCCCTGAAGTGGCATTTTTATATTGAAGGTCCAATTGGATGTGAAAGGGTTGCAGTTGAAATGTTTGCATATTACAGTAAGTATTTTTTTCTGCATTTTTAAACATTAAAACAGCCGTCACATATGAACATAAAATGCGCGCACACACACACACACACACACACACACATATATATATATATATATATATATATATATATATATATATATAACTTGCTGCCAAGATTGTAAAAAATCATACATTGGTGAAACTTCAAGAAATATTAAAAAAAAAAAAAAAAAAGACTGTATGAACATTTAAGAGACTTCAAATTTGGCAACACAAATAATACTTTGGTTAACCATAATTTGGATTTTAAAAACTCTTTCATTCTCGCATTTATATATATATATATATATATATATATATATATATATATATAGACATGTATTTATTTTAATATATACATATTTACCAACCCCTCCGCACGAGCAGGATGTGACACAAGGTCCATTTTTTAAGCGGAGTTCAACAGGTTTGAATTCAGAGTTTTTCTTCTCCTAGACCGGTTCCCTAACCAAGGTTAAAGAGCCCAGTATGCCCTGCTATTTATCCATAGCTGGAGGGAAAGTAGGATTCATACCTTTCCCAAGGGTATTAAAGCTACATGAAATGAAATTACATTGATGTGCCGGTGCTTTGTTGCCGCTGCTTTCTTCTGGAACTCTTGGCTTCATGGTGTTACGCCAGGGTGGCTTCAGACATGAAGAGTCCGCTACGTAGAGCTTGCCGCCAACGAGGGCGGTCCTGAGGCAAATTTTCCCAGCTGGAAGGGGAAATACCAAAGCACCTGAGATCATACTCGCAGAAATCCTTGAAAAGCAAATGGGTGCGACTAATCTGTCTCTTGCCAGACGAAAGCTTGATTGGCTTGATATTCTTGATAACTTCTGTTGAGAAATTTCTAATATAATGTGTGTGCTCGACGGCCACTCCTATTTATAGACTCGGCGTTAACCATGTGATCATACTCTTGGCCAATCACTGACAGTACTCTGCTGCTGAGACAATACATAAACTGGGCATACTAAGCATACTGGCTATAACTGCTTTGAACCTTCGTGGACGACGGACATAGGATGGAATCACTTGACTTTAATAATACGCAGGATAGGACTTATTCACTTACCAAAGGATTCCATAACCCAGGACTTATATACAGGATAGGACTTATTCACTTACCAAAGGATTCCATAACTCAGGACTTATACGCAGGATAGGACTTATTCACTTACCAAAGGATTCCATAACTCAGGACTTATACGCAGGATAGGACTTATTCACTTACCAAAGGATTCCATAACTCAGGACTTATACGCAGGATAGGACTTATTTACTCACCAAAGGATTCCATAACTCAGGACTTATACACAGGATAGGACTTATTTACTCACCAAAGGATTCCATAACTCAGGACTTATACGCAGAATAGGACTTATTCACTTACCAAAGGATTCCATAACTCAGGACTTATACGCAGAATAGGACTTATTCACTTACTAAAGGATTCCACAACTCAGGACTTACTTACTTTAAGCCCTTTTCAACTGGCCAAGGATGGCATTTAAAAATTTAACAACTTGGTATTCTAGTTTATTTTGACAGTGCTGTGGTCTTGTTGATCTCGATTCTTTTTTTGATTTCCGTTTGTACCAATATCTTTTGTAAATCTTTAGAGACAGTCCCGAGCTCTACGACTGCAATTAATATTACTCTCACCTTCAAGTTCTATAGTCTCTTCAGCTCATGTTAACTAATTTGACAAAGAAAACTGAAGTCAGACCACATAAACAACCGGAAGTAAAGAGATCCCTATCGTCTATCAGTCGAACACGTACAACAACAACTGGTGTAAAAAAAAGACTCAAAAGACACAAAGAACACAACCGAAATCCAAGAGACAAAGACGGTAGGAATAAGCATTATGCTGTGACTTAATATCACTTCACACTTCATTAAAATTGCTTCATTAGAAAGGAACGGTTTTGTTAACGGTAACAAAAGGCAAATTGGCCACCGAGGGAATCAAGTTTCGTCTTATTGTCAAAGTAATTGCTTTGTAGTAATTGTCCATAGTGGACAAGTAACAATAATGGATAACATAATCTATACATATATAAAGGGCTGTGGCTATGAATGTATGTATGTATGTATGTATGTATATATGTCTGGAGGAAACTACGAAAACAAAATGATTAACAGCAAAGTAAATATATATATTTACCAACCGAGCAGGATGCAACACAAGGTCAATTTCTTAAGCGGAATTTAACATGTATTTGTCTAGTGATTTTCTTTCTTTTATTTTGACACTATAGTCCGCTAGAGCGGGAAAAATCGACAAGATTACAAGTTCTTCTTGTTAATTAAAACTAGCTCTGTTTTTATTGTTTGTATTTGGTGGTCTGTGTGACAATTCATGAGAAATCATAAATTGTGAACAGACCTGTAGTTAGGAATGTTTGAATTAAGGGCCGTTAACCTTAGAATCAAGGAGTCGCCATGGAAAATTATCAGTGACTGTTAATAACCCTTGACCCCTTAGAGGCGCGCGACTTGGGCACCATGACAGACACGTGATATAGTTTAGTTAGTTATTCAGACGCGAGCCAGCTTTCAAGCTAACGATGACTACTACTACTAACGACTACTACTACAACCCGACTGACCCCTACACAACATCCACCCCCCACGAAAGCAAAACAAATAAATATGTCAACATATATGCAGAATATGTCTTCAATGAAGCTACTATTTTTTTAAGTGTCATGTAGGCCAGCACGCCTAGTTCTGTGGGGGTGGGGTCATCTGACACCTAGCACGCCTAGTTGCAATGACGCATCTGACTCCCTGTCCGCCTGCACGCTTTCAGTTGTTTATATAAATCTTTTTTTTTTAAATCACACAAACACCTAGCCAGTTATTCCCTATTCTCCTCTCTGTGCAGACATCATAATTGTTTCTGAAAATCCTCCTTTTCAGGATTACTGTAATGAATCGTAATTCCGAAGTGCACGCCATCTTGGAGAGATAGAAATGCAGAAAAAGCGGGAAAAAATGTCAATCTGTGTGTGTGAGGTGGTCTTATTGGCCACTTTAAATTGAAGAAACGACCATAGCTAAATGAACTTCCATCTACTTTGATTCGGCAGAAGTGATCGCTTATATTTGGAGAGAAGGAAACATCCGCTTTTCGAATATCTATCTTGTATCTGTCGAGTTGACTGCCTATGACACTAAATCATTTGACTTTGCCATTCGAGGCAAGGTGAAGCTTTTACGCTTGGTCGATGGCAGATTGAGATAATGAGATTTTAGAGAAGAGGGGGGGAGAGAGAAAGAGAAAGGGATTTGAAAGATGTAAAAATGATTGAGAGGGAGAGAGAGAGAGAGAGAGAGAGAAAGAGAAAGAAAGAGAAAGAGAGAGGGAAGTCAGTATAGAAGAGAAAAACAGGAGAGCAAGGAAGGAGAGCAAAGAGATAGAATAATTGGAATACTACAAAAAGGGGAAAAGAGATAAATAATTAGAGATAGAGAGGTTTGAGAGGAAGAGACAAATTGAAAGAGGTATGAGAGAAAGAGAGATACAGAGTATTGAGAGAAGGAAACAGATAGAGAGAGAGGTATGAAAGAAAAGAGAGAGGGAAGTAAGTATAGAAGAGGAAAACAGTAGAGCAATGAAGGATAGCAAAGAGATAGATCAATTGGAATACAATAAAAAAAGAAAAGGAGAGATAAATAATTAGAGACAGAGAGAGGTATGAGAGGAGGAGACAGAGAGGTATGAGAGAAAGAGACAGATTGAGTGAGGTATGAGAGAAAAGGACAAAGGTAGGTATGAGAGGAAGAAACGAGAGATATGATAGAAAGACAGACAGAGGTGCGATAGAAAGAAAGAGAGATAGAGAGAGATATGGTATAAAGAGACAAAGAAGTATGAGAGGAACCGACAGATTGAGAGAGGTATGCGAGAAAGGAGAGAGGGAAGTCAGTATAGAAGAGGGAAAAAGGAGAGCAAGGAAGGGGAGCAAAGAGATAGATTAATCAAAATACTATAAAAGGAAAAAATAGAGATAAATAATTAGAGATAGAGAGAGGTATGAGAGGAAGAGAAATGGAGAGATATGAGAGAAATAAACAGATAGAGAGCGAGGTATGAGAGAAAAGAGAGAGGGGAGTCAGTATAGAAGAGAAAAACTGGAGAACAATGAAGGAGAGCAAAGGGAAAGATTAATCGGAATACAATAAAAAGGGAAAAAGAGAGATAAATAATTAGAGATAGAGAGAGTATGAGAGAAAGAGACAGATTGAGAGAGGTATGAGAGAAAGAGGGATACAGAGGTATGAGAGAAAGAAACAGATAGAGAGAGATGTATGAGAGAAAAGAGAGAGGGAAGTCAGTATAGAAGAGAAAAACAGGAGAGCAAGGAATACTATAAAAAGGGAAAAAGAGATAAATAATTAGAGAGAGGTAAGAGAGGAAGAGACAAATTGAGAGAAAGAGAGATACAGAGGTATGAGAGAAAAAACAAAGGTAGGTATGAGAGGAAGAAAAAGACAGACATGTATGAGAAAAACGAAGAGAGAGAGGTATGATAGAAAGACAGACAGAGGTGCGATAGAAAGAAGAGAGAGAGAGAGAGAGAGGTATGGTATAAAGAGACAGAGAAAGTATGAGAGAAAGAGACACATTGAGAGAAGTATGAGAGAGAGAGATACAGAGGTATGAGAGAAAGAAACAAATAGAGAGCGGGGTATGAGAGAAAAAAGAGAGGGAAGTCAGTATAGAAGAGGAAAACAGGAGAGCAAGGAAGGAGAGCAAAGAGATAGATTAATCAGAATACTATAAAAAGGGAAAAAGAGAGATAAATAATTAGAGAGAGGTATGAGAGGAAGAGACAGATAGAGAGAGGTATGAAAGAGAGATACATAGGTATGAGAGAAATAAACAGATAGAGAGAGAGAGGTATGAGAGAAAAGGACAAAGGTAGGTATGAGAAGAAGAAACAGACAGACAGATGTATGAGAGAAAAGAAGAGAGTTAGGTATGATAGAAAGACACACAGAGGTGCGATAGAAAGAAAGAGAGAGAGGGGGTATGAGATAAAGAGACGGAGAAGTATGATACTGAAAGAGGTATGAGAGAAAGAGAGATAGAGAGAGGTATGAGAGAAAGAGACAGAGAGAGGAAGGTATGAGAAAAGGACAGGCAGAGGTATGAAAGAAAGGAACATAGATGTATGAGAGAAAAGGAGGGAGAAATGAGTGAGACAGAGACAGACAGAGAGATGTATGAGAAAAAGAGAGACAGTTATTTCATACTGAAGTCAATTTAATAATTAGGATATAAACAATTTATGGTTAAATCCTACTTAACGGACATAAATTCCACCATCGTATGTCACCCCACCGAAATAAAAAAAATATATTAAAATCAAGGAATTAACCGAATTAAATGAAATTTTCAGTGTTGATATATTAATGAATAAACAATATAATGCACAAGTTATTTTATTTGAAAACTCTTAAATTTTTTCAGGTCAGTTAACTTTGAAGCGTATCTTTGAGGCATAACACAGATTCACAAACATACGTGGTTTAAAGTTAATTAGCCTAAAAAAATACCAATTTTAAAAAATAATATAACTGATGCATTATATTGTTTATTTATTAATGTATCAACACTGAAAATTTAATTAAATTCGGTTAATTCCTTGATTTTTTAGCGTTTTTTTTTTCTTTTGGCGGGGTGACATACGATGGCGGAAGTAGGATTTAACCCAATTTATACCCACAATTTTGGTTTGGCAGTTTTGAATCTTTTCCTGACATCTATCCTGTTTTGTATTGTTTCTCTTTGAATTTGCATACACAATAAAGTCTATTTGTTAGAACTTTTTCCAGGAATTTAATATATATATTTATGTTTATACCATATTTGAGGAAATATTTGACACCAACTATCATTCATATTTCAACAACGGTATATATATTTACCAACCCCTCTACACGAGCAGGATGTGACACAAGGTCAATTTATTAAGCAGAGTTTAACAGGTTTGAATTCAGAGTTTTCCTTCTCCTAGACTGGTTACCTAGCGAAGGATAAACAGCCTAGTCTGCCCTACTGTTTACCCATAGCTAGAGGGAGAATTATATTCATACCTTTCCCAAGGGTATTAGCGCCATGTGAAATGCAAACAGCTTCTTCCAGGAATTGAACTCGGGTGGACGAGTCCATTTCCTACGACTCTAACCATTAGACCACGCGCCTCCAACAACGGTATACCAATCCTCCTTTGGGTCATTCATGCCGTATCACTTCATTTTGATGAACAAAGAACACTGGTTGCTTACAGTACCTGTTGTTGCTCAAGTAGTCACCTTCACAATAATGATTGACAGGTAGACACTTCATACTTAATTGCAATATTAATATTTTAAGAGTATTATACGCACCATACGAATGTGTAGTACCAAAAACCATGGGTAGCAGCATGGTGGATTTAAATCAAGGCGGTTGACCCATAGTGAGCAAACGGCGCGCTTCACAAGATGCTGGATGGATGAAACTTAGAGATCAACGGCCAGGACCAAACAGTTCAGCGAGGAAACTACTGGAACTCATCTCCATTTATTTATGAATCCACAAAACAGCTAACGAAAAATAATCATGACCGAAAACAAAACCAAACGTACAAACCCCATCGCCCTTCACGCGGATCAACAATTGGTGCGTTCTACTGAGGTTATAGCTCTTGTCCCAGTGTTCAAAAAGTTAGCCACAGAGTCCAAATGTGGATGCTGCGTGGAGGGCCTGTGAAGAACAATAACCTGTAGGGGTGTTTGCTTTTTAAATCGATATAGATCACTAAGTAGGCCTGAGTCTATTCTATGGGTGACCACTCTAAGCGGAGATTTAAGAGGTTTGAATTCAGTTTTCCTTCTCCTAGACTAGTTGCCTAACCAAGGTTAAAGAGTCCAGTCTGGCCTACTATTTACCCATAGCTGGAGGGAGAATAGTTGGATTCATACCTTTACCAAGGGAATTAGCGCTATATAAAATGTGGCTTCATCCAGGATTTGAACTTGGGTCGACGAGTCCATTTCCTACGACTCTAACAAGTACACCACCGCGCTTGGAGAGTGAAAGAGAGCGGGAAAGAGAGAGAGAGAGAGATAGTGTGTGTGTGTGTGTGTGTGTGTGTTTAATGGGTATCCATGCTGTCAGTTCGACCTGATGATAAAGACGAGTCAATGTATTAATATAGTTCGAAATCATTTTAAACATTATCGCAAATAGGTCTATACCTATGTATGGATTCTTGATGCCATGCAATAGACCTTTAAAGGATGATGGTTGATAGGGACGGGTGGCGAGAAAGATGGATATCTGTACTGTCAGCGCGACCTGATGATGATGATGATGATGATGTCAATATATTAATGTAGTTCGAAATTATTTTAAATCTATCTTAAACAGATATATTTGGATCCATAAATGGGACTCAAACACAACCGGATCAGGGTAAACCTGGGAACAAAAGGCTGACTCCATACTCTCCGGACCCTCAAAACTGGGGCCCACTACCGGATGAAAGTTAGTGCCTTATCCGGGACACTCTTTTGCTTTGCTTCTTCTTCTTTTTTGTTGGGGGTGGAGTAGGGCTTCTTACCCCCCCCTGCTGTGAATTCAGTCTGCGTATTTTAATCCCGACCAATAGGGCAAAAAGGTCGAGAACGAACGTATAAAATTAGTTGTAATGAAAACTACATTAGGAAATAAGTGAAACATTTTGAAATTGTCTATAAATTAGAGCGAAAGCTGGCTCAGCAATCTGACAGTTTCCTCATTTAATATTTGGCGCAGGCTGTCGCTTCAAACTGAGATGGGTTGTCTGTTCTACAAAGCAGAAATTCTAATGTGCGCTATATCCTACTTATATTACTACATAGTCGGTCTACTTTGGCGGCCGCCCCGATTCTGTGAAGTAACGTTTAAACAGTTTGTACAAGTGCATTCTCAGCAATTCTTACAATAAGCTAGCATAGATCCCATCATAAATGATAATATACGTTCTGCTGGTCCAATTAAATGGCTTAATTGCCAAGTTTAATGGCTGTCTGTTAAGTATACAAATATAGATAGATGGATATTAACAGACTAAGTTAAAATATAAGTTTAATGTATGTCTATTAAGCGAAACAAGATAAATAGAGAGAGAGAGAGTAAGAGAGAGTGAGAGAGATATATATATTGATATAGATAGATAGATATATATATATAGATAGATAGATTTGAAGAGACTGGGATAGATAGATGGACAAACAAATAGATAGATCGATAAATAGATAGATATACTATTACCCATAAATATGTACGCACCTACCAATATCTATATAAAGCATTATTTTTTTCTAAACCAAAGACATCAAGATTTTATTTCTTGTCAAAGGATATCAAGTCAAAACGGATATTATTAGGTATTATTTATTTTCATATGATATTCGTTTTGATTGAATAATAAAATCCTGGTAATTTTGGTTCAGAAAAAATTGACTTTTTATTAAGAATATTGTAGAAGTGTACTTATTTATGGTGCAATACCATAAATAAATATATAGGTAGTACAGTGCATATACAAATACGGGAATTTAAATGATATTGAAGATCTTTATCAGGATCAGACTAATCTGGCTCATAATCATGACAGTTTAGTTTGGTTTGGTTTGTTTTACGGCATATCATTCTCAGTGGGTCATTTAATGCCGACAAAGTTTTGAAATAAATTCATTCTTAATGGATACTCAATTTTTTTATAAACACATTTTTCTGTTTTACCTAAAGATGGGACCCTAACAGGTACTACCACTCCGGGTCATAGTGGACCAGAGAGCAATGATGACAAGGGGGTGCTCTACATTCCCCAAACCACCAGAACTGGAACCTCACTATCGGATAGATTTTAACGTCATTCCCAGGTCATGAAGACCCTCAGTCACTGTCTTTTAGCACATATCTGATAAAAAGGGTTAGGGCTTACCATAAGGGCAATAGGGTTGGGGCAATCGTATAGTTGCTAGGGCGTGACATGGCCAGTCGATTGATCGAACGGGGCCTCTCCGAGCGCCCGTCTAGCCCAAGTAAGCGCCAAAGGGAGTGTTGCATGCAAATGACCCGTCAGCCCCTAGGTTCCGTTCTTGAGCATCACGGAACACCACCAACGGCTAACAGGTGACCCCATTGGGGTGAGTCTTTCCTCCTCTGCAGAAGTGTGGTCGGTGTATTCTAACGCCCCAGCCGTCAGGGCGGAATTATGACAGTAGAGAGCCAGATAAGCAATGTGTTCAGTACAATAAAATAACCACGTGAGTTCGTATTAAAATGATGACCATGTAGTTGAGTGAGAAGTGTCCATTGTTCTAGTGCAATCGGTTAAAGAAAAAAAGCAATTGTTCAGTAAATATACGTTAGGAAGTAAGGTATGCTAATAGAAACTAATAGGAATGTTGATTTATGCTAAACTTAGCTCTGTCTTGCATAGGGTCGCAGGAACTACAGTAATTAGTGGAAGAGAGCATTGTGCCATTCTTAAAAGTATGTAAGGCCTGCTACACTTAAAAATTAGCATTCGGAATTATGATTTCCAGTGAGTCTTCAATACCACATCGACCATTGACCGATATCCAGTCTTCTTCACAGCCAGGCAGGCTCCAACAGAAGAGTTACAAAGAGTAATAAAATTAGTGTTACAAGGTTAAGAAACAGTAAGATAGATAGATAGATAGATAGGCAGACAGACATACACAGATTTAGAAAGATATAGACAGATATAGACAGACTTATATAGATAGATAGATAGATCGATAGATAGATACAGACAGACAGACAGACAGTCAGACAGGCTTAGAAAGAGAGACAGACAGACATACATGCAGACGGACATAAATAGATAGATATAAACAGTGTGAGATACATAGATTGATAGATATGAACAGAGTAGGATAGATAGATAGGTAGATAGATAGATAGATATGAACAGAGATAGATAGATACATATGAAGAAAGTGAGATAGATAGATAGATAGATAGATAGATAGATACCCATATAATGCTGCCGATGCTTTCAGATATATAGATAGATACTTATTTTTTGGAGGATATGTGCTTAATTGAAGTCATACCTAATTTTGAAAATTAATTAGTTAATAATTAATGAATTTAGGCGGGCATATATGTTCAAATTTAAGGCTAAACAAATCGAGAAAAGGTCAATCCCTGAATGTACATTTCGACCTATTAGGTCTCATCAGCAAGGTTATAGACATGGGAGACTGAATGTACATTCAGGGATTGACATTTTCTCGATTTGTTTATCCTTACATTTGAACATATATGCCCGCCTAAATTCATAAATTATTAACTAATTAATTTTCAAAATTAGATATGACTTCAATTAAGCACATATCCTCCAAAAATTGTCGGCTTAAAGCCATATAAAAATAAGCACATTTGTTTTTTTACTTAATCTCATAGATACTTATATAGAGAAATAGTAGGAAGCGCGTGGTGTAATGGTTAAAGTCATGGGAAATGGATTCGTCGCCCCGAGTTCAAATCCTGGACGTGGTAATTGCATTTCACTTAGCGCTAATATCCTTGGGAAATGTATGAATCCTACTCACCCCCCCTCCGCCAGCTATGGGTAAATAGCAGACTGGGTTCTTTAACCATGGCTAGGTAACCAGTCTAGGAGAAGGAAAACTCTGAATTCAAACCTGTTGAACTCCGCTTAAGAAATTGACCTTGTGTCGTATCCTGCTCGTGCGGAGGAGTTGGTAAATATATATATATATATATTATATATATATATATATATATATATATAAAGCGGGAAAGAAAAGAATGATGAGTCCAATAATTTATTGAAACAAAGATAAGATAATCAAAATATATTGTAAGGCGATAAGGGACAAATTGACAATTCCGGTTAAGTCGACAAAGGGACATAAATCTGATGCTGAAGTAAAAGAAGATGAAGAGACAAAATAGATAAATCAAACAGTCCAAAGAAAAAAAGAGGGTAAAAATGCTAAAAGGTTTTTTTTTTCTCCAATGAATCAGTGAAGAAAACAATGAAATAAGAATGTGTCGGGCGAAAGCAATAATCTATACGATGTGGCTTTGCCTCGTAAGTAAGACAGATGCTCATCTTGTGTCAGAGGTCAGTGTTTGGGACCTGTTATAAAACAAAATATGACAGAAAGGCCCTTCTAATCGGGACGTTCATCATAACACACCATACGTGTTTCAACTGCACATAGAACTAATAGTCTTGGTATGCATCCAACTATTCTCCCTTCAGCTATGTGTAAATAGTAGGCGCACTGAGCTCTTTAACTTTGGTTAGCCAACTGGTCGAGGAAAAAAGGAAAACTCTGAATTCAAACCTATTAAGGTCCGCTTCAGAAGTTGACATTGTGCTGCAGCCTACACTACGGGGGAAGGGTTAAATATAGATGCACAGCATTTTTGTCGGAACGAGAGATTACTATTAGTACTATCAGGGCTGTTTTTGTGGCTGAGATAGATAGAGAGAGATAGATAGATAGATAGAGATAGATAGATAGATAGATAGAGAGAGAGAGAGAGAAAGAGAGAGAGAGAGAGAGATTTGTTTTGTTTTGTTTTGTTTTGTTTTACGGCATATCAACCTCAGTGGGTTATTTAATGCCGATAAAGTTTTGAAATAAATCAATTCTTAATGGATAATACATTTTTTTATAAATACATTTTTCTATTTAACCCATAGATGGGACCCTAACAGGTACTACCACTCCGGGCCAGAGTGGACCAGGGAGCAATGGTGATGAAGGGGTGCTCTACATTCCCCAAACCTCCAAAACTGGAACCTCACCATCAGATAGAGTTTAACGTCATTCCCAGGACATGTAGACCCGCAGCCACGAGAGAGAGAGAGAGAGAGAGACTGAGATACATATTGAAATTGATTGATAGATAGATAGATAGATAGATAGATATGCACATACTGGGATAGATAGATAGATAGATAGATAGATAGATAGATAGATGAGATAGATACTGAAATTGATAGATAGATAGATAGATAGATAGATAGATATGCACAAACTGAAATAGATAGATAGATAGATAGATAGATATGCGCATATTGAGATATATAGATAGATAGATATATAGATAGGTACTGAGATAGATACTAAGAGAGATAGATACTGAGGTAGATACTGAGATAGATAAATAGATAGCTAGGAGAGAATACTAAGACAATACTAATGTATTTAATCCTTCACAGCAACTGGTATGAATTCCGAGATTTTCACTTCCTACTCCGGTTACCATATTAAGTCTGTCCTATTTTTTTTTACCGATAGCTTCAGTAGAAGTTATTAGCTCTAGGGGAAATGCAAACAGCCTTGTCCATAGTTTGAACTTGGGTTGCCGAGTCCATTTCCTGGACGATAACATTTACGTCACAAGTGCATGGAGGCAATTTTTTTATTTTTTTAGAGATGTGACAGATATCTACAGAAAAATCTCCCGTCACTGGCATACCACAATTATCAACAAAGAAAATGGCGGTTGAGTGACCACTTTATTGATTAATGGATATATGACATTTAGGCACCCCTTTTTGATCTCGATTAAGAAAGGACATGTTTTTCATTTACACCGTCAATATCCGGTTGTTTTAACAGACGATTTTTAGATTTTTAAATTATAAAACTAAGCCCTAACCCTAACCCCTAACCCCTAACCCTAACCCCTAACCGTAACCCCTAACAAACAACCGGATATTGACGGTGTAAATGAAAAACATGTCCTTTCTTAATCGAGATCAAAAAGAGGTGCCTGGAGGTAATATGATCCGATTAATTATGAAACTTTTTTTTTATAGCATTCAAGTATTTTGAACTATCTCCCGTCACTGGCATACCACAATTGTCAACAAAGAAAATGGCGGGTGAGTGACCACTATATTGATTAATGTACCATATGACCTTTGGCACCCCTTTTTGATCTCGATTAAGAAATGACATGTTTTTTATTTACACTGTCAATATCCGGTTGTTTTAACAGACGATTTTTAGATTTTTTTTAAATCATAAAACTAAGCTTAACCCTAACCCCTAACAAACAATCGGATATTGACGGTGTAAATGAAAAACATGCCCTTTCTTAATCGAGATCAAAAAGGGGTGCCTAAAGATAATATGGTCCGATTAATTATTAAACTTTTTTTTTAGCATTCAAGTATTTTGAACTAATCGTATTATAACTTCTGTGTACCATGACCGCCCGACAGTCGGGAACACATGTGGAAGAAAAATCCCTTAGGAACTTTCCGCCAGGAGAATTGTTTCAAATCAGTTGCAATTACATTAATTAAATGTTTATGGCACACGTTTGTCTATTTAGATTATTATGTGTACGTTAATTGTTTTATTGATTTTAAAGGCATGTCAACCTGTTTAGGGTTATTTTATGTGTAGATATTAAGGAGTTGCGTTCATTGTAAGATTCATATTTACCTTTTTGTGGAGTTGTTCCTTGAGATATTTTTTGGGTACGGTCTTATCGAATACGAAAGATTTTTAAACATATCTGTTTAACCCATAGAAGGGATACTAGCACGTACTACCACACGGTGTCAGCGGTCCTGAGAGTAATGGCAATGAAAGTGTACTCCACACTTTCCTGGTCTCCAGAACAGGAGCCTCGCTATCAGATGCAATTTAGTGTCGTACTAGTGTCAAACTAACAGAAGAGTGAGTTCCATGTATGCATTTTCTCAACAGCTCTAAAAGTTGGTATCAGCCAGACAGCGTGAGAGTCTATCCCCTTTTCACTAGCCCTAGACCAAGGAGATTGTTTTTTGGCATCTAAGGTTGGACCATTTACCGCATAGATCTCTGTGCTACTTATACGCTGAGTTGGTGAGGGTCGGTATCAAACCCGGAACCTTGTGGTTCCTAGTCGAACGCTCAAACGATTGAGCTGCTCCTAGATTGGTTGCCTTGGTAACGCTAAATAATTCCCCACTCCCCTATATCTCCAAAACTGGAGCCTTATCATCAGATACACTCTAGTGTCATACCCAGGTCACCCCTTTTTGAGGAGGTCTCAACCCCCCTCTACTGGGGATACAACGAATTCGGTAATTTTCACCTTTAGTTGTCAAAATTCCTAGCAAATGAGGCAATTAGAGTAACCTCCCTTGACTTTCACTTTAAAACAAGCCGGTAGCTATTTTGAAAGTCTCCGTGCGAAATAAACAAATCTTAGAAACATTTTCAAAAACAATACAACTGCATGTTTTAACACAAAAATATCATAAAATGCGTTCTTAATAACAATTAAGTTCATTTTAGATAATTTTACGCTAGGAATTTAGCCAACTGACTTTCACTTTCAAACAAGCCGGTAGCCATTTTGAAAGTCTCCGTGCGAAATAAACAAATCTTAGAAACTTTTTTGAATACAATACAACTGCATGTTTTAACACAAAAATATCATAAAATATGTTCTTAATAACAATTATGTTCATTTCAGATAATGCGCACGCATAATTTTATGCTAGGAATTTTGACAACTAAAGGTGAAAATTACCACGAATTCTATGCACCGCCAACAAGTCTAAGGGATCACTTATGCAAACCACTCTACCATAGCCACCTTATAACCCAGTAGGTAATAAATGTACAAACCTATGTCACCAAATGTTAGATTTGATACGGTCCAGTTAAAAGGTGATATTGGCCAGGAAAGTTGAATGAATACGATAAATGGCAGCAGCCAAGATGGTAGAAATTCTCCTTAATTGCAATGTTATATGGGTAATTGCCTTATACGACCTTCTTGTCTAGTGATTAACTATATCAGGCCATTAGCATGTGCCCGACGTTGTAATAATAAGTCTTTGTACACAGGCCTGAATGCTGAGATTGTTTTATTATTTCCTTCCGACCAGACAACTGTCCACTAGCGCTTCTCAAATGTCCGTCGATATATTAAACTTTTCGTCGTTACAAGGGAGTTTTAAGAGCCGTGTTCAACCTTTATGGCGACGGTTGTGGCTTCGGTCTGGTTGGAATCGCGCGTCATGTCACTAACAGAAGTCGCCTGGACAGCGACAATGGCTAAATTAAGCCTCAAGCCAATCGTTAACCGTTCGGTTGAGTTTGGGATAAAATATTCAATTGAATTTAGTCTTATGGATTCCAGGCTTATATTGTCCTCGGGATTCTGGAGTCTTGTACAATTACTTAGAAGAAAACGGTGAATTCTTCTCGTCTAACGCCGTCATTAGATATTGGAATTTTTTTTTATATTTCCTTTCTTTCTTTCTATCATTCTCTTTTTTTTTCTTTTTTTTTTCTTTTTGATTCCTTCTCTTTGTCCTTCATATTTTCTTTCCTATTTTTTGTTTTGTTTTTTTTTCTTTCTTTATATTTATTTCATTTCTTCTATTCTCACCTTCTTTTCTTTTCTTTTCATTTTCTTTTCATTTTCTTTTTCATTTTCTTTTTTTTTTTTTGGTTAAATCCTACTTAAAGGACATAAATTACACCATCGCATGTCACCCCGCCGAAAGAAAAAAATACTAAAAATCAAGGAATTTACCGAATTTAAGCAAATTTTCAGTGTTGATGTATTAATGAATAAACAATATAAGGCACCGGTTTTTTATTTGAAAATTCTTACATTTTTTCAGGTCAGTTAACTTTGAACCACCTATCTTCGAGACCTAACACAGATTTACAAATTGTAAATACGTGATTCAAAGTTAATTGACCTGAAATAATGTAATGGTTTTTAAATAAAATAACTGGTGCATTATGATGTTTATTCATTGATGTATCAACACTGAAAATTTCATTTCGTTTAATTCCTTGATTTTTAGTATTTTTTTTCTTCCGGCGGGGTGACATATGATGGTGGAATTTATGTCTGTTAAGTAGGATTTGACCCCCTTTTTTCATTTTGATTCAGTCTGCTTTTTCTATTTTTGTTTCATTCATAGTTTTTATTCATTTGTTTAATCTTTTTTTTTCTTATTTATTGTTTGTGACAAAAAAACATTCCAAAATATATAGAAAAATAAAGTAATTGACTTAAAATAAAACGGCCGTATTTAGATTTAAAATAATTCTTTAATTTTTCTTTTCTTTTTTTTTTTCGTTATGTAAAATTTAATGAATAATTATATAAAAAAAACATTAGCACAAACCATAGACGATTGAATATCAAATTATTATTGTCTATTATTTTGTTTAGAATTAAAAAGTGCACTGAGATGAAGCCACTCTGAAAAGGAACATTAATGTCTCCCATTTAAAATATTATATTCAAAAACATTTCGAAAATTATCTTATTTAAAAAAATTGTGAATCTATTTAAAATTTGAATAATAAATTATAGTACTTATTTTATAAAAAATGAACAGATGAATAAAAAGAAAATATTGTTATTTTTAGATTCCGTAATTGAATTGTTTACAATTTTCGCTAAAACGGTGGACAATGGCTTAGAAGAATTTCACACACACACACACACACACACACACTCTCTCTCTCTCTCTCTCTCTCTCTCTCTCTCTCTCTCTCTCTCTCTCTCTCTCTCTCTCTCTCTCCGCATATCACACACACGCAATATCACCATTTTCCTCCATCTCAATGTCCTTCTATTTGTCTTTTCTCTCTTTCAAACTTTCAGTTTTCGCGAAAAAAAAAAATTATTTAATTAATTCAATTCTCTACTTAGGTCAGAAGTGCAACAATTAATTCCTCAAATAATTTCTACTTAATTCAATCTCTCATGAAGTGAACAATGTGTTCACTTTTCACAATGTTTCCTAAACACCTGGGACGATTCCAATGATTTATGGATACCTTAATGCTTTCAGAAAAATCGAATCCAATCAAATTTTCCAGCACTGGTGACCAGAAAATCCTTTCAAGCAATTTATCTCAATCTGAATTTGTTACCAGACTTTTCATTTTTTTTTTTTTTTCATAAGTTTTTTTTTTTTTTTTTTTCAAATGTTGAATTCTTTTTTCAAAAGCTTGAGGATTTTGTTATATAAAAAGCGTTTTCCGACATTACATTAATTTTATACTCTGTATTAATAGGACCAGTTTAGCTCAGTCGATAGATACCGGCCCTCGCCAACTCAGCGTATGTTGCACAGAAATCTGTGCGGTAGAGTGAGGAGCTGATGGTAGGTGTAGCGCTCCATTCCAGATGCTATGATAATCACCTTGGTCTAGCGCTAGAGAAAAGGGGATAGACTCCCTCGCTGTCTGGCTGGTACCGACCTTAGGCCACCCCAACGAATTTACTTACTTTTTTTATGACAAAAACTTACGAAAAGCATTGTTATATTTCATGGGAATTTCATTGCAATAAAAGTTAATATTTTGTAATATAAAAAGCGTTTTCCGAACATTACATTGATTTTCTACTCTGAATTAATATCAATTATTACAAAAGACTTACATTTTATGGGAATTTCATTGAAATGAAAGGTAATCGGGCCGGTTTAGTTCAGTTGATAGAGTGTTCGACTAGGAATCACAAGGTTCTTGGTTCGATACGGCCCTCCCCAACTCAGCGTATGAGTAGCACAGGGATCTGTGCGGTAAAGTGGGGAGCTGATGGTAGATTTGGCGCTCCACCTCAGATGCTAAAATAATCTCCTTGGTCTAGCGCTAGTGAAAAGGGGATAGACTCCCTCACTCGCCCCGACGACTTTACTTACTTTTACTTTTATTTATATGTTGTGACAAATTCTGTCTTAAATTATTAGACAAAACATACTTAATTATTCTTTTAATGTTAGAAAGACCTAACGAAAATAGAGTTGCTCCCCTTGATCTCTAGGGGACTGATGGGAAGTCACCATGTCACTTTTGGATTGGAGTTCCCGCCATGTCACATTTGGATTGGGGTTTCGACTGAGTGAACGCAGCTTACAACACGTGTGAGCTAGTTAAGTCACTTTTAGGGTAGAAGCATTCTCTACCCTGTGTTAAATAAAACCTTGTTAATTTTCCAACAACCTGGTCTTGCATTATCATTCAGTCTTCCGTATTTTATCTGTATGTAAAAACATAACAGTTAGTTATTCGAGTTTTTTTTAAGTTTTCCTAATGTTACATAATCTATGCGGTTGCATAAGATTATTGTCAATCCCTGTATTTCTAGAGGGATGGCCCTTTTCATATCACGGGCGGGACTTTCCATGGGCGAAATACGTGAAGTCACGTGGGACCTGGTTGAGTCCTCAGTTTTTCAGTTGGACGTCAGGAAGATGTCCTGCCTTAACTGTAACTCACTCTGCATAGCGCTATGTTAGTCAGATATTTAGTTACATGAAATGTTTAGTTAAGGAAATAAAAGCTTAAAAATAACACATGGTTGGTAAATGGTAACAAGACTGATATAGAAGAAGAAATGAGTTAAGTACGTAAGAAGTAAGAAATAAGTAATGAGAAGGGTATACAACACTAACATTCGGAGATTTCTTTTAAAATTGTGTCTTTTTCCTTTCCTTTTTTATGAATTTTGCATATAATGATATATTCATATGATATATATTGATATGGCCAAATTTCACTCATTTTAATCCCCCAAAACACTCGGAAAAAATGAATGAAACTTAGTATAATTTCCCTGTATTAAAAAGAAAAAAGATTCTTTTTAAATCACATGTAAAACGTATTTATTTTAAAATGTTTAAAAAGTATGAATTTTTATAAATTAAAATCTACATTCGTCAAAATAGCGCAATTTTCTGTTTCTTCTCTCTTGAAGATGTGCTCTTTTTAACATAACGTATTTCATTGTTATAATGAAAAAAAAATCATAGCATTTGTTTGTATGTAAGCTTATGTTCTGTTCTTAAATAAAACAAATTAAGATAAATGACTATTTACAATCTCATGTTGATTCTCTGTCACGAATTAGGGATTTTCAGCTGTGTAGACTGAATTGTAGCTTTATGTCATTACACAAACAAACATTACATTATGGGGCGACAAACATGATTGTTTTCCCTTTGATATAAGGAGTGGTTTTTCACGTCCCGTTACCGTTGGTCAGGTTATAATTCAGCCCTTTCAAAATCCCTCTCTAATTTTCTTTGTTTTGAAGGGACAAGACCCATTCGTTTCGATGCTCGTTTGTTAAGCGAATAGGACATTTTTATTTCAGCTCTGTCTCAGAACAGAATTGAGACAAATAGTCTTCAAATTCGACATAGCATTTATTGTACCCCTCAGAATAATCATGGAAAGTCTGTAAGTCTTTATTAACCATTTCATTATCACACTCTGTTTGTTCTAGGAACTTATTGTGCATTTTACTTGAGTCGGGCGTATGTATCCAGTATATGTTATTACATGTTATATTAATTAAACATTAATCTCCAACTTCAACGGCATTTATTGCACTCCACAGAATAACAATGGAAGACCTGTAAGTCATTATTTCTCTGAATGTTTGAGATGAGGCTTGAAGATTAGTATTATCTGAGTTATTCGGACAATTGTCCCCATCTTCATTGTTATTTGTACAACGTTTCGGCCGATATACCCTCCGGCCTTCTTCATGAATTTCTTGTCGGACTTGGGAAGTTCCGTAATGGCTCCCGAATACGACAAGAAAGTTCCCGAGTTCGAAAAGAAGGTTCCCGAGTCCGACAAGGTTCCCGAGTCCGACCCGAGTCCGACAAGAAATACCTGAAGAAGGCCGGGGGTATATTGGCCGAAACGTTGTACAAATAACAATGAAGATGAGGCCAATAGTCCGAATAACGCAGATAATACTAGCCTGTAAGTCATTATTAAACTTTTCTTTATTACTCCATGCTTTGATCTATCTAACCCATAGATAGGACCCTAACAGGTATTACCACTCTGGCCAGTGGACCTGGTAGTAATGGTAATGGGGGGGGGTACTCCACACTCCCCAGAGCTACAAAATTGGAACTTGACCGCTAGATAAACAATTCAGTAATGGACCGGGTTAGCTCAGTCGGTAGAGCGTTCGGCTAGAAACCACAAGGTTCCTAGTTCGATACCGGTCCTTGCCAACTCAGCGTATGAGTAGCACAGGGATCTGTGCGGTAAAGTAAGGAGCTGGCGGTAGATGTGGTGCTCCACCCCAGACGCTAAAATAATCTCCTTGGTCTAGCACAAGTGAAAAGGGGATAGACTCCCTCGCTGATTGGCTGATACCGACTTTAGGCCGCCCCGACGAATTTACTTACTTATTACTCCCAGTTTGTTCATGAAACCTATTGTAGAGGTACAAGAAATATTGTGTAAATATTTCAATCGACTTTAAACACACGTATAATAATCTATTAATAATGGAGATTCGCTTCCGGTTTTTATCTGTAATAAAAACTACGTCACTACTTACGTCACACTGCCTAAAATCGTCATAAATAGAATACACTCAAAATTTGAGCATGCAAGGTTAGACAGTCCTCATTGGTTTTTTAAACAAGTTTTAATAAATACATACCTGGTATTATCTATCTATATATAGTTTTTTTTTTTTTAATATATATTTAAAGTTATCAGAACTAAGTTTCCATTTCAATTTTTTAATTTTTTACTCCTTTAATAAATTTATTTTATTTTTTACTCCTTTAATAAATTTGATGATTGTACTTTACTTATGATACAAACTCTCTTATATAAAATTTTCAACTCCGAACCCCTCAGGCAATATTTATTTTACGTCGCCCAGAGGGCGTTTTTCATTTTGCTAGTAAAACTAATTCATCTTGGAAATTGAGATAACGCTATTTTATTTATGTATTTTTGTTAATTTATTTTTGTTCCATTAATTATTTTCTAAATATGCTTTTAA
>CM042150.1:82536390-82538890 GCA_023376005.1 Doryteuthis pealeii
ATCCGTTTGAGAAGTATTAGCATTTGTATTAGATAAGAATACTTATAAGAATAACCATATAACTGTGTGCAAATTATTAGTATTAAAATTGAAGATACATTTGGTTACAAATGATTATTATCATTAGTTACTGAAACTATATAATTCCTTGCTAAAAAAAGACTACCTCTGGCATTAAATAGCCTAACAAGCGTTCATATGCCATAAAACCAACCAACCAACCAACCAACAATTCCTGATTCTGAAGACACAATATTCTTCTTAAAAATAAAAAGGATTGATGTAGTGATGCGATGTGAGTGCAAAATTTTATAACATATGCCGCAAGCATTGGTTTGGTTTGGTTTGTTTTACGGCATATCAACCTCGGTGTGTCATTTAATGCTGATCATTTTTTTAAATAAATTCAGTTTTAACGGATACTCATTTTTTTTTATGAACACATTTTTCTATTTAACCCATAGATGGGACCCTAACATGTACTACCACTCTGGGTCAGAGTAGTTCAGAGAGCAATGGTGATGAAGGGGTGCTCCACATTCCCCAGACCTCCAGAACTGGAACTCCACCACAATATAAAGTTTAAAGTCATTCCCAGGACATGAAGACCCTAAGCCACCGCCTTCTAGCACCCATATGATAAAAAGGGTCGGACCTTGCTATAAGGGCAACAGGGTGGGGGCAATTATATAGATGCTAGGGCTAGACATGACCAGCCGATTGATCGGAGGGAGCCTCTCCGACCGACCGTCCAGCCTAAGTCAGAGTTTAAGTGGAGTGTTGCATGACATGGACTGCTCATCCACTAGGATTCCGTCTTAAGCAACACGGTTCGACATCCCCGACCAACAGGTGACCCCAATGGGGGAGGGATTCGTACCCCTCGCTGTATTCTTAAACCCCAGCCGACAGGGGTGAGGAAAACGGAAACTTGGATTGACTGGCTGTATATGATAGTTGCATTTTCTAGTATAAGAAACAAAAAAGATACGGGAAATTCAAATTCGTGATGCCTAAGGATGGAACATTGGTGGCTGAGCAGTCCATGACATGCAACACTCAACTTTGGTCTTTACTTAGGGTAGATGGGCGGTTGGGGATCAGTCATCTAGTCTAGCCCTAGCACCTATATGTATATATCAACCCTATTGCCTTTAGTGCAAACCCCAACCCTGTAGAATAAACTAGACGGTAGCTGCGCAAGAATGCTGCGTGCAATCTTAAATAAGACGTGGAAACAACACCCCGCGAGAAAAAAGCTGTACGGCCACCAGCCCCATATCACACAAACGTAAGCCATCACATGGGTACGCCAGCAGCCGTCCAGCAAAGACATACATTGACCAGCTCTGTGCGGATACTGGATGCCACGCAGAGGATCTCCCCAGAGCAATGAATGATAGAGAGGATTGGCGAGAGATTGTCGATATCCGTGTTGCGGTGTGACATGATGATGATGATGATGATGATGATACGTATATATATATATATATATATAATATATATATATATATATATATTATATTATTTAGTAATAAAGATCCTTATATAGCAAAAAAAAAATAATTCTATGCTTAGAAATTTCTTAATTTATTTGATGGTTCGTTGGCAAAGCAAAACCGGTCAAAACCTTTTACGCTTAAAAGCTTCGCATAATTCTCGTTTCAAGTTTCCCCTCCTAACATTTATATACACTTATCAAACAAATACTATTATTCATGCGTTACGTGCCATTTAAATCTATTTTAGAAAAAGATTGATTTCCCTCTCTATATAATTATTCCCCAATAATATTATTTGGGAAATAGAAACTATGCAAATTAATTCGGGGAGATGGCATAATAATGATTTGTTTTTATGTCTGCATTTTGTCATCAGTTCAAATTGTTGGCTTTACAAAATCGGAGATGGTGTCAGTAAATATATATATATATATATATATATATATATATATATATATTAAGATTAGCTTAAGGCCAGAAGTATGTATATATATATATATATATATAGTATTGACAATATTTCCAACCTGCATCTGGTAGACCAACAACACTTTTTTACGATTACTATGATGATAGCTCTATGTTTATGAGATATACAGTAGTCTTGGATACATTACTAATGCCACTGCAACGAAAAAGTTAAATTGGATACTATATATATATATGTATATGTATGTGTATGGTGTTTGGGCAGCATTCTTTCATTTATACATGTAGAATTAAACATAAGACACACCCCCTGTTTAATAATTTTATTTTTGATCTTTCCGAGTTTTCTGGCCAACTTTTTAATTTTTAGGTGGAATTCGTGGATAAGTCCACCACAGTTCAAGTCCCGAGTACTTTCGGCACTTCGAAGTGCCATCATCAGGGAGTGATGTGTTCCAGTTTAACAGATAATAGCCCATTTCATAGCACCTTAAATTATATTCATTCCCACACTCTAATTACTGAAATATTCTAAGGGAAAATACACACATTCTGCACAAAGAAAAAAT
>CM042150.1:82543890-82566390 GCA_023376005.1 Doryteuthis pealeii
AGTTTCATGCGTACTATGCAATCCTTAGAAGGTTAAATATTTAAAAAAGTCTCTTTTCAGCATTTATATAACGTGAAACGTGCTCACACTCTTCTTCTTCTTCTTCTTCTTCTTCTTCTTCTTCTTCAAATTTGTTTTCCTTCCTTCCTCTTGTCTTTGCTCCTTTCTTAAAACTTATTTTAGCCCTTTTTTTACTTCTTTCATTCCTTATAATCTTCCGTCTTTTTTATTCTAACGATTTTTTTAATTCTTTTTGCTTCTATTATTATTTCATTTATATACATATTTAAGTGTAGCTTAACAGGTTAAATTCAGTTTTCCTTTTAGACAAGTTACCGTACCAAGGTTAAAGAACCCAGTCCGCCCTACTATTTACACATAGTTGGTGGGGAGAGAATAGTTGGAAGAAAGAGGGAAATGTTTTGAAAAAATATTTTGAAAGAAAGAATTCATTTGGAATGCGTTTGGTTTAAACTGTTTGTTGAAATTCCATCAGAGATTTGCTGAGGTTGAATATTTTCGGGAGAATTATAAACACTGGCAGAGGAATGTCCGATTGTTTTGGTTAAAATTTCCAGTGTGGCAATTTGACAATATACAAGAGAATTAAAATATGACGTAAGAAAGTAATCAGCTGACTATCGGTACGTAAGAGGATATGTGCTTAATTGAAGTCATACCTAATTTTGAAAATGAATTAGTTAATAATTAATGAATTTAGGTGGGCATTTAGGTATGACTTCAATTAAGCACATATCCTCCAAAAATTGTCGGCTTAAAGCCATATAAAAAAAATAAACACATTTGTGTGTTCACTTAACTTCATACTGTCGTGTAGCAAGTAAATAAAAAGTGGAATATAAATAAGTTTCAAAACGAACGAAGAATGTAGGAATGGCAAGCTAGTGTAACGGTTGGAGACTTCGCCTGTCAGCTTGACAGTCGAGGTTTCGAGTCCCACACGGAGCAGTCTCCCATGTCTATAACCTTGCTGATGAGACCTAATAGGTCGAAATGTACATTCAGGGATTGACATTTTCTCTATTTGTTTAGCCTTACATTTGAACATATATGCCCGCCTAAATTCATTAATTATCAACTAATTAATTTTCAAAATTAGGCATGACTTCAATTAAGCACATATCCTCCAAATATATATATATATATATATATATATATATATATATATATAGTAGAAAAGAGTTACAGGACTACTTAGGTTTCGATCTGTACGATGTCTTCAGGTTCCTGAAGAGATCGTATAGATCGAAACCATGGTAGACCCAAAACTCTTTTCTACTACTTTTATTATGCCTCTAGGTTTATAGTATATTGAGCAATCTTAGATATATTAATAATGTCGGACCATATGACTTTTAGGCACTCCTTTTGCGATCTCGATTCGTGGGGACATTTTTTCCATTTACACCGTCAAAATCCGGCTAATTGTTAACAGACGATTTTTAGAGTTTTATTTTTAAATTATAAAACTAACCCTAACCCCTAACCCTAACCCCTAACAAACAACCGGATTTTGACGGTGTAAATGGAAAAAGTGTCCCCACGAATCGAGATCGCAAAAGGGGTGCCTAAAGGTCCTATGGTCCATAATGTCTACTGCAATGGAAAGGTTAATGTGGCAACTGGAGTTGGCGAGGGCAGGTATCGAACCAGGAACCTTGTGGTTCCTAGCCGACTGAGCTAAACCGGCCCTAATCAAACTTAATTGTTAATGATTCATTGTTATGACCTTGTGCCGAACTAAGCTAAACTTAGTACATTATAACAAGCATTACATTGCTGTTGGATTACATTTTACTAACTTGTAGTCTTATAAATATTTATATTACGACTGAGATATCGTTATCTTTAATGACAGATATCTTTGCATCTAATGACAGAGATTGTTACTGCTCCTGACAGGGAGACACCGTGGCGTCTGATGACAGATACCGTTTCTTCTATTGGCTTTTATTATTTCCTTATATAGAAAACACAATCTGATTTTATATATACATCTATATTGATCGGTCAGGCAACCAGGTCTCCTAAATAAAAATGAGCTAATCCGTTGCCAAGGCAACTGAACGTGAAAATAATTCTTGTTTCTATAACAATGGAATTGGATGCTAATACAGTGCAGTAAGATTCATGTTAAGAACAAATATCTATTTGTTTGTTTGTTTGTTGTGGGTTTTTTTGTTTTTTTTTGGGGGGGGTTTGTTTTTTAATAATTTGGGGGGGTGTATTATTATAATCAAATTGAAGATAATGCTTATTATTATTATTATTATTATTATTATTATTATTATTATTATGAGTTTTTCACATCAGCGTTAGCTGATGGTATTTCACTGGAGGCTGAGTGATAGCAAGTCTCCTCAGGTCTCCAGGACTCTTCTGAGTATTCTAGCCGATTGCTGCAGTGCAGTAGTCTGGATGGTCTCAATTCTTCCACTGATTTCCAGATTCTCCAGTCTTTTTCCAAGTTTATTGGGACCGTTTCAAGTGCCCCAATTACAATTGGTATCACTTTCATTCTCATATTCCACAGCCTTTTCAATTCTCTGGCTAGGTCCCGGTATATATCCATCTTTTCATTTTCATTTAGCTTCACCCTTTGCTGGAACGGCAAAGTACACCAGTTGACACGTTCTCTTTTTTTTTATTAATCAACACTAGATCTGGTCTCCTGATTGGTTTGTTTTCATTGTTTAATGGCATATCAACGTTCGTGTGCTATTTAATGTCAAAACTATCCTTGTGAAGAACAGAATTGGGGGATGAGGGGGTCTATACCTTTCCTAAGGTTATTAGTCCGAAAGTGAAGGTAATAGTGTGACTGGAGTTTGAACTCGCAGTCCAGCATGTTAGTTATTACTGCAAGGGGCTTCCCCTATTTATCAAGTGTATACTCCACTTGGTGGGATGTCTGGAAAATAAATACCACCACTGACAAAAATTATGTAAGTAGCAAACCTTAATTTGTCATATATGTTTTTTATTTAGCAGTAAATAATATAATAGCAGATAAAATGCAAAACATTTCATTTAATAGCTGAACATTCTGGATTTATAAAGTATTCCTTAAGCAAACTTATTTCAATTAATGGGATAATTTTCCGTGTAGACCAGTTTTGCATATCAAAACTTCCGCTGGTATTTATTTTAATACAATATATGCATACACACACACACACATGTATGTATACATACGCACATATGTATCTATCTATCTATACATATATATACCCACATTATCCACACTAGAACACACACACACATTTTTATACATATATGTGGTTGACTTACTATTTAATAATTATAACTACCTAGAACATATCTATATACACCTACCCCGCATGCATATATAAAGGGCAGTTGTGTGTATGTGTATGACCCGATGAAACTTCGAAAATAAAACAATTAACGACAAAGTAAATATATATACACATTAATATCACCGCGGCTTGGTTTTTGAGCAAAAATAATAAAGATTTGATTTATATTCGTGAAGATAATCAAAAAATAAAATGATAACAGCATTGATTTATTTTTTCATTTGATATTTTAGATAGTAGATTTAACATTTCTTAAAAATCATAAAGCTATCAGCATCACTAATCAGTGGATTATGAGATCATTTCATAATTTTTTCCTCGTCTTTAGGTTATAATATATTTTCCTTTGCATTGAACGGAGAAAAATATCTTATTATAATAGAGATTGTGTGTTTTTCTGTCTGTAACCGAAACTATATTACTACTCAAGTCACAATTTCCTTAGTTATTGACATCACATTCTCCAAGATATTAATTTCATTTAAAACTCAATTATTAATAAAATTGTTGTACATTATTAATACTGTTAACCATATCTACATATTAACAACATGCAATTATATTTATATATACAACAAAATAGCGGTTTACAGTGTGAACGGGAAGGCTAATTAGCATATTGATATTAAAAATGTGATTTTATTAAATATGTGCTTAGTATTATTGATTTTTAACTGTTTGGTTTTATTTTAATGAATATAAGCAAAAATCTCTTCAATGAATCTTAAATGAAATCCATTAACAAGAAAAAATATTATTTATTCTTTACTTACTCTTTTAACTAAATACTTAAATTAGAAAAAATAACAATTAAAGATGTGAGTGATGGAAGAGTAAGTTTCAGTTGTTCTATTTTCGATTATATCCCCCTCTGTTTCAAATCTTTTTATTTGCATTCTTCATTAGCCTTTCTAATTTAATACAATATTTTATTACATTAAAACTTAGATACTTGCACCCGGAGGGTGCATATATTTGCTAGTACTATTAATTCATATTATTTAATCTAGTTTATCTAAGGAATATTTTATCAAGCCTGAATGTTCAGCCCTTAAAGCATTTTTGCGTCTTAACTGTTATTAGTTTATTTACTGATGAATATAAATCTAAAAAACGAAATAAAATGATGAAAGTAAACTCGGGGGGGGGGGGCACAGTCAAGTCCGACGTATATGTTCTCCCAACTGACAAAGTCCTCAGTCTGCAACAATCTCTCACAAAAGTACTACTCTCTTCTTAACAGCAAAACTACTACTATCGTTCTCACTCGGTCTGAGAGAACAAGCTCTTAAATACACAGTTAATACGTACATCCGGGCTTCTTACTCTGTTCTGGCATTGCCTGTTTAGAACTTCAATATTCACCAGCATTTTTGAGTACGCGTCAATACTGTTTACATCTAGGTTACTGCCAACAGCATTTCAGCGACGAGGGCGTAGCGAGTTCAAATATCCGTGACCACTCGCCACACTCCTCCCCCTCGCACAGGCCAAACATATCCAGACGTGCTTTGTTCGTGGGGGGGGATCTGCTCGACCACTGTTCTGCTCTTCAATTTCGCTACAATAAATCCATTAGATAACCCATGAGGAGTTGATATACCACTAAACAAATAAACCAAACCTATTCATTGAATGCTAAAATGGATGATAGAAATGAATTCACGATTTTTATAGGTATGTTAATATAAATTCTCTCAAATTCACTTTTGTATTATTTGCAGGGAGTAGTGGACTAACTCCTTCTCCAAGTCGTAAATTTGGAAAAATTCATGCTGTCATTTGCAGGGTAAACTGGATTAACGCCTTTTCCGAGTTATGAATTGTCCAAATTTACTCACAATTACTTGCAGGGATGAGTGAATTCATGTCTTTCCCAAATGTGTTAATATAAATTCTCGCAAATTTTGATTTTGATTCACCAATTCCATCTTTTTTGTGTGGTTAACAGTTACCGTTTTTTGGGATAATTGGTGACAGTATTTGTTTTGCAGTACTCAGCTATTTGCATCTCTCCAGGAGAAAAGCGGTTACTAAGTGGTGCCCATCTACAGCCCAATGACCTGTAACAGGAGGAACTTAGTTATATCCTAATAGCAGCAACGTAGATTCCTGCTCGTATATATTATAGGTTTATCTTATAATAACAATTCCACCAGGTTACTGAATACTATCTAAATCTGATAGTTACCCTGCCATTTTCAACTAACAAACTAGACACTCGTTTTCAGGTTGTGAATGCTCAAAACCTTCTTGGTTTATCCAGTTTTCTACCGACCAACACTATCTGAATCTGATACCTATCTGGCCATTTCAACCAACAAACTAGACATTCGTTTTCAGGTTGTGAGTACTCTTGATTTATCTAGTTTTCTACCGACCAGCAACCTCGAAATAAATTTCTTTGTTGTTTTTAAACATATACCTCTGTGTTTGTTATTCCTCCATATTTTCTGCCAAAATTGTGCCTTGTCATTTATCGTAATGTTTTAAATATTATCTATAAGGTTGGAACACGTCTTCACCGGCCCCTACAATATTAATTACGTTAGATAGAATGGTTCAACTTTCCTGCTATTACTCTACGGTACGTCAACCTTTGCTGGGTTATTTCATGCCGAAGACTTTTTAATCATGCTTGATGGGTATTCAAATTTTTTTCAAACTCAGTTTTTAACACATTTCTAAACTCATTTTTCTATTTAACTTGTATATTGGACCCTAACAGGTACTATCACTCCGGTTAGTGTGTTACATAATTATTAGATACCTAATATTCATATAAGGTAGTATAGAAACATAATGGCGATTAGTGCAGCTGATAGCCTTGAGAGTGAGTGACGGCGCTTGACCTCACTCTCACCTTTCCTTCCGGGGATATTAAAACCGGAAGGCATAGAAGACCCTGTCTTCGGTTTAAGGATAGTACGTTTCAGTCAGTTAGCAAATAGGAGCCGAGCTCGTAGGATTGCGCAGATGTCTGGTTTGGGGATTTACAAATAAAGTAACATCAAAGTAAATCAAAGTCTTGTGTTTATTACCTAAAAACTAACAATGACACAGGGCTTCTGATAAGGAGAAATCCCTAGCAGAAACCAGACCCAAAGTCCCCAAGAAAGTCCAGACCTTAGAAGAGACCAGACCAAGATGATAGAAGAACCAAAGCCGGCCAGAAGAATAGATGTCCAAGATATACAAGCAAGTAAGAAGTAAAGAAGTAAGAAAGGGTATGCAACAAGTGGACCTGGGATTAATGGGGATAAAGAGAGAATTCACACTCCCCAAATCTCCAAAATTGGAACTTCACCACTAGATGCAGCTTAAGGTCATACTCAGGACACTAAGACCCTCAGCCACCGCCTTCTGGCACATATAGAAAGGGTTAGGGGTTTGCCATAAAGGCAAAAGGGTTGAGAATCATATAGGCGCTAGGGTTTGACGTGACCAACCGATTGATCGAAGGCAGCCTCTCCGACTGCCCATCTAGCCTAAGTAAAGGTCAAAGGGGAACATTGCATGTCTCGGACTGCTCGGTCATAAGGATTCCGTCCGTAAGCATCACGCATCGCCATCCACGGCCTACAGTAAGTCCTATTCGGGGATTTAACCCTCAACAGAGATACAGTAGTCGGTGAATTCTTACAGCCCAAGTCGACAGGGCAGTGGAAAAAAGAGGTTTCCTGTCTTTCTCAAATTCATTAATACAAACTTCCAGCTAGAGATTGAACATTTCCATTCTGCTCGCATTTAAGCGTCAAGCCACCCGTACCACTCCCAGACAAAGGACTGGCGCCATGACGTGCCAGAGCTTGGCCTGGGGCACAGGGCTATTGGCTACGGTAACCAGCAGGACCGCGATGTGATCTTTTAATTCAAGTGACAGCTGGGAGAGGGCAAAATAGAAATAAATAACAACAGATATGCTATTCGCGTTTTTGGCTTGGCCATGGAGTCCTTCGCTTACGTGACGTTGCCAGAGAATGAGGCGTGCGCAAACCGAAAAGAAAGCTTATTACGCCATTTAGTACAACTGCTTCAACGAAGAAAGATAAAGTTTATTGAATTGATGACGACACTTTTATAATTCTGAAAGCGTTCTGGCATCTCCCTGCAACGGCAGTTGAATAGACACAACCGTGCGTCAAATGTAGATATTCCCTCATTAAATTGTTCCAGAGATTCACACATGAATAGATAGATAGATAGATAGATAGATAGATGCACGCGTGACGTAATACTTATGATTATAAGGAAATGGACTCAATTCGGTTTTGAATCCTGGACGAGGCTGTGAATATTTCCCTCCATGCTAATGCCTTTTGTAAAGACACGAATCCGTCTTTTCCTTCTCCTCAGCCGCCCTGTCGGCTGGGGCGTTAGAATGCACCGACTGTACTTCTGCATAGGGTAAGACTCCCCCAATGGGGCTACCTGTTGGCCGTGGGTGGCGACCCGTGATGCTTAAGGATAGAGCCCAGGTGGATGAGCATTTCAAGACATGCAATACTCCACTTTGGCCCTATCTTGGGCTAGACGGGCGTTCGGAGAGGCCCCCTCCTATCAATCGGCTGGTCACGTCAAGCCCTAGCACCTATACGATTTTCCCAACCCTATTGCCCTTATGGTGAGCCTCAACCCCTTTTTATCATATGGGTGCTAGAAGGGGGTGGCTGCGGGTCTTATGTCCTGGGAATGACGTTAAACTCTATCTGATGGTGAGGTTCCAGTTTTGGAAGTTTGGGGAATGTGGAGCACCCCTTCATCACCATTGCTCCCTGGTCTACTCTGACCCGGAGTGGTAGTACCTGTTAGGGTCCCATCTATGGGTTAAATAGAAAAATGTATTTATAAAAAATTGTATTATCCATTAAGAATTGATTTATTTCAAAACTTTATCGGTATTAAATGACCCACTGAGGTTGATATGCCGTAAAACAAATCAAACCAAACCAAAAAAAAAAATCCTTTTCCTCAGCTATGGCTAAAATTCTAGGACACAATTGGTTTATCTATCTTTGGTTGGTAGGTTTTATGGCATATCAACCATTGAAGGTTATTTATTGTTCAAGAGATACACATACAGGTAGATTGATAGATAGTTGCGCGCGTTGTGTAATGGTTATTATTGTAAGGAAATAAAGTCGAGAAGCCGACTGTTAACGTTTTCCTCCATGCTAATGCCCTTTGGAAAGGCATGAATCCGTTTCCTCATTGGATTTTACGGCATGCCAAACCTTGGGGGTTGTTTTATGTCGAAGAGGTTTTGTTTTATTAATTCTTTTTGGTTATTCATTCTTATTTCGAAGTCAATTTTTAAAACATTTTTTTAAAAAACCCATTTTTGATGGATTTAGCCCATATATGGAACCCTAACAGTTACTATCATTCTATCAGTAAATGCTATCAGCAGAGACTGGGCAGGGGCAAGCACATGCGCATGCACAACAAACGCAACAGTGTTGCCAATAGCCACATAATATTCTGTGGAATTAAGATGAATGTTCATAAGGAAAGGCTGACAGGTCTCAGACCTAATATACTAACTGAAAAAGATATTATTATTTTCACCCCATTATAGTTTTTCACACCCGCCTTAGCCGGTCGTTCACTGGAGGCTGAGGGACAGCAAGTCTCCTCAGGTCATCGGATTTCTGAGTATTCCAGCCGATCTCAACAATGCAGTAGTCTGGATGGTCTCGATTTTTCCTCTGATTTCCAGTTCATCTAGCCTTTTTTTTCTAGACCCTATTATTGTTGAGTTTTCACATCAGCATTAGCTGATGGTCTTTCACTGGAGTCTGAGTGACAGCAAGTCTTCTCAGGTCTCCAGGACTTTTCTGAGTATTCTGGCAGATTGCAGCAGTGCAGTGTTCTGAATGGTTTCAATCCTTCCTTTGATATCCAAACTTTCAAAACCTTTTTCCAATCCTTTAGGGACTGTTCCAAGTACACCAACTACAATTGGTATCACTTTCACTTTCATGTTCCATATTATTATTATTATTATTATTATTATTATTATTATTATTAAAAACAACGAGGTCATCTTCGCAATATTTGAACATGGAACACATGGAAGATAAATCAGCTTTCGTAAACGTCACCAAAAGAGGGAGAAAAAAAATAGAAACATTACGATGTTATCTCGAACCACGTGACAATCAAGAGAACAGAACAAGATGCAATGCGTGATTGACTTAAAAACAAAAACAAAAAACAAAAAATAAACACCAAATGAATTGCTTCTTCCGTTGTAACTGCCATTGCAGCTTGAAATTTGAATGTGTTTTGTTCTGTTAAAGTCGCTGTTTGTTATTTAACAGGAAAGAATTAAGGAAATGCTAACCTTTTCCAACAAATTCAATGCCTTTGATAATCGAAGAATAATCGAAGGAAACAAATAAACGATGACAATAACTAAGATGGAGTCCATTTTACAAAAGGTCTGATAAAGCCGCTTGCAAACGTAAAAAATTATCTGAGAAAACAATAGCTGAGGCGAATAAACTCTACGCGATAAAATCATTTATATAGAAACAGTTTGAAAGGCGGCTAATTCTCCATTTCGTAAATTATAACAATAAGAATTTAAAAGATAAAACCTTTTAGTTATTTTTCCGAAATCTGTGAGCAAAAGCCGTGCTCAGTATCCTGTATATATTGTTGTTAGAGAGGGGCTCCAAATAATACTAATTATCCAGCCGCATCTCAAAATTTCCGAGAAATAGAAATTAATTAGTACTACTATTTAAATCATAGTTGTAGGGGGAGGTTCATACTTTTCCCAATGGTATTAGTCCGAAAGCGAACGTAATAGCACGACTGGAGTTCAAACACGTTTAGTACGATGATGTAGTCCAGCATGTTAGTCAGTATGTGTTTAGTTTTTATAAGCCATCCTTTGGCCTTAAAGTAGGAGCGCTTGTCCAGTGGAATTGCATCCCTGGTAAAGAGTCCTTCGATAATGAATCCTTTGGTTACTCTGGTAATCGTATAAGTCCTTCCTGGGTATTGGTAAAGATCTGGTAATCCTCAGTGAGCGTAATTGTAATTATGACCAGTGGGGGTTAAATAGTGTGACTTCCATGTAGTATGGTTAGTGATTGGCCGCAGTAACAACTCACGTGACCTTGGATAGTCTATAAATCAGGGGGGGGGGAATTAGAGCACATCTTATATACAAAATTATTCCAACACTATGACACGTGCATTCCCTATCTATTGGTTGAGTTGGTTTATTTGTTTAATGCATATAAACTCTTTATGGGTTATTTAATGCCGAAATTTGATTAATTTCTAAATGTTTGATTACAATTATAACTCTATTTTCAGTGTTCAATTTCATGATGGTTGACCCTCAGCCACTGCTTTCTAAACACCTATATAATAAAAAGGAAAGCGTGTAGTGTAATGGTTATGAATGGTAGGAAATGGACTTGAGGACCAGATTGCAAATCTTGGACGAGGCTGTTTACCTTTCACATAGCGCAAACAACCTTGGGAAATGTATGAATGCAACTATTCTCCCTCCAGCTATGGGTAAATAGTAAAATAGTAGGGGAGACTGGGCTTTTAACTTTGATTAAGCAACCGGCCTAGGAGAAGAAAAACTTTAAATTCAAACCTGTTAAAATCCACTTAATAAATTGAGCTTTTGTCACATTCTGCCCGTGCGAACCAGGCACCGTGCAATCAACCTAGCTCTTGCCCATTATTAACGAGGCGATAGGTGTTGATTGCGGGGAAAGCGACCAGGAACATCAGCCATTAATTTTCAGAGGCCATCCGGTAGGAAGGCCAGGAGGGGGGGACAGAGACAGTCGAGGGTCTTATTGTCTCATCCTTGTCTCTACATCTTCTCTGGCATGAAACCCCATCTATCGCGTGATCCGTCTCCCATGAATCACCCACAGCTTCAGAGTTCGAGGGCACCACCCATTACAAATTTGCAGGTGCCTTCATAGTGACAATTGCTTTCCGTTCATTCTGCACCCGGAGACGTTGAGGTAATCAATAGGTCATCGCGCTGCGCAGCTGTTAGTGACCCGGCACATTTCTAATCCGTCACATAACATTAATTGCTGTGGGTCATTACTCTGCGAACATTTACCAGTTCTAAGAAGATTTCTTCATAATGTTATCTGGAGTTTAGGAGTGACGTAGAGATGTGGGGAAAAAAAGAAGTTTTAGCTGTGAAATTGATTAAAACAAAATGAGATCACGATTGGCTGATCAAAATTTAAAGAATTCTTTGCGGCTCTCAGTAATTAAATCAACTTCAAACATTAAAATCTTTGGGAAATCAAAACCGACTTGCAAGACTCACTTTGTTTTTATATTAAATCAATAAATCATATGAAAACGATATATATATAATATATATATATATATATATATATATATATATATATATATATATATATATATATGGTGTGTGTGTGGTGTGTGTGTGTATATATATATATATATATATATATATATATATATATATATATATATATATTAGATTAAATGGGAGTACAATATTGGAATGACGCACCTAAATTAATGCACAAATTCAAAGTATAAAATATAATTGAAATAGATCGTTGTCAATTTTTTATTTCTAAGTTAAAATCTAATGAATTAATAATAATATGCCAGCCTAATTTGAATAAAGGAAATATAACTCTAAAATACCAAAAAAAGTTATTATTAAATGGAGAAACGGAAGATTCGGTTTTATGAAGTGAGTAGTTCATTTTCCCGGCAAATTCAATTATCTTATTTTTCAGTAGAATTTACTTAATATTTTAGGTGAGCGCTTCGATTTATAATAAAGCAAGTCTTGCCGGCTTTCGAAAATGATTATAAAAACTTACAAGAAAACAATAGTTTATTTATGCTTTTGTTTCGTTTTTTAAAACGAGGTTATTAAGAAGATTGGAAATGCATGAAAATACATGATCACTCATCTTTAAAATTATTTCCCGAATAATCTGTTTAGTACCTTTAATAAGCTATTGATTGGAAACACATTAAAATTAGCTTATTCCATTGGGAAACTCGGTATCTTTGTTTAGTTAATAGCAAAAGAAGAAGCTGTTTTGGGGGGACACAATCTTAGAGAGAATTGAACAAACAAATAGACAGAATATTTATACATATCAATTATATATATATATATAGAGAGAGAGACAGACAGACAGACAGAGTTTTGAAGATTAAAAGTGCAACTTCAACATAAAAAAGCTCCTTTGATTTCTGTATGGCTGACACACACACAAACACACACACAAACATACACGCGCGCACATATATATATATATATATATATATATATATATATATATATATATATATATATATATATATATAAAAGTAATTGGTAATTTGCTTGAAGCATTGTTAAGTATGTTATAAAATAATAAAATTCGAAGGCAATACAATGCGTAAAAAATAAAGACAAAAAGATGTTTTATATGTCTAATCGATTTCAAAGCAAAGCTTTATCATCAGAGTGTATTTTCTGAAAAATACACTCTGATGATGAAGCTTTGCTTTGAAATCGATTAGACATATAAAACATCTTTTTGTCTTTATTTTTTTACGCATTGTACTGCCTTCCAATTTTATTATTTATAATATATATATATATTATAATATATATATATATAATATATAAACGCACGCATAATATATATAATATATATATATATATATTATATATATATAGAGAGAGAGAGAGAGAGAGAGAGAGAGATACAAGTTAGGATAGAGAATGGCGCTTAATAACCATCAATTCCTCGCCGATATGATTTTCAAACCAATATATATATATATATATATATATATATATATATCCACAGACCGTGTTTCCACTTTTCACTTCTCTTCAGTATGGCTAGACCCAGCAATTACTTCTAGGCAAGAGTGAAACCCCACTGACTTTTCATCAGTCCGGTTCCTTAACCTCTCAGCCGTCGGCAGCTGCCAGTAAGGAGCGGTGTTTTAACTGATAAATACATACATCGGTGAATATATTTTGCGAACACCAGAGAGCTCAAATCTGTAACAAATAGACGAGCCTTGCTTTATTGCGTTAAAGGGGAAAGTCAATTAAAGTCGCTCCAGGTTTTGGAAGCATTTAAGAGTGATCCACAGACATCGTGTTTTGATGTTTCACGTCTATTCAGTGTGGCTAGACCCAGCAACTACTTCTATCCGGGAGCGAAACCCGACCTACTTTTCATCAGTCACGTATCTTGTCACCCATTGAGCTCTGGATATATAATTGTAATTAGGGAAAAGAGAGTTTGCAAAGTGAATTATTTTTCTAAAGAAAATACGACCGAAGAGTTTTAAAAAATAACATTGAAATAATTTTTTTAAGATTTCTAAGCAAGGGAACGTTTAACTTAATTTAAATTGAAATTGATCATGGAATTTTATTACGCTGCGGGCTCGTCGCTGCTGTTGAATCTTAACATACAAATAGACCGTGATGCAATGGCAGATAACCTAGAAGATTGTTATTCATTAAAAGTTCTCAAAAAAGCAAAATCAAAAACACTTTTTGTTACGATTTTAGTGGTCATCCTTTAAGCTTTAAGCAAGAGCGCTTGTTCAGCGGAGATCCTTTGTGTTAAGCAGAGTGCGATCCTTGCTAAAAAATCCTTTGGTTGTTCCTTGATGCTCCTCAGTCGTGCAAGTCCGTCGGCTTTCAAAATCGGCGATTAAATAGTTAACTAACTACGTATTTGAGTGTGTTGATTGGCTAGGTTTATTCCACGCTCTCACGCAGAGTCTATACATTCAAGTGGTAGGCGACAGCACACCTTGTATGTTAAAGCATTCCAACGAATGGTTACTTCCACGATATCAAACTCTTATTCAAAGAACATCAATAATTAAAAACAACTGAATACACTAATTATGGGTTTTCTTTTTGTCTTGGCGAGTATTTCTGAGGGGTTGCATTATTTTTAGTTTTGTTTTTTGTTTTTTTAGGTTTTTTGTTGTTTTTGGGGGAGGGGGGGTTATAACATTCTATATTCAGCTCGTATCTCGAGTAAACTCCTGGTCCTTCGCAGACAGGAGAATTCTCGAGTGCTGCTCTGAGGTACTTCCTCCCAAACGGCAACACCCCATGGCCCTTTGAATAAGGAGTGATTCCTGATTTCTGCGTTTAAGCTATTTTTGGCACCACACAATCGTGCGTATTTGAGTTCCGCAAATGACCTACAGTCATAGGTCAGGATGTGGGTGTTTGATTCATACTTTGAAAACACTTTGCTAGTAATTAGATTTACTAGCAAATATATGCACCCTCCGGGTGCAAGTATTTAAGTTTTAATGTAATGAAATATCGTATTAAATTAGAAAGTCTAATAAGAATGCAGATAAAAAGATTTGAAACAGAGTGGGGGTATAATAGAAAAATAGAAATGAAACTTACTCTTCCATCACTGCCGTCTTTCATTGCTGAATTTTACTATTTAGTTAAATTAGGAAATAAAGAATAAAATTACACTTATTTTTTCTTGTTAATGGATTTCATTTAAGATTCATTGAAGAGATTTTTGCTTATATTCAACCAAACAGTTAGAAATCAATAATACTAAGCACATATTTAATAAAATCACATTTTTAATATCAATATGCAAATTAGCCTTCCCGTTCACACTGTAAACCGCTATTTTTTGTATATATAAATACAATTGCATGTTATTAGTATGTAGATATGGACAACGCTAATAAAAAGGTGAAGCAATTTTATTAATAATTGAGGTTTAAATATAAATAAAATCATGAAGAATGTGATGAAAATAACTATGTTAATTGTGACTCGATTAGTAATATAGTTTCGGTTACAGACAGAAAAACACGCAATCTCCATTATAATAAGATATGTACTACATATTTTCCTAGTAATTGTCGATTATGTACGTGTTTGTTGTGTAATTATTATTTTTCGTTTGAAATGGACTAGATTAACTGAGTTCAAATTTTTTAACCTGGCTGTTTGCATTTCACATAGCGCTAATACACTTAGAAGAGGCGTGAATCCAACTATTCTCCTTCCAGCTATTGATAAATAGTGAGGCATACTGTGATGAACAAACTTACTTACCTCCGGCGAAACGCATCTGCTTAGCTTGTCAGGTCTTGCCTGAATTCAGCTAAAGAGGCATAGTCGCCATTGACGAGCAGATTTATAAGGTGTGTTCTCGTTCTGTCTCGTTCGTGGCGTGAGTATAGCGTCGCCCATGCAAATTATGCCGACTGTATAAAAGGAGCTCATTTCTTTGTTAGAGCGGCAGCAATCTAAGCGCGAAGAAAGACTGTGAGCGTGAAGTTACTGCTACGAGAAGACACACATACTGAATTCTTTAACCAGTCTAGGAGAATGAAAACTCTGAATTCAAACCTGTTAAACTCCACTTAAGAAATTGGCCTTGTGTCGCATCCTGCTTGTGCGGAGCGGATGGGCAAATGTTACATAATCTATGCGGTTGCATAAGATTATTGTCAATTCCCTGTAATTCTAAAGGGATGGCCCTTTTCATATCACGGGCGGGACTTTCCATGGAATAGTACAGAAAGCCCGCGAAATACGTGAAGTTACGTGGGACCTGGTTGGGTCCTCAGTTTTTCAGTTGGACGTCAGGCAGTGAAAATGTCCTGCCTTAATTGGAACTCACTGCATACGCGCGCTATGTTAGTCAGATGTTAGTTACATGAAATGTTTAGTTAAGTAAATAAAAGCTTAAGAAAATAACACGGTTTTGTGGTTGGTAAATGTCTTGGTAACAAGACTGATCTAGAAGAAGAAATGAGTTAAGTGTAGCAAGATTGCATTGAGCGAGAACTACTATATTAGAAAAGGAGGAGTAAGAAATAAGAGATGATAAAGTTTTAAAAAATAGTGATGAGCCAAAACAGGATGAACGATGATTTGACCGTAGCGTGACCCCGAAATGAGAATTGAGTCTCAACCGGAAGTCGGGTGTTGACCGCAACTGGAAGTCGGGTGTTGACCGGAACCGGAAGTTTCGAGTGTTGACCGGAAGTCACGTGGTGACGTGGAACAACGAAGAAAGGTATCGGCCTCTTTTTGCCTTCCGCCGTCGTAGGGTACGGATCGGGCCTCTAGTGGCTAGTATGGGGTCACAGTAATCAAGTAGTGCTCTCTCTCTCTCTCTCTCTCTCTCTCTCTCTCTCTCTCTCTCTCTCTGGTACGAACCCACGAGACGAGCACGAAAATAAAGGCTAGCAGTTGTGACTACATATTTCTCGCGTTGTAATTTTTATCAACAAGTGACCACTACGTGCAGAAGATTTTTAGTACAGTGAATATATCGCCGCTGCCACGTTACAGTTATCGTTTTAGTGCCCGAAAAAAAGGGACAACGGTACATAAGTGCGACCGACCACCAAGACGCTAGAAGAAGATGTTTGAGGAAGACGTAAGATAGAAAAGACGTCAGAAGAAGAATAGAAGTAAGTAATGAAAAGGGTATACAACACAAACATATAAATGCGGATTTGTTACATTTTGCTGACATGAGGAATTTAATGTTGAAAGGTAAGATAGAAAAATTACATTAACTTAAAGAATTACCTGAGAGATAAGAAAGAGATAACAACAGATTATCTCTTTTCATAGAGCTATTAGTATTAATCCAGTCGGTGGGGCTTAGAGTATGCTGACTGTATCTCTTACAGTGAAGGTGTTTCTGGGTATAACACTAAACTGCATCTCGTAGTAAGGTTCAAGTTCTGGAATTCTAGGAAGTGTGAATAATCCCTTCCCAGCCATTACCTCCAGGCCCACTCTGATCCGGAGATAGTAGTTGTTAGGATCTAATATACGGGTCAATTAGTTCTGTTTGCAAATTATTTTTATTAGATAAGAATATTTGATATCATATAACAGTGTGCAAAAAACTGTAAAGAAAATACGCAGAAATGTATATAAAAACGTACAATGTATGCAGTATTCTAACCGCTAGACATAAAATAACCCCGGGCGAATTGTAATGCCGCTAAAATCAGTCAATCAATTGTATTAGTATGGAATTCATATGTTGGTGGTTCCGGTTTATGACCTTTTTTATAGCATTTTAACTGCCTTCTACTCATTCGTTGGTGCCAAAATGTAGACGCGGGAGAATTCGTAAAAGTACAGATAACCTGAGAGGAAGCGGAAGTTTTTCTCCGCCATTGGAGAAAAAAAAGAATTAATGGCCAGCTTGGAAAAAGAAATTCTTAACGTGGTAATACGTTTTTTTAATAAGGCTTCTTCTAATAAAATGGCAATTTCTCGAACTGTTCTCGCTTTTTTGATAGCTGATTAAGCTCGGTATTCGACAGGGGTCTAAAATAAACAGTTCAGATACATTCAGACTTATGAGGGTTTTACACAAGCCAACCAGGCTACACATTTACTCTCTGAAGGTGAAATAGTTTAGCCGGTGAAGGGGACGCAAGAGGGTTGAGGTTGTGAATATAAACTATCCCCTTTTCACTAGCGCTAGACCAAGGAGGTGGAGCGCCACACCTACCATCAGCTCCTCACTTTACCGCACAGATCTCTGTGTTACTCATAGGCTGAGTTGGCGATGCCCGGTATAGAACTAGGAACCTTGCGGTTTCTAGCCAAATGCTCTACCGACTGAGCTAACCTGGCCCTTATGAATGTACCCTTCGATGACAAAGCTGAATATTGGATTTTTTTCTTGAATACATTTTGAAAGAAATCCGCAATAATTATCCACCAAATCAATAGTAGCAATTACTTTTCAACTTAATGGATAATACAATTTTTTTGTAAATACATTTTTCTATTTAACTCATAGATGGGGCCCTAACAGGTACTACCACTCCGGGTCAGAGTGGACCAGGGAGCAATGGTGATGAAGGGGTCATGAACTGCTCATCCACCTGGGCTCTATCCTTAAGCATCACAGATCGCCACACACGGCCAACAGGTGGCCCCATTGGGGGAGTCTTACCCCTCTGCAGAGGTGCAGTCGGTGCATTCTAACGCCCCAGCAGACAGGGCGGTTTTCGACTTTAACTTTTAAACTCTTTTATAATCATTGTAGTGGAGGATGGTTGGCTGATTAATTTTAACGCCATATCAACCTGTCTAGGATTATTCTATGACCAGAGGTTAGGGAATCATTTACATTGTGCATCTATTTGTCTGATTTTTTTGGACGATTCTCAAGTTAGACAAGAAACTCCTGAAGAAGGCTGAAATCCACATTGGCCGAAATGTTGTGTATATAACAATAAATCCAAATATGAATTGTACATTTATATTTACAACTTGAATGAATTTTTCCGACGGCTGGCTGACAACAGATAATTTGCTTCATGACCAACGACGTTTTGTTAGTCAAGGAGAAAAGCATCGTCAATTCACCAGACTTGTGTCGATTTTATGTGAAAAGAACAAGCAGGAAATACAATGAACAGATATAAAGGCAGACACAAATACAAACACATACGCACACATACACAATTCTGTCGATTAACTGGGCTTTTGTAGTACTGGCACGACGATTGCCATTTTTCTCAACAGCGCCCACTTTGGCCCTATCTTGGGCTAGACGGGCGGTCGGAGAGGCCCCTCCGATCAATCGGCTGTCACGTCAAGCCCTAGCACCTATATGATTTCCCAACCCTATTGCCCTTATGGCAAGCCCCAACCCCTTTTTATCCTATGGGTGCTAGAAGGCGGTGGCTGCGGGTCTACATGTCCTGGGAATGACGTTAAACTCTATCTGATGGTGAGGTTCCAGTTTTGGAGGTTTGGAGAATGTGGAGAACCCTTCATCACCATTGCTCCCTGTCCACTCTGACCCGGAGTGGTAGTACCTGTTAGGGTAGTTTAAATAGAAAAATGTATTATAAAAAAATTGTATTATCCATTAAAATTGATTTATTTCAAAACTTTATTGGCATTAAATGACCCACTGAGGTTGATATGCCGTAAAACAAAACAACCCCAAAAAAAATCAACAGCGCCACATACATAACAATCCATGGGGTTAAGATCTGGGGGTTCGGAAGCTAAACCTTGGGACTGGTGTAGTCATAAAATTCGCCGACAACCATTTTTTACTTTTCCCAGAGGTGTGGTAGGGGACAGAATCCTGCTGCCATACATATGGCATACCATTGGATACCCTTGTTATCCAGTGCTTGACTACAGTGTTTAGCAACTCCATGTAGGCATCTGAATTCAACCTGATACACTCTCTGAAAAATGCGGAGGCATCACATCACCCTCAGAGGACACACATCCGAAAACCATCACACTTTGGGGAAATTTATTCTGCATGACATGAGGAGTGTTCTTTGGACTGTATCTGTTATTCAGCGTGTTGTGCTTTTGATCTTGGCAAAAGTTTTTTTCTCATCGGAAAAGAACCAGATTGTTTGTGGCTCAGCAGGATGTTTCACTTTTCTCAGAAGTTTCTTCACCTTTATCAGACGATTTTCACGGGATTTTCTGGGAGCAGTTGACCTCTGCGACGCTTGTGAAAGTCTTCATTGAGTGCAAGCCTCATAGTAGAGGCTGAAACATTCAATGTCAGGATCCTCCAACCATTTTTTCTGTAGATTTTCGAGGAATTCTGTTGTATAAACGCAATCAATCGTCTGTTATGTTGCTTTCTTCTTGCCACAGCTCGTAATCTCCATTGAAATTCTCGAGTTCATGCCTGATTGTTTTTACAGTGTTCAGGGAAGATTGGGCAGCAACCATAATCTCTTATTTTGATGGCCGGCGCAGATCATCTTGAACAAGTTATTCTCTTCCATGATTAAGGTGGGTTCCAGTCATCCACTCTAGCTGTCATAACGTATATGAATGAAGGAGGGTCCAAGCTTTTAAATGATGTGTGGTGTGCGTCAATACCTCCAGCCTACGGAGAAAAATAACCAAATATAGATATTTCAAATTTATTCCGAACACCCTGTATATATATATATATATATATATATATATATATATATATATATATAAAGATAAAAGGTGGCTTACCGGTGGAAATGGGCACGATTGTTGGAGGTGAAAAATTCAGGGTTAAGTCAGCGATATAACAAATACAAAGTGCTCAATACGAGTAGAGCAAATTTATTAAAAAATGATACAATAGAAACCTACTCGAGTTTCAACATAAGGATCTTCAGGGTTAAATCCACTGAATTAATCGGTACCTCGATTAATTCAGTGGATTTAACCTGAAGATCCTTATGGTCAAAATCGCGTAGGTTTCTATTGTATCCATTTTAATATATATATATCGCTGAGTTTTTTTACACAAGTTTTAAGTTCTTGTTTTTCACTGAAGTCTGTATGACAGCAAGTTCCCTGAGGTCTCCATGACTGTTCTAAATATTCAAACAGATTTTAACATTGCTGTGGTCTGGAATGTTACGATTTTTCCTCTCATGTTCAGTTCCTCTAGTCTCTTTTACAATCCCTTTGGGACTGTTCTAAGGCCGCCAACAACAATTGGTATCACTGTCATCTTCCTGTTTCCCAAACTTTTCAACTCTCTGGCTAGATCTTTGTATTTTCACTTCTTTCATTTTCCCTCTGTTGTCCGCAGGAACGATAAAATCTACTACTACTACTACTACTACTACTATTATTATTATTATTATTATTATTATTAGAAGAAGAAGAAGAAGAAGAAGAAGAAGAAGAAGAAGAAGAAGAAGAGAATTGTAAGTTTTAGAGCTATTTACAAGTAAGAGAAATCATTTTTATTCAATTTAATATTCAATTATTTTCGTAATTTTAAATCTTAAATTGCTTTTCTGTTCTTTTTCTTCGATGCGGTCGAAAATAATATTCAATAATTTCACCACTTAATTATATAATCTTCTATTTGAATAAAGGCTTTACAAATATGACTGTGTGTATGTAAATGTTTACGGGTATAGGTAGATACGAATAATTGTGCACGCATGCGCATAAAATTGGCAGACAGGAAGCTTCGAATAACTTTATCTCACTTAATTTACACATGCCTATCACATGCGAATCAGCGCAAAGCACCTGTTAGAAATGCGATAACTAAAAATATGCTCGTCTATTGAAGTTGATAGCCAGGGTATGACTTCGATCCTCATCGGGGGTTCCACTACTGAGTTTCACTCGTATATTTGCTAAGGCTGACTAAGTTTCTATCTTGCGTATCTCAGCAAACGAAGAATACCAAGCAAGTTTATCTCGCTACCTGAGCAGCAGGGTGCTATGTACTCGACCCGTTCACTACAGATAGGAATGTGACACACGGTCGCTAGTGGGGTGGAGTGGGGGAGGCTTCCAGCGAGGATCAAAGTCGCTATTTAATAGTAATAGATCCGTGAGACTAGCATGCTAACTATTACACCATTCAATGCAGTAGCGTAATGATTTCTATTATCATACCCAATACTTAAACTTTGCGGTAAATTAAATTAAACTAAATAAATATTAAGTATTCCACACACACACACACACACACACACACATACACACACACACACATATATATATATATATATATATATATATATCGAAATGTACATACAGGGATTGACATTTTCTCGATTTGTTTAGCCTTACATTTGGACATATATGCCCGTCTAAATTCATTAATTATTAACTAATTAATTTTCAAAATTAGGTATGACTTCAATTAAGCACATATCCTCCAAAAATTGTCGGCTTAAAGCCATATAAATAAAAAATGAAAAAATAAACACATTTGTTTGTTTACTTAACCTCATATATATATATAATATATATATATATATATATATATATATATACGAGGGTTGGCTGAAAGGTTCATAGGCTGACCAAATTACTTATCTATTTTTTCAACATGGTTCCATTGAGGTCCACAAACTTCTTGCGGTGTTGCGGACCTTGGACCATATGGATAAAAAAATTAGTGAAATAGACCACTAATTAGGACTGAGTCTACTCTAGTAGCGACCACCCCGAGCGAATTCAGAGTTTTCCTTCTCCTAGACTGGCTGTCTAGCCATGGTTAAAGAGCCCAGTCTGCCCTACTATTTACCCATAGTTGGAGGGACAGTAGTTGGATTCATACCTTTCCCAAGGGTATTAGCGCTATGTGAACTGTAACTTCGTCCAGGATTTAAA
>CM042150.1:82576390-82581390 GCA_023376005.1 Doryteuthis pealeii
CCAATTAGATTTTTTGGTTTGCAGAGTTATTTTATTTTTGGAACAAATTGCCTAATCAGATCAAAAACTGGAATAGGGTAAAAAGATTTTTAATTGAATTGGATGATTTCAGAAAAAGAATTTAAGACGTTATTTTGGGGAACTATCGTATGAATTACATTAAAAAATTTGATCTGTATATAGATATATATGTAGTATATTAGGAAAAATGAAAAAACACAGGTTTAAATGGGTTAAGTGGTGAGTTTATTGGCCGACGCTGCAACCGTCCCTTTTTTCAACCCTCAGAAATTTTTAAACAGACTGAATAACAATATCTACCACTCGCTCTTCTCGTTATTCTGTGATAAATAATTTCTTATCACCTTCCATATACCAACAAATGCCCTGAAGATGATCTAATTAATAGATCGAAACACTGCAGTGTCGGCCAATAAACTCACCACCTAACCCATTTAAACCTGTGTGTTTTTTTCATTTTTCCTAATATACTACATACCGTCGGATTCACTTCCTTTCTTTACATAGATATATATGTATTAATATTGTATATGTTCTTAGCAAATATTTTCTTTCTTTTTTAGGGTTGGTGTGATAGATGGAAAAAAGGTCGATACCCAAGGAGGCATAGTAAACAAATGATAATATAAACATCAATAAATTTACGAGTGATAAGTGGTTTGGTCTATCAATGTGTCCAACTTGTCTGGAAAGTGTCAATCTTCGACTTTCCAACCAAATCACTTATGTACTACTTTCGCTGCCTTAGGCGTGTACTGGGCATCACCTGGAGGGACAGGATCACGAACACAGCAGTTCTAGAGAGAGCTCAATTCCCCAGCCTATACTCTCTACTGAGACAACGTCGTCTCCGGTGGTTGGGCCATGTACGTCGGATGGATGATGGACGAATCCCGAAAGACATCCTCTATGGAGAGCTTACGTCTGGTAAAAGACAGATTGGTCGCCCCCAGCTGCGATTCAAGGATATCTGCAAAAATGATCTCAGGTGCTTTGGCATTGTCCCTTCCAGCTGGGAAAATTTGGCTCAAGACCGCCCTCGGTGGTGGCAGAATCTCCACAGAGGATTGTACATGTCAGAAGTCACTTTGATACAACATCATGAAGCTAAGAGGTCCATAAGAAAGCAACGGCAACAAAGCATCGGAACATCATCATCTACAGGGACAACCTACAAATGCAAAATCTGTGGTCGAGAATGTTTTTCAAACATCGGAATTCACAGTCAAGGAAGGCTCTGCAACTTCAGGGGCACACAAAAACTTTATCATAGTCTTTCGAGACTGAATTGCCAATGAATGAATGAATGAATCACACTGAATTCCTTATAATAATATGTACATAGTTTATATGGCCCCAATGTGTCCACATCTAATAAAAATAATTCATACACAATTATATCAAGTAACTATATCAATATACTTAATCATTTTTTCACACGTTTTAATGGTTTCAAGTATTCTTATAAAATGTCAATAATTTTCATGCTGTTATTGTTGCATATTATATGTACTAGTACAAAATAAAAAAATGGCCTCCGGGCGATGTAAAAATAGATTTTTGAAACATATTGTCTGAGGGGTGGGAGTACAACATTCAATATCAGCGAGTTTGTACCCTAAGTAAGTAAAATCATCAAATTCATTAAAGGATTAAAAAATAAAACAATTTTAAATGTAAACTTTAAATATGTATTAAAATAAAACAAACTATATATCGATATATAATATCAGCCATGTATTTAATAAAACTTGTTTTAAAAAACAATGAAGACTGTCTAATGTTGCACGTTCAAATTTTGAGTGTATTTATTCTGTTATGACGATTTTGTGTAATGTGACGTAAACAGTGGTAAGCTCATAAGAAGCTCATCGGTGGTAGGCACAGGAAATATAGATAGATGTATACTTATCTGATATTTATCTACTTAGATCGTCTGTTCCTTCTTAGTCTTCAAGCTGATATCTATATATCTGACCTGGTTCTCTCTGTTCTCGCGGTCTGCTCTCTCGAGATTTCTCGAGTCTTCTTCATATCTGGATTCGCTATTGTTCTTAGTAATGAACACAAAGATTTGGATATTTTCTAAGACGTCTTTATTAAGCCCAAGTTAACCATCACACGTGTGAGAAATAGCCATCTTGTAGAGGCACATCTGTCTCCTTCAAAAACCCGCTAGAACTCCCCAAATTCCAAGTCTACCTACCGCTACCCACGAACCGAACTGACCAACCAGGGAACAACCACAGGGTGAGCAAAATACCAACCCCTGTAAATTTACTTTTACAGCTTTTTTCATGATTCAGAATTACCGTTATTTTTAATTTCTACCCTACCGTATATAATTTATAGGCAACCTATCAATTATGTAACTGAAATAGTATGATTAAATATTAATAATTTTGATTTACTATTTCTCTGAATGTTTGAGATGAGGCTTGATGATTAGTATTATCTGCGTTATTTGGACTATTGTCCTCATCTTCATTGTTATTTGTAAAAAGTTTCGGCCGATATGCCCTCCGGCCTTCTTCGGGTATTTCTTGTCGGACTCGGGAAGAGAAGGTTCCAGAGTCCGAGAAGGTTCCCGATTCCGACAAGAAATACCTGAAGAAGGCCGGAGGGCATATCGGCCGAAACGTTGTACAAATGACAATGAAGATGGGGACAATAGTCCGAATAACGCAGATAATACTAATTTTGATTTAATAATAATAATTTACATATGATACGAACAGGCCTTATTGAGAAAAGAACTCCAGAACTGGAGCCTCACCACCAGACGCAGTTTAGTGTCTTACACAGAATTCCCTTTCTTGCGTGTTTTGCCTATCTGCCGGGGATACATTCGGCGTATTTTTGGTACTGATTATATTTCTGCTTAAAGTAGAAGTTATCCTCGCGGAGACTAATGAAAGGGACAAACTCGCAATTGTTATAATGGGCGAGATTGGTATATACAACCTCAGCGATATCGGTAATAACAACGTTCATTGAAAGCAGCTGGAGGTGATAATGGCGGCAAAATGTTTGTCTTTGCGTCGTGTGAAACATTTCCCATCATGCTTTACACCGGAAATAATAACATCCGCGGCGCACTTTCTAATGGTAGTATTCACCGTAAATCTCGATGACATTGTAATTAAACGGAAGTGAAATGCCGTCAGAATAAAGATGGATTTTACTGCTTTGTTTTATTTTAAAATTTGATCTAATAACCTTTTTTTTAAGTTATTGTCATTATTTGGAATTTTCAATTTCAAGGAAAATGTTTCTATGAATCTTTAATCACCCTCAGAAAATTCACCTGTGGTGTTTTAATCTAATAATACGAAGTTAGATTTTTTGCCTGGACTAATAAGTCAATAAACATTCTCAAGAAGTTAACGCTTATAGATTGATCCATGATGATTTTTCATCCCGCAACTAATATAAACACAACCCGTTTATATATCAATTATAATTTATAATATATCATATATTGTTTTTACGAAAATCGGGGTTAAAAGTCCCTATCTAACGTAAAGAAATTAGGGTAGTGGTTCTATCGGCTGTGGCTCTAAGATGCTCGGTGCAATAATCATGTAATGTAAACGGAGATATTATTTTATTGACGAAGTACTTGATAATAATAGTTATTTTATATATATATATATATATATATAAGGTGTGTCAAAAATGTATCGAGATTTTTTGTACTTTTTGACACACCTTGTGTTCTGTAAATATAACTTACATTTATCAATTTCTTTCAGAATACAAGGTGCATCAAAAAAGTACCAAGTTTAAAACAGTCCTTACCAAGAGAGAAATGAAGAATGAATGGAACGTTTTTTTTCCAGAATACAAGGTGTGTCAAAAAGTACAAAGATTCTCGATACTTTTTGACGTACCTTATATATATATATATATATATATATGTGTGTGTGTGTGTGTGTGTGTGTGTGTGCGCGCGCGTGTTTATGCGTGTGAAGAGAAAGACTCAAAGTGTATCAGTAAGAAATATGTTTCCTGGAATTTCCCCGAGAGATGTAATCAAAAGAGAAAACCAATGAATAGAAAAAGTGTCCCCAACTGTAAAAACTCTTGAAAGTTAAAACAAAAAGAAAACAAAAACAATTAACAAAATTTAAGAACTTGTAAAACAATGTTTTGTTGCATTCTATTTCTGACTTACCATTACCACTGACAATCACGTCACGACAGAAGAAGTAAGCGGTCCTTCCCTGTGAGAGATGCGGGACGCGCGTGTATATTTAAAAAATAGTAAGGGGCAAATTTGCGAAAGCATTTTAAAAGGGGCATTGTATATCCCCACTTTTAAACAAAACATTTTTTCAGTCCGAGCCGCCACGTCTTCTGGGGCCCACATAAGTTTTGGACAGAAAACATCAAAGTTGATTTACCCAAATGGTACTATATTTAATATAGTAAGAATGGGCTGTTTGTATTATTTAAAAAATATTAATTCCGCTAAGACTGCGAGATATGATATTAATACCTGGCATAGAATCTTAGGACACTGCAACATAAATGATATTAAAAAATTGCCAAAAGTAGTGAACGGAATGAAAATAAAATTTACCCCCTCATGTAAAACCAACTGTAATACTCGTATTCAGGGAAAAATGGTTGAAACTAAAAAGAAAAAGAAAAAAAAGAAAAAAGAAAGAAAAATAAGAAAAAGGGGACAATACTAATTTTGGCAGTAATGTTGACAGTAATGATTAGGTTAAGAGTTGATAATAAAAAATATTAACAAAATAGGATAAATAAAAATTAGGATTAGAAGTAATAGAACAAAAATACTATTACTATAAACTTTAATATTTCTTAATAAAATGATTGTAACTTTATATTCCTGAATGAAATGATTTAATATTTCCGAATGGAATTACCCACCTTATATCAAAAAAGGGGGTGTGTTGTCGTTTTTGTGTTATAAGGCGTGTGTCAAATGCCCACTTCTACTTATAGAC
>CM042150.1:82586390-82601390 GCA_023376005.1 Doryteuthis pealeii
AAAATTACTTATATATATATATATATTATATATATATATATATATATTAATATATATACATACAAGGTGTGTCAAAAAAGTATCGAGAATTTTTGTACTTTTTGATACACCTTGTATTCTGAAAAAAATAACGTTTTTCATTCTTTATTTCTACCTTGATAAATACAGCTTTAAACTTGGTACTTTTTTGACACACTTTGTATTCTGAAAAAATTAATGAATGGAACTTTTTTCAGAATACAAGGTGAGTCAAAAAGTATAAAAAATCTCTATCCTTTTTTGACACACCTTGTATATATATATAGTTGTGCATTGACTTACGAGTTTTTTTTGGTAAATGCTCTCACTCGGTCGATTGTTTTGCTTTGTGTTGAGACATAAAATCTGAGATACAACCGAGCTTCAGATCACTTCTGTTTATAAGTTCACTAAAAACATTTAAGTTTCTAAATTTATTATGCCAAACAAAAATAATTATTTGTCTAAATGGTAGATTATTTTGCTATAGAAAAAGCATTGGAATTATCAAAGAATCCCCTATTCTATTAGGTAATTTTCACTTTCAATTGGCTAAATTCCTAGCAAATAAGGCAATTAGAGAAACCTCCCTTGACTTTCACTTTGAAACAAGCCGGTAGCTATTTTGAAAGTCTCCGTGCGAAATACACAAATCTTAGAAACGTTTTGGAAATCAATACAACTGCATGCTTCAATACAAAAATGTCATAAAATGTGTTCTTAATAACAATTAAGTTCATATTTTGCTAGGAATTTAGCCAACTGACTTTCACTTTGAAACAAGCCGGTAGCCATTTTGAAAGTCTCCGTGAGAAATACACAAATCTTAGAAACTTTTCGAAAGCGATGCAAGTGCATGCTTCAATACGAAAATATCATAAAATGTTTTCTTAATAACAATTAAGTTCATTTCAGATAATGCGCACGCACAAATTTATGTTTTGCTTTGTGTTGAGACATAAAATTTGCGATACAACCGAGCTTCAGATCACTTCTGTTTATAAGTTCACTAAAAACATTTAAGTTTCTAAACTTATTATGCCAAACAAAAATATTATTTGTGTAAATGGTAGATTCTTTTGCTATAGAAAAAACATTGGAATTCACAGAGAATCCCCTATTCTATTAACCCTTTGCACCACCTGTTTCCGGTCTTTTTCGATCTACCCACTTCCATTTTTTAGTCTCAGATAACTTACATTGTTCTGCTCTCAGTTTCAGGTTGACCTCTTTCTGTCTGTCAAAGTTATTCCTAACATTTCTCTTGTCATTGATCTTTGTGCAATTATCAGTTTGTTTCCAAGCGGTTTTGTTAATTTTCATGTTTATACTCAGTACGAAAAAGAACCAGACAGAAAGATGAAAAGATTGAGTGGAGGGGGTTGCTGGTGGTAATATGTGGTTAGGATTAGCACAGACTTAATGGGCTGAATTGGGAAAGGAGTTTACCAGTCGGGGGACTCAAAATAGATGATGATTGTGGTGAAGGTGGTGGTGGGGGGATGTTAATGATGATTACATAAGATCACGATGTTTATTCCATCTCCCAAAAATGCAAGGAGATTTTCCGTGGTTTATTGGCTAATGAGCTGAACTACGATATCGTTGTAAGCGAGTTCGAACTCTTGTCGCGTTATTACGTTCACTTTCGGACAAAAACTCTTTGGAAATGTATGAATTCCCTCATGTTCCAGCTATTAGTTACATGGTACCACTACTGTTCTTCTACGATGATGGATTGGGAATTTAATAACTTAAAGAGTTTGATATGCTATTAAACAAAGAAACAAAAACAAACCAAACCAAACATTAATTTCCAATCAACTTAAATTACTTTCCAATCTTATCCATTGGACAGGCTTATAATCAGTATTATCTGCGTTTTTCGAACTATTGTCTTCATCTTTATTGTTATCTGTACAACGTTTTGGCCGATATGCCCTCCGGCCTTCTTCAGGTATTTCTTGTCGGACTCGGGTCGGACTCGGGAACCTTCTTTTCGAACTCATGGCCTTGTGGATAAGGTAGTTAGGTTAACACAGTTCTAGGTAACAGTTATCTATGGATTCCGGGTTCAATCCTGAGCGGCGGCAGTAACATAGAAAAATAATTAACACAACTCCTACCCCAGCTATGGCTAGTGGAATAAGAACAGGATACCCCCATGGACTGAATAACGGGTTAGGTTCAAAGTTCCGTGATGGCTCCCGATTACGACAAGAAGGTTCCCGACTACGACAAGAAAGTTCCCGAGTTCGAAAAGAAGGTTCCTAGTCCGAGAAGGTTCCGAGTCCGAAAAGAAGGTTCCCGAGTCCGACAAGAAATACCTGAAGAAGGCTGGAAGGCATATCGACCGAAACGTTGTACAGATAACAATAAAGATGAGGACAATAGTCCGAATAACGCAGATAATACTAATCATCAAGCCTAATTTCAAACATTCAGAGAAATAGGCTTATAATCATTACTATTAATAATGGAGATTCGCTTCCGGTTTTTGTCTGTAAAAAAAAAATTCGTCACTGCTTACGTCACATTACCCGAAATCGTCATAACAACAGTCCTCGTTGTTTTTTAAAACAAGTTTTATTAAATACATGACTGGTATTATATATCTATAAATAGTTTGTTTTATTTTAATACATATTTAAAGTTTACATTTCAAATTGTTTCATTTTAACCCTTTAATGAATTTGATGATTTTACTTACTTAGGGTACAAACTCGCTGACATTGATTTTTTTACTCCCACCTCTCAGGCAATATTTTTCAAAAATCTATTTTTACATCGCCCGGAGGACTTTTTTTTGATTTTGTACTAGTAATTTTTAAAATCTGTCTTAGATGATTTACTAAAATACTACTATTCCTGTCGGCGTAGCTATTACTACTAGGTCAACTGTAACCCTGCATGATAGCATTTGTTAGGCTCCCATAGATGTGTCAAATAATTCTGTTCGGAAATTATTAGTATACAATCGGAATACTTGAAACTATAAAAATCTCTGCAAGCAAATGAGTATTATTATTAAATAGGAATAGTAACTTAAAATCATATAATTGTGCATGGATTATTAGTATTAGATAGGAGGAGCTTGGGTGTAATGTTTATCCTCGTAGGAAATGGATCCAACGACTCGAGTTCAAATTCGGGATGGGGCTGTTTATATTTCAGATAGAGGGAATACATTTCGTATAGCGAGTTCGAACTCTTGTCGCGTTATTACGTTCACTTTCGGACAAAAACTCTTTGGAAATGTATGAATTCCGTCATGTTCCAGCTATTAGTTACATGGTACCACTACTGTTCTTCTACGATGATAGATTTGGTATTTAATAACTTAAAGAGTGTGATATGCTATTAAACAAAGAAACCAAACTCTCGAGTTCAAATTCGGGATGGGGCTGTTTATTTTTCAGATAGAGCGAATACATTTCGTATAGCACTATTCTCCCTCCTGCTATAAAATAGTAGGGCAGACTTGACTCTTTAACTTTGGTATGTCAACTTGTCTAGGAAACAGAAAATTCTGAACCTCTTGAACTCAGATTAAGAATTGACTATGAGTCGCATCCTCTTTATGTGGATGTTATAGTATGGTCTTCAGGGTAATTTTGAACTTTAAGTAACTAAATTCTTACCATAAAATTGTTCTTGCGCATTATTTGAAATGAAGTTAACTGTTACTAAAAATACATTTTATGATATTTTGGAGTATAAGAAATGCATTAAAATGGATTTGAAAACCGGTGTGTTTTTTTAATTCTTGTTAATGCATTGTTTTTTTACTTGGCGCAAATACAATGTTATGGTAAGAATTTTGTCACTTAAAATTCAAAATTACCGGTCTTTAGTCAGTGGGGATTAAAGGTAGGGGCATCTGTTTCAGATATCCTGTACAGTAAGCTTGGCTAGTTTAGTGTTGTGTTAAATTACTCTTTGAAATATTGCTTTAGTGAGAGTGTGTTTGAACTATAAGCAAGTAGGGGTGATATTTTACAATTTATTTGATAGCCACTTGATGGAGTCAAAGACATTTATTAAATTAATTTTTGAATTTAGATTAGTTAGCAGATATGGGTCGCATATCTAACCGCCTATATTATCCGTCACTTTCTTAAGTGATCTTTCTTTTGAACGTCAAAAACTTAAGATACATTCAAATTGCTTTTTAGAATTAAAGATAGCCAATAGATAAATACGCAGCCCATTATTAATTAACGATTACTAGTAAAATGGACACCAGCCACATAGGTGGGGGGGGGGGTATCAAAATAAGTAAATGAAACGTAAGAACATTCTAGATTTAATTTTTTAAAGAAATTTATATAAACTACGAAACGAAACAAAAATCAAGAAAGAAATCTTCCGTAATTCAGAATTTCAATATTACAAATAAAACAAACATGTAACTTCTTTTTTTTTCCAATTCATTTTAATTTTTACGTTGAGCATTTAACCGACGCGAGACGATTTGGAATGTTTCGTTTTTTAAATTGGGTGGAATAGAATGGAACAAATCTGCAATCAAGCGACATCAGATTATTTGGATTCACATTTTTGCATTGAATCTTGGACGAATTTGGACGGTCTCATTTTTAACCAGAGGGTGTTTGCAGGATGATAATAGACGGAATATTTTGGAACAAGCGTGTTAATATATAGATAAGACACATTTTTTACGAATTGACTAGAGACTTTTGGACCGTAACGCCATCAGGGAGAGAGAAATAAATTCTGCCAGCAAAGAGTAAAATTTGGTGTTACCGAGAAAATTCTAGCTAAGGTGCAATTAGGGAATCTCTCGTTCTCTCTCCCCTTACGAAACTGTGAACAAAATAAATATAGCACTGAAGCCGACATTTCTTGCGTTTACGTTGGTTGAATATTAGCGTGATAAATCAAATCTCTGTTATCCAGAAGTAGCTGGAAACCTGTTTGCTTTTAAGGAAAAGAAGAAATGAGTATTAAGGGCCGAGCTGTGCTTTGCGTATCTCATCATCCACTTCTCTAACAGTCCCCTGACATAGCAGCCAGTTGCTAATAACACAACAAACGTTTCCCTGACCATAATGAACACGGCCATTTGTCCCCCTGACTACCAAATGAGAACGTTGTACGGTTCCCACGATAAAAGATCATTTTAGCAAACCTGTGACTCGGGGAGTTTGGGTAAATACGTTGATAGGAACACATGTAAACCCATAAGTGTTTGCAAATTATTTGTATTAGATAATGGTACTTAATACCATATGCATATTTACCAACACCTCCACAAGAGCAGGATGTTACACAAGATCAATTTCTTAAGTGGAGTTTAACGGGTTTGAATTCAGAGTGGTTTTCTCCTAGACTGGTTACCTGACCAACGTTAAAGAGCTCAGGCTGCCCTAATATTTACTCATAGCTTGAGGGAGTGTATGTGGATGCATACCTTTACCAGCCTATTAGCTCTAAATAAAATGCAAACAGCCTTGTCCGGGATTTGAACTCGCGTCGAGGAGTCCATGTAGACCCTTCGCCTACTTAATACCATATGACTGTACAATAAGAATGAGTATAACAGTTCGAAAGTTTTTGAACTGGTGTCCTCATCTTTATTGTTATATACACAACGTTTCGGTCGATGTTTTCCGAGGACTTCTTCAGGTGTTTCTTGTTGAAGTCGGGAACCTTCTTTTTGGACTCGGTAACCTTCCTATCGCAATCAGGAGCCTTCCCTGAACGCCGAACAGGACCCTTTATTTAATCCATTGAGGAAGCTTGTTCTTAAGCTATTTAAATAGTTTTGTTATTTTCATTAAAATTGCAACCACCCGATGATTGTCCCTTAGAACTGAATTAATATCAACTCTTATATCCGTTGCGCCACGTATCCAACTAGACAAGAAACATCTGAAGAAGGCCGGGGCACATGGTCGAAACGTTGTATATATACCAATAACAATGAGGGCAACAATCTAAATAATAAAAATTAATAATGGGTTGATATGCTGTTAAATAAATAGATAAAACAAAAAATAGATAAAACTAAATCTTTTTTTATTAAAAATAAAGAATACCATTACAAGCAGTATGCAAATAGAATATTTTATGTCTATAATGCTTCTAGATAGATAATATTAGCGGTATTCTGTATTGTTAGACTGCGTAACTTAACAGATAGGTTAACCAAGGCGGTCTAAGAAAACGGTCATTGTGAGTTCATGGCCGTTCGGATCAAAGAACAATTAACAGTCAAGAAGACTGGAATCCTTCAAAAACCCGTCTTCATGTCTCCAAAAATCTCGTTTATGTTTTTATTTCGTTTCGGGCCGATTCTTCAAAGAGACCACCCAGTAAGGTCTCAGAATCATACTACATCTATTAAGCTTTCTTTCTGTTTGACACAAGGCCACAAATATGGTGTTCCCAAGTAAGGCCCGACCATTATGCTACACATGCTTACCTTCAAGTAAATGTATCCTTATAAACTAAGTTGTAGCTTCCATAGTTCAACTTTTTGACAATCCATAAGATGCATACAACAGAGTTCATTACCGGGTTTAGCGCAGCTGACGAAACCCTGCTATAAAACTAATTCATTTATTCCTCGTTAAAAGGTTAATGACGGGTAAATATTCTATCAGCAAAGCGTAGAAAATACCAAACGAATATTGTGACTCGAAAACTAATCAGGAAAAGGAAATAACTGGGAAAAAATAGAATAATCCACGCACATTGCACTAATCATGATAGTTTGATACACACCTGGAGCATTGGAAATTGGTTAGCTGCTTGCTTGATTGGTTTTACGGTAAGGAAATCCTTGTTGGGTTATTTAATGTTGAATTCAGTCTTTCTATTTCGTATATGGTTTCAAGTGATTAGTACTATCTAATAATAAGTAAGTAACGAAAAGTCGGCGAGGCAGCCTAATGTCGGTATCAGCCAGATAGCGAGGGAGTTTATCCCCTTTTCAGTAGCGCTAGTCAATGAGATTATTTTAGTATCTGAGGTGGATCGTAACACATACCATCAGCTCCTTACTTTACTGCACAGATCCTTGTGCTACTCATACGGTTAGTTGGCGAGGTCCAGTATCGAACTTGCAATCTTGTGGTTCCTAGTCCGACACTCTACCAACTGAGCTAAACGGGTCCTAAGTGTTAGTAATAATAATAATAATAATAATAATAATAATAATAATAATAATATAATAGAACTTGTCATCTCATGGATTTTGCCGTCACGGCGTATCACAGAGTGAAAATTAAAGAAAATTAAAAGATAAACAAAAACCTGATCAACTAAAAGAACACAAAAAAACGGTGGAACATGAAGGTAAAAATCGTACCAATTATAATTGGTGCCATTGGAATGGACCTTAAAATGGTCATTGGAAGAGAGTCTGTATGAATTGGTAATCAGAAGAAGAATCGAGACCATCCAAACAACAACATTGTTAAGATCGATTAGAATACGCAAAAGAGTCCTGGAAACCTGGAATGACTTTCTGTTACTCAAACTTCTGTGAATTACCACTAGCTAACGCTGGTGTGAAAAACTTTCGAGATGTGAAATATTAATATGGATGATATTTAGATATTTATCAAAAATAAAAAAAAAGAACCCTTATACAATCTATTAAAATCAGTTGCTCAAGCAAAGGAATGACATTTGAGAAAGATTACAATCGGGAAAGCATCAGGACACTTGTTAAAAGAGAAAACTACAGATAATTTGGAATATTAAAAGCGAAAAGCATCAAAGAGAATGAAAGAAAATGTAAGAGAAGAGTACTCCAAAAGATGAAGAAAACTTCTAGAAATCAAGATCTGCTGCAGAAATCTTGTCAAATGAATAAATTCCAGGGTTGTCTCCCTTGTAAGATACTCTGCACCATTCTTAAAATGGACTAGGGGGGACCTTAGACAGATGGACCAAAGGACAAGGAAATTGATGACAAGTCACAAGGCCAGTTTGAATCAAGTGTGTCTTGTTGTTGTTGTTGTTGTTGTTGTTGTTGTTCTTCTTCTTCTTCTTCTTCTTCTCTCTTACTTCACATTGCCTTTCTTCTTCTTCTTCTTCTTCTTCTTCACATTCTTCTTCTTCTTCTTCTTCTTCTTCTTCTTCTTCTCTTTACTTCACATTGGCCTTCTTCTTCTTCTTCTTCTTCTTCTTCTCTTTTACTTCACTTGGCTTCTTCTTCTTCTTTTCTTCTCTCTTACTTCACATTGGCCTTCTTCTTCTTCTTCTTCTTCTTCTTCTTCTTCTTCTCTTCTCTTCTCTTTTACTTCACATTGGCCTTCTTCTTCTTCTTCTTCTTCTTCTTCTTCTTCTTCTTCTTCTTCAATGTAAGCTTCATGTGCTCAGCAGTTCAGTGCCCCTCGCCCCTGCGATAAAGCCACGTAATGGTACCAGTGATGATGATGGTAATGATGATGATGATGGTAATGATGATGATGATGATTCACTTAAACAATAATAAGGATTATAAAAACATACCAATAGTGAAACTCCATTAGTGTTTTGGTACAAGTTTTTTTTAATGTCAAAGGAACTATTTTAAAAGGAAAATAACACGGCATTTGCGGTTTCAACTGCCTTTACAGGTGTACATATTGTATATAAGGATGTGAACTTTTGTTTTGTTTTCATCGAAACAGTTCTACTGATTCCTTCAAGCAATACCAAGCACTTCAAATAATCTAGAGAATATTGTAACCCGTAGAGACTTCTATGATGCTGGAAAATCCTCTGAAATTCCCACCGAGTTTAAAACCGATTCCAGCCTGTTTGTCAAATTTTCCCTCTTTGCATTTGATTTTAATGGTAAGACATAAGATTCCCTTCAGGGTTTTAGAACTTTGGAGTTGAAACGAAGAATTTTAAATGGGATTCTGTATATGCGGTGGTTGGAAAACAAATCGAAGAAGACGAATTCATAAGAATCAGGTGGATTTTTATTCCATTTCGTTTTTCTGCTTAGCTCAGTCGGTAGAGCATCCACCTAGGAATCACAAGGTTCCGGGTTCGATACCAACTATCGCCAATTCCACATGAGTAGCACAGTTTGGATCTGTGCGGTAAAGTGGGGAGTTGGTGGTAGGTGTGGTGCTCCACGTCAGATGCAAAAACGATCTCCTCTGTCTAGCGCGAGTGAAAAGGGGATAGACTCCTTCATTGACTGGCTGATACTGATAAGAGGCCATTCCACTAACTTTACTTTATTATACAACATGTATATATTACGGCAGCTGTCAAATGACCGAGTGGTTAACGAATAGGGCCGACGAAAAGTCAGTCGGATTTCGCTCCTGGTCAGAAGTAGATGTTGTGTCTAGCCACACTAAAGAGGCATGAAATGTCGAAATACGGTCTTGTGACACATCTTGTGACACAAGATCAATTTCTTGAGTGTAATTTAACAGGTTTGAAAATAAAATCATAGTATTTTCGTCTCCGCTACTGATAAGTCTGGAGTATAAACAAGCTCTGAAGATTATTTTTATAAATCGAAATATTGTTCAATATTAGCTATGAATATGATATAAAATCTTTTAACAGGGACATTAATTGAAATTTCTCCACTTGGCGTATAGCTGAACCTCAACTTATTTACATAAAGTCTGGAGGCCTCTGGTGTTAATAAAATCATTCCGCATAGAAGTGCATCAATTAATTGTTCGCTTTAAAAAAATGACAGCCACTAATAGCCGCATGGGTAAGAGACTTGGCAGACGAAAATTCAGTCAGGCTTCGATCCCGGCTAGAGGTAGCTGTTAAAGTAAAGCCACACTGATGAGAAGTAAACTTCGAAACACGTGTATGTGGATAACTTATATATATATATATATATATATATTATATATATATATATAATATATAATCTATTTTTTTAAAATTATTTGTACAAATTTAATACACAAACTCTTTTTCATAATTTTTTCCCTACTTTCATTTTAACTTCTACCTTAAATAATCTAAAAATTCTGATCATTATGCCGTTTCTTTCAAACATTTATTAAATAATATCACCACCTCACATTATTTGATAATTCATTAATTAATTTCAATTTATTATATAACACAATATTCCATAAACAATAAAGCATACTTGACTCATTCGCTCATTTTGAGTGGATAACTCTTTTGGTGTTTCACCGTTTTCTTTTTTCCAAACAATAACAATGGAAAACACGCTTCATTCACTCATCAACAAGTTTAGGAATATTAATAACATTTTATTCTTTGTAATACAACCTGTATCCATCCACCAAAACTTTCACATTTTTAACGGTCTCTGCGTTCCAAAAATGATTCAAAAATATTCTTTTATCTAACATTCTGTTTTGTCTCCAATGGATTTTTCTCTACTCAAAAAATAAAAAATTCACTCTGATGAAGGTCGTAAAAAAATCTCTCTGTGTACGGAATATTTTTATTTTTCCTGTTATTATTATTATCATCATTTCAACTTCATCTGATTATTCTAATAATAATAATAGCGTAATCTGTATACATTTTGATAAACGGACCGAAACACATGTGTAAGTGATATCGATTAAAAGTGATATCGATTAAATTCATTTTTATCCATCTACATTTCTTTTCTTTATTCATTTTTCCCCATATTGTCGGATTCAATTCCCTTTCCATTCATATATATATATATATATATATATATATATATATATATATATATATATATATATATATATATATATATATATATATTGCTTATGTATGTGTGGTGAAAGAGTCTCTTTCTATTTTAAAAAATAGATAATCTTTTTTATTTATAATATATTTGGTTTGAGGGATATGATATTACACAATTAGTTGAAAATAATTTCTAAGTGCCAAAATAAAAAGAAAGTGTCTACCTTTTTTTATTCAACATTTTCAATTTTTAAAATGTTGATTATTTTTCGACACTGTACGATTTTGCGTGTGTGTGCTGTACAATAGTTCACAGCGCCTTTTTCCCCCTACAATTCGTGATTAAATACGCTGTAAAAAAAAACCTTTCTTAGTTTAATTGTTTTTTATTACTGGAATCTATTGCACCTACGCAATATAACAAAAGGAAACAACATATTATTGCATGAGAGAAAGAAGGAAAAAAACGTAAGAAAATCGAAATTAGAAAAAGAAAGAAAGAAAGTAAATGAATATGAAAAAAAAGAAAGAAGAAATAAAATGGATGTGAGAATTAGAAAGAAAGAAAGAAAGAAAGAAAGAAAGAAAGAAAGAAAGAAAAGAAATAAATGTGAAAAAAGAAAAAGAAATAGAATGAAAGTGAGAATTAGAAAGAAAGAAAGAAAGAAAGAAAGAAAGGAATAATGTGAAAAAAGAAAAAAGTAATAGAATGAAAGTGAGAATATAGAAAGAAAGAAAGAAAGAAAGAAGAAAGAAAGAAAGAAAGAAAGAAAGGAAATAAAAAAAGAAAAAAGTAATAGAATGAAAGTGAGAATTAGAAAAAGAAAGAAAGAAAGAAAGAAAGAAAGGAAATAAATGTGAAAAAAGAAAAAGTAATAGAATGAAAGTGAGAATTAGAAAGAAAGAAAGAAAGAAGAAAGAAAGAAAGAAAGAAAGGATAAATGTGAAAAAAGAAAAAGTAATAGAATGAAAGTGAGAATTAGAAAGAAAGAAAGAAAGAAAGAAAGAAAGAAAGAAAGAAAGGAAATAAATGTGAAAAAAGAAAAAAGTAATAGAATGAAAGTGAGAATTAAGAAAGAAAGAAAGAAAGAAAGAAAGAAAGAAAGAAAGAAAGAAAGAAAGGAAATAAATGTGAAAAAAGAAAAAAAGTAATAGAATGAAAGTGAGAATTAGAAAGAAAGAAAGAAGAAGAAGAAAGAAAGAAAGGAAATAAATGTGAAAAAAGAAAAAAGTAATAGAATGAAAGTGAGAATTAGAAAGAAAGAAAGAAAGAAAGAAAGAAAGAAAAAAAGAAAGAAAGGAAATAAAGTGAAAAAAGAAAGATACATAAAATGGAGGTGAGAATTAGAAAGAAAGAAAGAAAAAAAGAAAGAAAGAAAGGAAATAAATGTGAAAAAAAGAAAGAAGAAATAAAAATGGATGTGAGAATTAGAAAGAAAGAAAGCAAAAAGAAGGAAAAAAATAAATGTGAAAAAAGAAAAAAGAAATAGAATGAAAGTAAGAATTAGAAAGAAAGAAAGAAAGAAAGAAAGAAAGAAAGAAAGAAAGAAAAAATGTGAGAAAATGAAATGGAGGTAGGGAATTAGAATGAAGGAAAGAAAGAAAGAAAAAATGTGAAATAAAGAAAGAAGAAATAAAATGGAGGTGAGAATTAGAAAGAAAGAAAGAAAGAAAGAAAGAAAGAAAGAAAGAAGGAAGGAAAATGTGAGAAAAAGAAAAATGAAAGAAAAGGAAGGTGAGAAATAAGAAAGAAAGAAAAAAAAATCTTGATGTGAGAAAATAAAAAGAAAGAAAAAGGAAAAAGAAAGAATTAAAAAGAAAGGAGGATATCTTTTTTGAATAAAATCGTAAAAATAAAAATACTTCCTTTTTAGGATATAAGTAATTTATGGAAATAGATTTCTAACCTGAATAGGTAGAAACGAGAAAACCAACAGAATAAAGAAATAATAATAATAATAATAATAATAATAATAATAATAATAATAATAATATAATAATAAATGGGATCGATATAAAAATATATAAATTAAGGTAGAGGAAGTGAATCGAATGATTCGATCAGCCATTGTTTCAAAATCGGATAAACGCAAGTCGAAGTATGAAAGAAAAGAAAAGAAGAGGGAAAAACCGTTCGCCTACAGAAAACCCGTTTCTTTTCTTTGTTTTTCATTTCATACGTGACGCCATCAATACAATTCGAAATATAGAATATAAGAACGATAAGTCTGGAGATACAGTTAATCACCGAATCTCCAATGTCCATGTCTCATATTTCTGAAAACGGCCTCTTTCTTTAAAATTATAATTTCTTTCTTTTTTTCCTTTCTTTCTTTCCTTCGTTTCCCTTTTTTGTTCCATTATTCCTTTTCTTTTATTCTTTTTTACCTTGCTCTATCTTATTTCTTCTTTATTTGTCCTTTTTTTTCTTTTTTTTTTCTTTTTCCATTTCTTTTCTCTTTCTTTCTTTCTCATTCTTTCGTTTTCTTCCTTTCTTTTTCCTTTCTTTCATCCCTTTTCTTTTCTTTCTTCTTTTTCCTTTGTTCTTTCTTCATTTCCCTTTCTTTTTTCTTTCTTTCTTTATTTTTTCTCTTTCCCTTTCCTTTTTCTTCCTTTTTTCTTTTTCTTTCTTCCTTTCCATCTTTCTTTCTTTCTTCCTTTTTTCTTTTTTTTTCCTTTTTTCTTTCTTCCCTTCCTTCTTTCTTTCTTTTTAATTTCCTTTTCCCTTGTTCCCTTCGTCCTTTTCCCTTTTTTTTCTTTTTTCTATCTTTCTTTTTTTTTCATTCCTGTTTCCTCTTTGTCTGGTGGCTGAGACAGTGTGAAAACACGGTAAAAAATGAGATTTCAAATACTGATTTTCAAGATGATTGAGGGTCTGAGACAGTACCGTAATTCATTTTCAAAATTAGGTATGACTTCAATTAAGCACATATTTTTCCAAATATATATATAATATATATATATATATATGCATTTAGCATACTGGTAATACTCTTTAAAAAGCTATACATCCAACTATTCTCCCTCCAGCGATCGGTAAATAGTAAGGGAGACTGGGATCTTTAATCTTGATTGGGCAAGCAGTCAAGGAGAAGTAAAATTTTGAATTCAAATCTATTAAACTCCGCTAAAGAAGTTGACCTTGTATCACATCCTGTTTTGGGAGAAGGAACTTATATATATATATATATATATATATATATATATATATATATATATATATAACCTCAGAGAAATGATAGGAGGTAAAAACATACTAAACATTAAAGTAGTCACCATGAGACCCATAATTAACTCCACACAATTCCTGTAGTACAAAAAACAACTTATGCTGCAAACAAATAAAAACAACAGACACATTTACAAGCTGAACAACAAAACAAACCTTTAAAATCTACCATGAATCAAACTGCAAAAGCAAAAACGTGATTTACCTACTCGATTGTATTAAATGCAAGAAGCAATACGTTGGGAAATCTGAGTGGGAATTTTACTTTAGGCTTAATAACTACAGACACCGAATAAAAAATACAGACTACAGCAAGCTCATCCCAGTCGAGCAACACTTCCGACTAGATGACCATGACTTTGACAGAGACGCCAAATTTACCCTCATTGAAAGAATTCAAAGAGATACCGACACCAAATCTGTAATCGAAAACCACGAGTACAGCTGGATAAAAAAGATAAAAAGCTTTCATCCGTTTGGCTTTGATCAAAAAACAGACCCATTTTAACATAGGGCAATAAAACTGTCTACACCTCCGAGGGTGGCCGATGTCACCTAAATAAACAAACACTGACCACCACGCATCAAACAAGCCACTATTGACCCAATTAAAAATCTAGAAAGCACGCGCACAGTACCGAGATACATACACACTCACATTCACACACATATATGTAAACACATACATTTATATGTATACACATATAGTCATACACATAACTCCCATGAACCCTCCCTCACATATATAAGAGCATTAAAAAAATAACCCACCTCATAGAGGTTCTTCACGGAACAAAAGGACATGCTACTACTAACACATTCGTCTACCCGGATTTTAATAGCATGTCAAACCCTCAAAAACACTTCAACTTTTATAGTTCTTCTATAATGCTCCCTTTCTAAAAATCTACAAACAATTTCTTCAAATAAGAAATTTTCTCCTGACGATGACCTAAGGTCGGAACTAGTTGAGAATAAACAACATACAAGAAATATTCCTGATTGTCTTATTACGTTTGTTCATACTATATTATATATATATATATATATATTATATATATATATATATACGACCCTGGGTCTCATATTTTACAGAGGGTATTAAATCA
>CM042150.1:82603890-82611390 GCA_023376005.1 Doryteuthis pealeii
AAAGAAGTACTACTTAGGATTCACGCTTATGAAACGGATATCGAAGCTATTTGTTTCACAGGGAGAACAGATGGATTCATGCTTATTTCAAAGGGCATTAACACGAAGTGAAACAAATAGCATCGACGTCTTTGCTGGTCGGCCCACACTGGCGTGTCCATGTGCTGGCTTCCACAGGAGGACGTCGCTTATGGGTTCGTCCTTGCTTCTCCAGCTGTGTCCTGCGTGTCTTGCCCGTCTTACTCGGATGGTTTAGGTGATATGTGGCTGGTGACCGTACAGCTGTTTTCTCGTAGGGTGTTGTTTCCACGTCTTGTTCAGGATCACCTGCAGCATTCTTGTGCAGTTCCCATCTAGTTTATTCTCTAGTCGCTTAGTTAGGGTCCAGGTGGTGCAGCCATACAGCAGCACTGATACGACAACGGCCTGGAAGAACTGTCTCTTTAACTTGTCTGTGAGATTGGATTTCCATATGACCGATAATTTATTTATAGCGGCCCATGCCTTTCCTAAACTCAACAACACACACACACACACACACACACACACACACACACACACACACACACACACACACATATGTATATGTATAAATGCCAGAGATAAGTATTTAATATATACACACCACACATAGATATTATATATACACGTACCGTACATAAATATGTATATATCTGTAGATATACACACATAACAATACACACACAAATGTGATCCAATGGTGAGCTGAGCATTATGAGATTTCAAAAGTATATACTTAATTCTTTGCCAACTTTAAACCGCTCACAGCAAAGTACAAAACTGATGGTTAGTTCATTATAATTGAGCAGAAAGACTCAGATTACAATAATAATAGGACTTTAATTAAATTGAATGAGTTCTTAAGTGAATAGATAGTGAACTTTGAAATAACATCCATCTTACATGTAAAAAATACTTGGAAAATTGGGTACAGCCGTGGGGGAAATTTGGTAGGTAAAGAGTTAAATTTGGTCGGAAACTATTTTACTCGAACCAGGCCAGGAACATCTATTAATAATGGAGATTCGCTTCCGGCTTTTGGCTGTAACAAAAATTACGTCACTGCTTACGTCACATTACACAAAATCGTCATAACATAGAATAAATACACTCAAAATTTGAACATGCAACATTAGACAGTCCTCATTGTTTTTTAAAACAAGTTTTAATAAATACATGACTGGTATTATATATCTATATATAGTTTGTTTTATTTTAATACATATTTAAAGTTTACATTTCAAATTGTTTTTATTTCTTTAATCCTTAAATGAATTTGATGATTTTACTTACTTAGGGTACAAACTCGCAGACATTGAATTTTTTACTCCCACCCCTCAGGCAATATGTTTCAAAATGTATTTTTACATCGCCCGGGGGCGTTTTTTTATTTTGTACTAGTACAACTAATACTTAATAGTGTAGTTTGCTGTATTTATAGTACAAAAAGTACTCAATATCGGTGATAGAGCATATACGGATATAAGATTGAACAGTGTAGACACAACGGCGTTTGGTGTGTACAAAGGGTGTGGGTGTGATCGACGCGAACTGTTGACTAGGCCTACCGGGATTTTCGTGTTCACTGGGTTTGGTTACAGGCCCCGATCCCTATGACAGTAGGTGGTTGAGAGGTTTCTAGATTCTCTTGGTCTGAAGCGAATTCCCCGATGACAAATCCACTGTAGCGCGCGTGTGGTCACGGACATCTTAGGGCATCAAAGACTCGACCCTCCCCTTCGTACACACCATGCGTCGTTGATTCTGTGTATACAATATTTCATCATAGATCTCTCTCTCTCTCTCTCTCTCTCTCTCTCTCTCTCTCTCTCTCTCTCTCTCTCTCTCTCTCTCTTGAAATATATATATATATATATATATATATATATGGAGGATATGTGCTTAATTGAAGTCATACCTAATTTTGGAAATTAATTAATGATTAAATGAATTTAGGCGGGATATATGTTCAAATGTAAGGCTAAACAAATCGAGAAAATGTCAATCCCTGAATGTACATTTCGACCTAGGTGCTTGAGCTGCCCTAAGAGGGGAATGCTGACTGGACTACGCACGTTTTGCACTGAGTAATTATATGGACCTTGTTCTCCTCAGACCTAGTCAGGGATCAGGAAAATAAATAACTAGAACTATTACCGACGGAATATATATATAATATATATATATATATATATATATATATATATATATATATATAAACCACCTTAAACAAGATAAACTTTGAAACCAGTCAACATGTTCTCAAATGCCTATAACTTCCCGCCAATTCTTCCCTACCATTCTCTGTAAGATTCTTATAAACTTGTGAGCCCTCCCCCTACTAAATCCTACTGCTACTATTTATGTAAAAAAAAGAAACAATGAAAACATCTCACCAGTTCCACACCTGATGATGGCACTAAGTTGTGCAGAAAGAGCTCGTGGTAAAACCTTTCGTGGATTCATACACCAATTCCACCCGGATATTAAAAAGATGGCCAGACAGTTAGAAAGGATCGAACTCGTCAGACAAGAATTGTCCGTGGAGTTTAACAAAACATATATATATAATATATATATATATATGTATATGTATGTGTGTGTGTGTGTGTGTGTGTGTGTGTGTGTGTGAAGAGAAGAATGGAAGTGAATCCGACGGTATGTAATATAGTGAAAAATTTGAAAAAACACAGGTTCAAATAAAATGAGTGGTATTTATTCAGCCAACGCTGCAGTGTTTCAATCTGTTTAGTAGATCTTCTTCACGGTCTTTGTTGATGTAAGGAAAAGGGAAAATGTTATCACAGAATAATAAGGTGACTTTGATCGGTTTGTTTACAATGTTTTGAATGGAAAGTCAGCGTTTCTGGAAATAGATTCGAAATTTGATGAGACGCTTAGGATAAACGGTTTTGAAGTCGAATATTTTTTACGTTGAGTGTGAGAAAGAGAGAGAGAGTGTGTGTGAGAGAAAGAGAGAAAAAGAGGGAGAGGGAGAGGGAGACAGAGAGAGCGTGTGCGGAAATGTGAGTAGATTAATCGTTTAATATATATATATATATATATATATATTATATATATATATATATATATATATATAATGTAAATACGTTGCTAATTTACCATAAAAATTCTGTGTAAAATAACATAACGGATTAGTATATTGATAATAGATTATCAGAGGTGAGAAATCAGTTCAAGTGTTACTAACAGGGTGTGATTATTATCTGTAATGCTAACAGTTTTACTACAGAAATGTCTTTAAAATGAGGAAATTAGATGATTGGCAGTGATCAGGAAGTAATGTAACTTTCAGTAAGAGTATAGAACTCATAGGTGTTTGATGTAGACATAATACGATTGATTTTAGCATAGAAATGTATTAAAACTCAAAATATTATTGTCAGTGGTCATGAATTAATTCAAGTGTTACTAAAAGAAAAAAGCTATTACACGTGTAATGTAAATGCACTTCTGATATCTTATTATAATGGAGATTGTGTGCTTTTCTGTCTGTAACCGAAACTATATTACTACTCAAGTCACAATTCCCTTAATTATTTACGTCAAATTTTCCATGATTTCATTCTTTTAAACCTTCGTTATTAATAAAAATTGTATTACATTATTAATACTGTTGACCATATCTACGTACTAATAACATGCAATTGTATTTATATATACAACAAAATAGCGGTTTACAGTTTGAACGAGAAGGCTAATTTGCATATTGATATTTAAAATTTTATTTTAATAAATATGTGCTTGGTATTATTGATTTCTAATTGTTTGATTTTATCTAAAGAAATATAAACAAAAATCTCGTGGAAGAATCTTAAAATAAATTTATCTACAAGAAGAAATAACTGTAATATTATCCTTTACTTCCTATTTTAACTAAATAGTTAAATTAGGAAAATTTACCAATGAAAGAGGGGAGTAATGGAAAATGATGGAATAGTTAGTTTCTATTTTTCGATTATACCCCCTCTGTTGCAGATCTTTTTATCTGCATTCTTAGTCAGTTTCATTAGCCTTTCTAATTTAATATGATATTTTATTATATCAAAACTTAAATACTTGCACCCGGAGGGTGCATATATTTGCTAGTATTCATAATAGAAATATACTGAAAATAATTTCACGTACTTCTTTCTTCTTTGTCATTGTATTTTTTTTAAATTCTTTATTTCTCTATTTTTGTTCATCTTTTTTTTCTTGTTTCACTGGGGTTTTTTTTATTCTTTCCTTTTATTCATATCTTATATTACTTTTTTCTTTTTTTTTTTCTTTTTTTTTTTTTTTTGGCATTTCTTCTTTATTCTCTCACCCATTTTTATCTCTTTAATTCTTTCTGTTTTTACTTATTTTTGTCTTCATTATTTTCTGTTTACTTTTTTTGTGTTTGTTTGTTTTTGGGGGGGTTTTGGGGGGTTGGGGGGTTGTTTGTTTTTTGTTTGTATTCTTTCATCTTTCCGGGTCTTTCTATATTTTGGTTGTTTTTTTTGGGGGGGGGGCTGTTTTGTTTTTTTTCCTATTTATCTATCGTTTTTCTCTTTCATCTTTCATGTTATTTGTGTTTTTCGTTATTTTCTTCTTTATATTCTTCGTTTCTTTCTTTTCTTTTCACCCCACTACTTTTTATTTACAATCTCTCTTCTTTTTTCATTTCGTTCTTCTTTCCTTCTCCATTTCTCTTTCTTGTTTAATTTATTGCTTTCTTTTCCTTTTCCTTCCAAATTCATTCATCTAACACCTTTCACTCCTTTCTTTCTCTAACATCTGCTAAATATCCTCTTCTTGTCTTTCATTCTTGCCTTCGTTTCTTTCCTTCTTCCTTTCTCTCTTTTCTCTCTCTCTCTCTCTCTCTCTCTCTCTCTCTCTCTCTCTCTCTTTTATTTATCTTTTCCTATTTTCTTTCTTTCTCTTTCTTCTCCTATCTTGTTTTCTCTTTCTTCTTTTTCTTTCTTTTTCTTTCATTTTTCTCTTGCTTTTTCTTTCTTTTTTCGTTCTTCCTTTTTCTTTTGGTTTCTTTTTCCTTTCTTTTTTCTCTTTCTTTTTTCTTTTTCTTGTTTTTCTTGTTTTGTTTGTTTTTTTGTTTTTTCTTTCTTTATTATCCTTCATTCCTTTCTTCTTACTTTCCTTATTGTTTCTTTTTCCTCTCTTTCTCTCTCTTCTTTCTTTTCCTTCTTTCCTTCTTTTTCTCCTCCATTCTTTCTCTTTTTTTCTTTTTCTTTTTGTTTTCTTTCTTTTTCTCTCTTTTCTTTTTTTTTCTTTTTTTATCTTTTTTTCTTCTTCTTTACATTTTTTCTTTCTTTTCTATCTTTTATTTTCTTCTTTTTTCTTTCTTTTTCATCTTTCTTTTTCTCTTTGTTTTCTTTCTTTTTTTTCTTTTTCTTTTTTTCTCACCTTCTTTTCTTTATCTCTCTCTCTCTCTCTCTCTCTCTCTCTCTCTCTCTCTCTCTCTCTCTCTCTCTCTCTCTTTCTTCTCCTTCTTTCTACCTTCCTTCGTTCTATTCTTAACCCCAAATATTCTTCTTTTTGTTCCCTACGCAATTCTTTTTCTTCATCCTCTCCCCACCCCTTACCATAAACCTTCACTACTATTTTTCTTCCATCTTTATGTCTTCAACTTCTTCTGTCGCTTACACCCCCTTCCTCCACTCTTCACATTATTTCCTAATCGATTTATCAATTCCTTCTTGTGTTCGTCCGTTCTCTTTCTGTCTATGTAATTATCTACTTATCGATAAGCACACTTGCCGCCACCTCTTCCTCTTCCCCTTCCTCTTCCTATTCCAATATCGCCTCGGGCCTGAACTATTTCGCAGAAGCGGGAATAAAGGCATCCAAGACACATACACACAAAAAATAAATAAATAAAACCAAGTCGAATCGAGTTCAGAATCACGATTGATCAAATACCCACGTTGCTAGGAAAAGGAGCCCTTCATGATAGAAGAGTGAACGGAGATTATAGCCCACACCACTGGTCACTTCTTTTGAACCTTGCGGCCCTCTGGCTAACCAAAAACTCAACGATCAAACAGGCATTCACACACCTACAGCTACATAACGATAAGTTATGGTTTACACTCACAGAGACGGCAACATAGTTACAATATATTGCCCCAAAGTAAATATCACCCTGCCAATGGGGCCAGAATATGCTGATTATATACCCGACGGACCGGTTTAGTTCAGTCGTTAAAGCATTCGCATAGGTATCGAAAAGTTGTGGGTTCAATACTGATCTTCGTCACAGCTTGAGTAATCTGAGCTGTTGGGTATACCCTCTGGCAGCTGACGGTTGGTGTGGCGCTCCACTGAGCAGATAACAATCTCCGGGTTCAGGGATCGATACCGGTTCTCAGTAACTCAGAGTATGAGTAGGACAGCTTGAGTAATCTGATCTGTTGGGTAAACCCTCTGGCAGCTGACGGTTGGTGTGGCGCTCCACTGAGCAGAAAACAATCTCCGGGTTCAGGGATCGATACCGGTTCTCAGTAATTCAGAGTATGAGTAGGACAGCTTGAGTAATCTGATCTGTTGGGTAAACCTCTGGCAGCTGACAGTTGGTGTGGCGCTCCACTGAGCAGAAAACAATCTCCGGGTTCAAGGGATCGATACCGGTTCTCAGTAACTCAGAGTATGAGTAGGACAGCTTAAGTAATCTGATCTGTTGGGTAAACCCTCTGGCAGCTGACGGTTTGTGTGGCGCTCCACTGAGCGGAAAACAATCTCCGGGTTCAGGGATCGATACCGGTTCTCAGTAACTCAGAGTATGGGTAGGACAGCTTGAGTAATCTGATCTGTTGGGTAAACCTCTGGCAGCTGACAGTTGGTGTGGCGCTCCACTGAGCAGAAAACAATCTCCGGTTCAGGGATCGATACGGGTTCTCAGTAACTAGAGTATGAGTAGGACAGCTTGAGTCATCTGATCTGGGAATTGACAGTGAGAGTGGAGCTCCACGTAAGCTAAAAATCTCTCTGGCCTAGCACAAGCGAAAAGGAGATAGACTTCCTGGCTGTTCAGCTGATACCGACAATAAGCCACCCTCATTGACTTTGCTTATACCCTACAGAGGGGAAGACAATCTAAAATGATATACACTCAACCTATCTGAGCGCCAGGCTTCATTTGGAGGAACGTGTAGTACCACCTATCTGCCATTACTTCCAGGTCTACTATGACCTAGATTAATAGTAAAGTAAAAGTAAAGTCGTCGGGGCGGCCTAATGTCGGTATCAGCCAATCAGCGAGGGAGTCTATCCCCTTTTCACTAGCGCTAGACCAAGGAGATTTTTTTGGCGTCTGAGGCGGAGCGCCACACCTACCATCAGCTCCTTACTTCATCGCACAGATCCCTGTGCTACTCATACGCTGAGTTAGCGAGGGGCGGTATCAACTAAAACCTTGCGGTTTCTAGCCAACCACTCTACCGACTGAGCTAACCCGGCCCCTTAAAAGAATGTTCG
>CM042150.1:82621390-82623890 GCA_023376005.1 Doryteuthis pealeii
ATTGACAATGCGACGGCGTCAACTTCTTAAAACAAAGATGATTACACCATCGCAAAGCTAGTACTTTTAATAACTCTGATAATGGAATTTTTATTCCGAAAATATTTAGAATAAAAAAATAGTTAAATAATATAATTTTCAACACATATTGCATTGTCAGTTGCCTTCAAAATCTTTATTAAGTTTTACGCTTCTTTCAGTGTGGCTAGACACAACTATCTTGGCTCATATATATATATATATATATTATATATATTATATTATTTATTTATTTATTTATTTATAATTAATAATTTTAAGTCGGTCCTACCTTCTGAATAACACTTTTCGGTGTTATCACGAAAAATGTTATTCTAACCAATGGTAGACCGACTTTAAATTGTATTATTAATTATAAATAAATAAATTAATAAATACATTGAGCCCTCTATAATCAATTTCCAACAATAATAATAATAACCTTATATATATATATATTATATAATATATATAATTATATATATATATATATATATATAAAAGTTTTTTTTATAGTATCTTTGAAGCATTGAACTCTGATGATGGAATTTTAAAAATATTTAGAATTTAAAAAAAGGTTAAATAAATATAATTTTCAACACATATTACACTGTTTGCCTTCAAAAAATTGTTATATTACACATACGCACAATTCAAACATACTATAAAAAATTATATATATTATATATATATATATATATATATTATATATATATATATATATATATAATTATAAAGTATGAAAACACACAAAAGGTGATTGACAGGGAATTGTGCAAAAAACTAGATTTTTACATGCAACCGAATGGTATATGAACAAACCGGAATCTGTCCTAGAGAATGAGACATAAAATTCAATGGGACTGAGACACAAACGGATCACTTTATCCTAACCAGAAGACTTGACATGGTGTTAATTTACAAGAAAGGAAATTGTCAGCTAGTGGATTTTGCCGTTCCAGCGAACCACAAAGTGAAAATGATACAAAACAAAATGATGGACAAATACTAAATAGTTTTTATTCTTTCATTCAACTCTCTCTCTCTCTCTCTCTATATATATATATATATATATATATATATATATATATATATATATATATATATATATATATATATATTTAGTTAAAATCCTAGACAAGGCTGTTTGCATTTCATATAGCGCTAATTCCTTGGGAGAGGTATGAATCCATATATTCTCCCTCCATCTATGGGTAAAATAGTAGGACAGACTGGGCTCTTTAACTTGGGTAGGTAACCAGTCTAGGAGAGGGTAAACTCTGAATTCAAAATTCCTGAGGTCAGTCGTTGATTGGGTTTGTGGCAATCCTTGTGCACCAATTCTTTCCTATCGACTGTGCCAAAACGTGTGGAATGGTCCAACACAAGCCTTCACCGCTATAAACAAATCACTGTGTTGGTTGTTCACCTAATGAACACTCATGCGTCGAAAATCGATGAGAGTCCATTTTATATATATATATATATATATATATATATATATATATATATAAAGTTGACCTAGAGGCCTATTGTCGATGTCAGTCGGACAGTGAGGGAGTCTTTCATTAGCGCTAGACCAGGGATATAGTTCTTGTATCTGACGTGGAGTACTCACCTATCATCCTCCTACCACAGATATCTAAGTCATGGTTCTCGTGCACTGAATTGGTTGGCGAGGGCCAGTATCGAACCCGGAACTTTGTGGTTCTTTGGCGGATGTTCTACTAACTGCAATAACTATGGGACATGAGATGAATGTTATACCAATTGTACTTAGTGCCATTAGAACGGTCCCCAAGTTTTGGGAAAATAAACTGGGGGTGGGGATTACAAATTATATGAAAAATTGAGATCATCCAGCTAACATTATTGTTAAGATCGGCTAAAATACCAAAAGAGTCCTGGAGACCTGACAAGACTTATTGTCATTCAGATCAGGCACAAACAAGATGCGTCAACTTAAAATCGGCTAGAATACACAGGGGAATCCTGGAAACCAAAAAGACTTGTTGTCACATGTTGTCATTCAGACTCAGACACGAATAGGATTCGACACAAAGTCAATTTTTAAATGAAATTCATCAGGCTTGAATTCAGACTTCGACCGAGGTTCCAATGGCTTCAGCACTAGACCTTACAAGCTAACATCGTTACAAGCTAACATTCTCCCAGGCAGTACTTGCTCCCTTGATTTAAAGAGGCAGGGCTAGGTTTATTGCCCAGTCCCTGAGGCACCCCCTTGAGAGGAAATGCCGACGGGATCAACGCATTTTTTGCACACGCCACCAATGAGTGGGTGGTACCACATTAATAGGGCCTTGTGCCTAGCCTGTACATGTGGGGTACGTGGTAAATATCTAGTATGTAGATATGGTGAAAAGTATTAATAATGTAAAAGAATTCAGACTTTTCATTCTCCTAGTCCAGCTATAATACTAATGTTAAAGAGTCCAGTCTACCCTACTATTTACTCATAGCC
>CM042150.1:82628536-82646036 GCA_023376005.1 Doryteuthis pealeii
CTCCACTACACACACACCACCACACCACACTACACACACACACACATATATATATATAATATTTATATATTATATATATATATATATATATATATATATATATATACTGAAACCGCAACAACTTCACTGACGTCCTGAGGCTAACATTATGTTTTACAAATTATCTACAAATTGTAATTAAAATCCGTAATAATAGACGAACAAGCTAATTGCCTTACGCAAGCTTTATTCAATAAAACTTAGCTGTCATCCAGTTAAGGTGGACGTTCTTTGGTATTTATAGTGAACTGATCTGGTAGGAGACAACTATGTTTGATTTCACCACAAGGCCAATAAAGAAAAAAATCCTTAATTCTGTGGTTATATTGGTTGGTTGGATTTTACGCATATCAAACCCTGGGTTATTTTATGCGACGAATGTTTTCTCTTATTCATTCTTGTTTGGTATTCCTTTTTGTAAAAATCAATAGCCTGTAATAAAAAGACGAACAAGCTAATTGCATTACGCAAGCTTCATTCAATTTGGTTATATGTATATTTAAACCACGAAGTTATTAGAAAAATATTGTAACCTCTCTCTCTATTTCCCCCTCTCTCTCTATCTATATATCTATCCACACACACACACACACACACACACACACACACAACAAACACATATATATATATATATATATATATATATTTGGGAATATTTACTCTACAACAAACTACGGGTAGAGAATTAGGACCCACCTAGAATCACCTTGTGGCCAAGAAACTTGGTACCACACCAAAGTATATATATATATATATATATATATATATATATATATATATATTATATATTATATATATGTAGAACAAACACGGGATGTTACAATTGATGGAGATTTATTAGTCGTTGAGTCGATGTTCGAATATTTCGGTAGTCAAGGAGACAAAATATTTATGTAGTTAAAAAGATGATAGATGTTTTGAATGCGTTGAGTTTGGAAAAGGCGTTGAAAAGGTTCGTGACCAGATAAAAATAGGAGTCAGTTGTGTGGTCCTTTGCTTTCCGCCAAGTCATGGGAATTCCGAAAGGTAAGCCCTTACGTTTCCCTTTCGTCAAACCAAGCAGCATATCTTCACAGTTATGACATACAGTATGAGGGGCCCATTCCTTTTCTTGGTCACCAAGAGTAAATCCGAAGTACTCTTCACAAACAATGTTATATTGCGCCTCTGATGACTAAGTGTGAATTATCCACAAATATAGCAGAAAACACTTGGGTTGATCACACATTGATGTCTCCTTGTAGCCATGATCAAATTTGACAGAAAAAAAAACAAACAAAATTATATCTCCCTATTGATACCAGAAACGTGTAAGTAATTTATTTAGCTACAAAAGGATAAAATGTAATACCTCAAATTGCATGAAGACTAGAGCACACAGAACAAAATTGTTTCCATATTTGGACGGTATTACCTTTTTAACCTCGATTAAGAAAGGACATATTTTTCATTGACACCGCCAATATCTAGTTGTTTGTTAGGGGTTAAGGTTAGTTTTATAACTTTAAAAAATCTAAAAATCGTCTGTTAAAACAACCAGATATTGACGGTGTAAATGAAAAATATGTCCTTTCTTATCTCACTCTCTCTCTTTCTCAGTATTTCTCTCACTCTCTCTCCTCTCTCAATCTTTCTCTCACTCTCGCTTTCCTCGCACTCAATCTTTCTCTCACTCTCTCTTCTCTCTCAATCTTTCTCCCACTCTCTCTCCCCTCTCTCAATCTTTCTTTATGATTCTCTTTCTTTTTTAATTTCTCTTTTCTCACTCTCACTCTCGTCTCTCTCAATCTTTCCCTTACTATCTCTTCCCTCTCTCACTCTTGTGTCACAATCTCTCTCTCTCTTCTCTCTCACTCTTCTCTCTCCTCCTCTCTCACTTTTCTCTCTCTCTCTCTTCATCTTTCTCTCTTTTTTCTTTGATTAAAACTTGTCTCGGTTTGGACAGCTCTAAATTCAAAAAGAGGTGCCTTAAGGTCATATGGTCCCCATATTTGAAATCAGCAGATCAAAAATAGTAAGTAAGTAAAGTCGTCGGGGCGGCCTAAAGTCGGTATCAGCCAGTCAGCGAGGGAGTCTATCCCCTTTTCAATAGCGCTAGACCAAGGAGATTGTTTTTTAGCATCTGAGGTGGAACGCCACACCTACCATCAGCTCCTTACTTTACCGCACAGATCCCTGTACTACTCATAAACTGAGATGGCGAGGACCGGTATCGAACTAGGAACCTTGTGGTTTCTAGCCGAACGCTCTACCGACTGAGCTAACCCGAAAAAACATAAAAAACTGAGACTTTCAAAAAAGTTGTTATCAAACCATTACATGACTTTGAGTTATTATTCCTATCTATTACAAATAATTTTGACAAAATTATGTTTTAACATATTCCTATCAAATAATAAGGATTAAAAAGTATTCAAATGTAATTCAAAAACATTTGAAAAGAGTAAACACCTCTATATTTAGTTACAATATCAATGTTTTAAGAGCCAATGTATATATATATTTACCAACCCCTCCGCACGAGCAGGATGTGACACAAGGTCAATTTATTAAGTTCAACAGGTTTGAATTCAGAGTTTTCCTTCTCCTAGACTGGTTGCCTAACCAAGGTTAAAGAGCCCAGTATGCCCTACTATTTATCCATAGCTGGAGGGAGAGTAGGATTCATACCTTTCCCCAAGGGTATTAGCGCAAAGTGAAAAGCAATTATCACTTCCAGGATTTGAACTCAGGGCGACGAGTCCATTTCCCATGACTTTAACCATCACACCACGCGCTTCCTATGTATATACGGAGTTCAAAATCATTGTAAACATAATCTAAAAAAAAAAATCCATGGCAATTCACAATCAAACAAGCTCTGGAACTGGAGCCTCACCATCGGATACAGTTTAGAATCATATTCAGAACACTGAGAAAATTGATAACGATGCACAATGCTTTAACACCAGAGAGATGACGTGGGCAGACTATATGTCACAAGAAAAGGAGGAAAAGGACTCACTAACATTGAGGATTTTGTGGAAGTGGTCATTCTGAGAGTTGTAACACTATTGAAGTGTTATGGGTTGATTGGCGATCTATTAATTAATTACTAATTAATTAAAACTACCCTAATTATTAATTATGGTGGTTTGTTAAAATTAAAAGTAAACATAAGAAAAACAATAATAATAATAATAATAATAATAATAATAATAATAATAATAATTGTTTATATTAAAAAAATCTTGACAAAGAAATCACCTCGCTCCTTTGTGAAATAAATGTATATATTTTGTACATAAGCATCAAAAAGCGTTGTGTTCAATTGTTGTATTGATCCGTTGACAGCTTTTGGTTATTTAATCCTATTTCAGCTGAGTTGGTAAAAGGAACGAAACCAGACAACATAAGAACGAGTGGTTGGAACGGGCAGTTTTCGACGACTGTAGTACTTAGCCGGAGCATCGTTCCCATACATACATACATAAACCGAACCCTGTATCCCAGCAAAATGTTATATTCAGAACACTGAGAAAATTGATAACGATGCACAATGCTTTAACACCAGAGAGATGACGTGGGCAGACTATATGTCACAAGAAAAGAAGGAGGAAAAGGACTCACTAACATTGAGGATTTTGTGGAAGCGGTCATTCTGAGAGTCGAAGAGTCTGATAAAGAAAAGAAAAGAAAAGAAAAGCTAATTACAACTGCCAATAACAGCAACAACAATAACAGAGATAACACAAGGACAGAAAGGAAAAACAACAATTATGGAATCGGGAAAACAAAAACGGGAATAAGAAAAACAATTCTATGGATACTTCAGAAGACAAACTAAGGAAATTGCGTACGAGATAACCTGGGTAGACGAATCAACAAGCGCTAGGGAATACGTTTGTTATTTTACGATATTTGTAATTTCGTTCATTCATTCATATATTCATTCATTTTCTTTTTTTTGAGGACTGTTACATTCTGTTTGTTCGTTCTTGCTCTTTTGTTTCATCCTTATTTTATTTTTATTTTTTTATCATTGATCTTCATATACAGGGTGGAGCAAATGATCTCATACGGTTGTACGTCTAATAAAATCAAAATAGAATAAAGGAGGAAAAAAGGGGTTTTCTTTTCCAAATGCACACGTGATGTATCGGATCACTTTGCCCCACTCTATATGTTCGTCACTTCACCATCTCTTTTTGTTTTTCTTATTATCATTCTTTAATATTCTTTTTATTTCATTCACGCCTCTTCCAATTTTTCTTAGTATTTTTTCTTATTATTTTATACTTTTCTTTCTTCGCATCCTTTTCTTTCTTTCTTTCCTTCTTTTGACATACTTTCTTTCTTTCTTTCTTTCTTTCTTTCTTTCTTTCTTTCTTTCTTTCTTTCTTCTTCTTCTTCTTCTTCCTTCTTCTTCTTCTTCTTCTTCTTCTTCTTCTTCTTCTTCTTTTCTTCTTCTTTCTTTCTTTCTTCTTCTTCTTTTTTCTTTCTTTCTTTCTTCTTTCTTCTTCTTCTTCTTCTTCTTCTTCTTCTTCTTTCTTTCTTTCTTTCTTTCTTCTTCTTCTTCTTCTTCTTCTTCTTTCTTTTCTTCTTCTTCTTCTTTCTTCTTCTTTCTTCTTCTTCTTCTTCTTCTTCTTCTTCTTCTTCTTTTCTTTCTTCTTTCTTTCTTCTTCTTTCTTTCTTTCTTTCTTTCTTTCCATAATATCCTTTCTTCTCATCTTCTCTTTGTTTTCTTTTTTTCCTTCTTTTCATATTCTGTCTTTTCTTTCTTTCCATATCTTTCTTTTTATGTTTTTCTTTCCCTTTTATTCTTTCTTTCTTTCTTTCTTTCTTTCTTTCTTTCTTTCTTTCTTTCATATTCTGTCTTACTTTCATTCTTTCTTTGTTTTCATATTTTTCAATCTTCTTATCTTCCTCTTTCTTCTTATTTTTTCATTATTTCTTTCTTTCTTTCTTTTCATATTCTGTCTTCTCTTTCTTTCTTTCTTTCTTGTTTTCTCATCTTGTTCCTCGATACATTCTTTTGTTTTTCCCCGAGATTGTTTTGTACATATTTATTTGCAGATTCAAGAAAAATATGTTTAACATTTGATTCTGTTTTTATTTCTATCTAATTATTTATTATAATTTCATTCATTTTTTCCCCTTCGTTCTTCGAATGTTCTTTTGATAGTAAAATGCAAGAGTTTAAAGTTAAAGAATAACAATGGAGAAATATGAGTACGAGATCACGAGACGTTCAATGTCTTCTGCGTTCAAGCTTTTGAGATCAGTCACATCAGAATAACTGAACTGAGATTTTGACGTCTGATTTGAAGAGAAGGATTGCAGTATTATTTTGTCATTTATTGAAGGGAAAAGGAAAGTGCATTCTTTTGATTCTCATTTCGAAGTTGATAAGAAAACCAATAAATAAAAAGAATAGACAAAAAGAAGAATTTAAACCTCCACATAGTGCATATAATTACCACATTTCATTCAGAGGCATTCTCCCCCTATTCTTGAAAACTGACAATAACTTTCTTCCTCATTTTCAGTACATTTACAGTATCACTCCAAAAAATAAGTATATATATATATATATATATAATATATATATATATATATGTTATTATTATTATTATTATTATTATTATTATTATTATTAGCAAATATATGCACCCTCCGGGTGCAAGTATTTTAGTTAAATTTTATAATAAAAATATGATATTAAATTAGAAAGGCTAATGAAACTGAATAAGAATGTAGATAAAAAGATTTTGAACAGAGGGGTATGATTGAAAAATTAGAACAACTTTGAAACTAACTCTTCCATAATTTTCCGTTACTCCCGTCTTTCATTGGTAAATTTTCCTAATTAAACTGTTTAGTTAAAATAGGAAGTAAAGAATAATATTACAGTTATTTTCTTGTTAAGGGGATTTCTCTTAAGATTTATTGAAGAGATGTTTGCTCATATTCAATAAGATAAAACCAAACAATTAGAAATCGATAATACTAAGCATATATTTATTAAAATCAAATTTTTATGATCAATATGCAAATTAGCCTTCCCATTCATACTGTAAACCTCTATTTTGTTGTATATATAAATACAATTGCATGTTATTAGTATGTAGATATGGTCACAGTGTAAATAATGTAAAACAATTTTATTAATAATTGAGGTTTAAATAAAATAAAATCATGGAGAATATGATGTAAATAACTAAAGGAATTGTGACTTGTATAGTAATATAGTTTCGGTTACAGACAGACAAACCCACAATCTCCATTATAATAAGATAATATAAGTTGATAAAATGTAACATAAGGATATATTTAAGACATTTAAAAGGTGTTAGAACAAAATTTAGATTTGAATTAAATCGATATGGACACAAGTTTTGGGCGATTCAAATACACACACCACACACACACACACACACACATATATATATATATATAATATATATATATATATATATATAATATGAGTAGACTAAAAGATGAATGAAAAATTGGTTTATCTAATGAACGAAAGAAAGATAACGAAAAACGAAAACATATAAGTGAGCATTTACTGTAAACAATTACAGAAATTTGCCCGTTGTGAATGTTCACCATCGTACAATTCATATCATGGAATTCAATTTCTTTCTTTCTTTTTTTTTTTTAACCCGAACGGCGCCATGATGTTTTTCATCAACAGACCAGCAACGACATAAAAAAAAACTCTCCAAAGTACGCACGCGTATACGCATGCGCTGTACATCAAGACTCAATTTCTCACCGTCGACATTTATTTCGTCATATTGACACTATTGCCAGCGCTATTGTGTCTTATCTCAGCAAAATATTTTCATCTTTCTCTAACGTTATTTATTAACGTTATTCATTATTCTTTTAAAAACTTCAATATACAGACACAAATGAGGCGCGTGGTCTAATGGTTATAGTCGTAGGAAATGGAATCGTCAACCCGAGTTCAGTTTCTGGACAAAGCTGTTGGCTTTTCACATGGCGCTAATACTCTTGGGAAAGGTATGAATCCAGTTCTCCCTCCAGCTATGGGTAAATAGTAGGACAGACTGGGCTCTTTAACCATCGCTAGGAAACCAGTCTAGGAGAAGGAGATTCATTAATTCAAACCTGTTAAAACCTGTAAAAACTTGTGTCGCATCCTGCTCGTGCGGAGGGGTTGGTATATATATATATATATATATAAAGGTAATATGGTCCAGATAAATGTATAGAAAAACAATTTTTATGAATTTGTATATAAATATAGATATAAAAAAAATGTTGAACGTCGGGTAGCCCTGCTAGTAATTTCTTAAGCGTATTATCTATGTAATATATATATATATATATTATATATATATTATATATATATTACATAGATAATACGCTTAAGAAATTGCCCTTGTATCGCTTAATTAATGTAAAAGATCAACAGCGTCAACTATTAAAGATATGTAAAGCAGAAATGTAAATTACTAGCAGGGCTACCCGACGTTCAAAATTTTTTTTATATCTATATTTATATACAAATTCATAAAAATTGTTTTTCTATACATTTATCTGGACCATATTACCTTTAGGCACCCCTTTTTGATATCGATTAAGAAAGGACATGTTTTTAATTTACGCCGTCAATATCCGGTTGTTTTTTAGGGGTTAAGTTTAGGGGTTAGGGGTTAGTTTTATAATAATAAAAGATCTAAAAATCGTCTGTTAAAACAACCGGTGTAAATGAAAAACATGTCCTTTCTTAATCAAGATAATAAAGGGGTGCCTAAAGGTCATATGGTCCATTTATCTTTTTTTTAAATACATTCTTGCTTTTAAGTTGTTTTTTTTTAAAATACATATACAGGCATATATACAGGTAAATATATATACAGACACAAACCTCGTCCGAATACTTACAATGATATCACATATCTGAAATATATTAAAGAAGTTACGTTATTTTAAAAGAAAAGAATTAATTATAAAACTGAAAAAGAGACCCCCCACCTCTCAACTCTACAACTACATAGAAGAAAAAATAAAAATCCTATTATTTCTCTGAATGTTTGAGATGAGGCTTGATGATTAGTATTTTCTGCATTATTCGGACTATTGTCCTCATCTTCATTGTTATCTGTACAACGTTTCGGCCGATATGACCTCCGGCCTTCTTCAGGTATCTCTTTCGAGAACCTTCTTGTCGTTATCGGGAGACATCACAGAACTTTGAACCTAACCCTTTATTCAGTCCACGGGGGTGTCCTGTTCTCATTCCGCTGACCGGTAGAGGCGTTAAGCTGTGTTAATTATTATTCTATGTTACTGCTGCCCTTGACCAGGACTGAACCTGCAATCTAGAGATAACTATCACTTAGAACTGTCTTAACCTAACTCCTTTATCCACGTGTCCAATTGGACAATTCAGTGTGAATTTTGGGAACTTATAAACCTAATTTCTTGTTTTGGCTAGAATATCTGAAGATGAGGACAATAGTCCGAATAAAGCAGATAACACAAATAAATTCTATTGTCTAACGTACCGGAACTAAAGTTCACAAAAGCATAAATATATGTGTTTGTATCATATAATGTCTTTATAATATTTAAAGATAAATGGCAGGGTTGATTTGTCGGGGAGTGGTACCGGGATAAATGTGCTTGGCTGCCGAAATCAGAGAAAAGTGGACAATGAGATAACAATGACAGACAACAAAAAGTTATTTAGCTTAGCTGTGGCACAAGGCCAGAAGTATGGGGCGTCCAGTAAGAATCGAACTCACTAATAATGGTTTGAGAGTCTAGCTTGCTAACCATTACACCACGCGATGCGCCCATGTCAGGCAACAAATAAGACCACATATATAGTTTTTAAGTATATACGTGATCTTACGTTACGCTTATCCACATACCCTCCTCATAGCCAAGGGGGGTATTTTCCATCATCCCTTTAGAACATGTGAGATATTTTAAGAACCAGAAAGGGAAGAAGTGGATTGGCGGGGGCTATTATTTTGTTAAATTAATCAACAACTCTGAATATGAAATTTTTGTCTGTTTTGTTGATTAACTAACACACACACACACACACACACACACACACACACACATATATATATATATATATATATATATATATATATATATATATATATATATAATATATATATATATATATATATATATATATATATATATATATATATATATATATATATATATATATATATATATATATATATATATATATATATATATATATATATATATATATATATATATATATATATATATATATATATATAATATATATATATATATATATATATATATATATATATATATATATATATATATATATATATGGTCTAATGTTAGAGTCGTAGGAAATGGACTTGTCAACGCAAGTTCAATTCCTGGACGAAGCTGTTGGCATTTCACATGGCGCTAATACCCTTGGGATAGGTATGAATCCAATTCTTCCTCCAGCTATGGGTAAAATAGCAGGTCAGACTGGAGTCTTTAACCATGGCTAGGTAACCAGTCTAGGAGAAGGAAAACTCTGAATTCAAACCTGTCAAAACTCCGCTTAAGAAATTGACATTCTGTCGCATCCTGCTCGTGCGGAGGTGTTGATATATAATATATATATATAATATATATATATATATATATATATATATTATATATATATATATATATAATATATATATATTACATAGATAATACGGGTGCTATATTTATATGTAAACAGTGCTCAATATCATTGATATAGCATTTATATCTTAGTTAAGGTAGCGTAGACATGGAGTCAACAGCTCCTGGAGACTGGCAGTTTCACGCCTGTGCGATCTTCAGACCAAATGACTTCATGAATTAGGAAGAGGTCAGATCCATGTTAGCAGTGATGCTGATAGCTTTTTATTTTATTGAATCCTGGGACCCACAGATTTGATTTGAATGGGTCCCCGGGAAATTTTATGGGTTCCAACTAAAGTTTTTTTAAATAAATTGTGAGATTAAACTGCAGGGCCGTAAGATTTATTTTTACCATCATCCCCAAAAAGAATTTTAATCATCCTGAATCACTAACATTGACAGCACAAAAGTTTGTTGGAATATTTTGGTGATACAAGGTGTGCTACAATACACCACTTAAATGTATAGACTAAGCGAGGTCACGGTGTTTGTGAGGATTATTAAAAGTAAATTAGATTAAATTAAATATATAAAATAAAATAAATGAATAAAAAAATTCTTGTCGTCTGGACTCTGGCGTCCAGAGTAACGGTCTTATCAATAAAATAAAATGATAAAATAAAATAAAATAAAATTAAATAAATAAATACATAAAAAGTTCTTGGTGTCGGGAATCTGGCGTCCAGAGTAACGGTCTTGTCAATAAAATAAAATAAATAGAATAAAATAAAATTAAATTAAATAAATAAATAAATAAAAAGTTCTTGTCGTCTGGACTCTGGCGTCCAGAGTAACGGTCTTGTCGATAAAGTCTCCATCTATACTTCTAAACAGTTGTGTCTTTTTATCTCTCTTCATTTCTTCATTTCATACCGCAAGACTATTTTCCCATAAATTGGTGACCCCGACGTGATATGAACACGCCAGACTATTTCCCCATAGGTTTAAACCTCAGCCAATCAACAGCCCGAATACGTGGCTGGTTAACTACTTAATCGCTGATATTGAGAGATGTCCATTTGCAATCATTGACAAAGGACCTGTAAGACTGTGGAGCACCAAGGAACAACCAAATGATTCTTTACTAAGGATCGTTCTCTGCTTAACACAAAGGATCTCAGCTGGACAAACGCTCTTACTTGAAACCTAAAGGATGGCCACTAAAATCGCAACAAAGTTTTTAAAAAGAATTAAATTCATACATTCAAAAGAAAACTAGCATTACACACAGTCAACATAGGCTCTGGTGCTGCAATGATGACCAGTAATTTTGTCGTGGGAGCCCTGTGTGCTCGGTGTTTGTCTGTATGAAGAAAATCCGAGTGTTGTATCCCACAATTTAAATGTGTAAAACTACGGAAATGTAGTTTCCGTAGAAAACAAAAGAAAGACAAAATTGATAAAAGAAACAACTTTATGTACATAATATTATAAACAAATTGGTATAATGATAGTCAATTTTTCTTTCATTGTGTTGCAGACTGTATGTGCCTATAGGTAGTTGTATGTGTAAAGTGCTTATGTATTGTTTACATTTGTTCGTTTGGATGTGTCACATTGTGCAGTTTTGTTAAAACAATGTCTGTGATTGAAACGTATTGTCGTATTGGAAAGGGAGAGAGAGAGGAGAGAGAGAGAGAGAGAGAGAGAGAGAGAGAGAGAGAGAGAGAGAGAGAGAGAGAGAGAAATATGAAACGAAAAAAGGAGACGGACCTGATTAATCATTTGTGTCTCCGAACAGCAACCTCTCCCCAGGCAAACTCTGTCGAGTTGGGAACAGTTTCCGCTCCCTCTTTGTCGAGTTGGGAAGCTTTTCAACTAAATGGGCCTTTTTATAATTGTTTTGTAATTGTCTACGTAATCAGTAAGTTAAATTTAAATTTAATATCGGAATTTTCAAATATCAGCTGTTTTCTAATGACGTAGATATCGGATGATTTTATTACCCGTGGCATTCCGATGACAATGCCGTTTTCTATTGACGTAGATATTGTCATCGGAATTTAAACAATTGTTTCTATTGTTGCTAAAATATTTCCAAACGAATTTTCTTTCTATTCTCTTTTGTTTACATAATTCAAAAGTTAACTCATGACATACAATTATAAAACTAGTTGTTTAAGAAAACTTAATTATTTTAATTTATTCAATTCCACATGCCGTAAAAATATTGAGGTTAACCCCTATAACTGCTATAAATTTATGAAAAATAAAGAGTATGATTACAATAATTTATTTATTTTCACTATCAATTGTTAAAAGAAATGGAAAAATTTTAAGAAATTCTTAGACTCTAAAAAAATGTTATGTTTGGTTGTAGGTACTGACAGAATGCGGGTGTGCTGGGGTGTGGGATTTTTTTAGTGAATCTCACCAAACGCGGCGACCGATTCGTCGGATTTTCGCGACTCAAAGGCAAATAGATTTCAACTGAATTATTAAAAGACTCTTATGATTCTCCTTTATGTAAACTTACAGGGGAACCTTAGCAAAAAATTTCCGCCAGTTTTTCTTTAAAAAAATCAATATTTTTTAACAGAATGTGAACTTGAAGTTATTTTTAAGCAGATGTTTTATACAGCATTCCTTTTAATTGAAATGTTTTTTTTAGATTATTGTATTTACCTCGTACCCCACGTGTATGGGTTAGGTACAAGGCCCTATTAATGTGGGATCACCCACAAACCGAAGTTCATTTTTTTAGATTACTACTACACTTAGCTCAGTCGGTAAAGCGTTCGGCTAGAAGCCATAAGATTCCTAGTTCGATACCGGCCCTCGCCAACTCAGCGTATGAGTAGCACAGAGATCTGTACGGTAAAGTAAGGAGCTGATGGTAGGTGTGGCGCACCACCTCAGACGCAAAAACAATCTCCTTGCTCTAGCGCTAGTGAAAAGGGGATAGACTCCCTCGCTGACTGGCTGATACCGACTTTAGGCCACCCCGACGACTTTACTTTACGACTACACAAGCAATGATAGAATTTTACAAAAGTCCCCAACCAAAAATAAATAGAATGTGCATGTCTTAAACATTTACAGTCAGTCACATTCCGCAAAAATAAACTAATGATTGATATAAAACAATGCCTAAAATAATTAATATTTTGCTTTATTTATGGATTTCAAATTAAAAAAAAAAGTCAATTGGGACGTAGTTTCGGTTACTGACAAACAGTCACATAATCTCCACTGTAATAAGATAAGTACAGCTAGCCAAATATGACAAATATTCCAGAGTTCGAATAAAAGGTTCCTTAGTCCGAAAAGAAGGTTCCCGAGTCCAAAAAGAAAGTTCCGGAGTCCGACAAGAAATACCTGGAGAAAGCCAGAGGGCACTTCGACTGAAACGTTGTACAGATAACAATGAAGGTGAGGACAATAGTCCGAATAATGCAAATAATACTAAATATGACTATATTAAAAGATGCCTTGTCACAACGCATTGGTTAATACATTATTATTTCCAGACATTTTATTGTAATGAGTTCGACCTTCTTAGAGCGCTTCATAAAAGTGGCCTTGTGCTAGAAACAATGTTAAGTTTAGAAAGTATCGATATATACGTAGAGCTGGACAGATTTTCGGTATTACATTCAAGTCACGTTGAAAGAAGCGGTTTCGCAAGTTCGCCGAAGTTAAGTAGCGATGAGCCTGTTCAATAATTAGATGGGGGACCATTGAGCATGGTACTGTAAGTAAGCAAATTTCAAAATGACTTGATTCGGCATTAAATGACCCAAAATGGGTTGATATGCCGTACAGCAAAAATCAACAGACTTCAGAGTAAAAATACTTTGCAAATGATTCTACTATAAGATTTTATTATATGTAATTTTACTATAAAATGCATTGGCTATGATTTGACAACACACATAAATTGGGAATGATTTTACGGTAATTTATGAGGAAGTGCGTCCCGGTCTCCTGCCTCAAAAATTGCTACCCGGTGACTATCAAAATAACGACCCCAGCTCGTCGTAATTCTTGTTTATTTATCGAAATGTGTCGTAATTCTTGTTTAGATATGAAGATGGCTATATAGTTTTGAATAGACTGAGATAGATAGATAAACAAACAAAATAATATAGATAGATACGAACAAATGGAGATAGATAGATAGATAGATAAACAAACAAAATAATATAGATAGATATGAACAAATGGAGATAGATAGATAGATATTTTCGACAAGTAAATGTATTGGGGGGGGGTCGTTCTTTTTTTGTCGTTTATTTAAACTAAAAACAAGACATTAAACAAACATGAATAAAAGAAAATGTTAGTATTTAAAGTATGAAGAAATTGAGATAGATAGATAGATAGATATGAAGATGGATAGTTTTAAATAGACTGAGCTGGGTCGTTATTTTAATAGTCACCGGGTAGCAATTTTGGGGTCAGGAGACCGGGACGCACTTCCTCATAAATTACCGATTTTACTATAAAAATGATTGTACTATAAAATGATTTTACTATAAAAATGTATTAGTTACTATGAAGTGCATTGGAAAAGGTTTTAGTATAAAAATGCACTGAAAATGGTTTTACTATAAAAATGCATTGATAATGGATTTTCTACAAAATGCATTCAATATAATTTTACAATACAAATATATTGGAAGTGATTTTTCTACAAATGCGTAGGACATTATTTTATTATAAAATACATAAATTATTTTGCTATGAAATTCATTGTAAATTATTTTACTATGAAATGGATTAATAATGGATTTACTATAAAATTCATTTGATTTTGATTTTATGATTATAAAAATGAATTGGGCATGATTTTTATAATGAATGTATAAGAAATGATTTTACGATAAAAATGCATTGTAAACTATTTTAGTACAAATGCATTGGAAACATTTTTTTATTATAAAATGCACTGGAACATTGTGGTTCAACATTTATCCATTTGGCCGGCTATAGAAAACTGAAAAACTTCCCAACTATTAATATAGATTTGAATGAAACTGTCTTGGGGCATTGGTTAATAACGTTATTATTGTCAGCCATTACTAGTGTAGTTATTTAGATTTTTACTGGGTATTTTATACTGGAGGTCTTTGTACCAGAATAAACTAAGCTTAGAAACAATAGATATAAATACATTTTTTCTTATATCTTGCCACATAAAAGAAAGAAAGAAAAAAGAAGGAAACAAAGAAACTTTTTATTGTCGTGATTTTCATTTTCCTTTTAACGTCGAAATTTCTGCATTGATATCGATGCAAACATTTTTTATTTTATTTAAAAGATTTCCTTACAATTCTTATGGGCGGATTCAGTGCAGAATTTCTGATTTAAATTATCGGAACTTACCAAAAAGTAAATCCAGCGAATGTAAAGTCTCCATCGAATTAATCTGATGCAACTAGTAATACCATAATTAAAAAAATTCCTTTGATATACTCACTAGACAAGAATCTTCATTTAGAAAAATGAGTTCAATCTCTTTCTGTCTTTTTTCTTCTTATTAGAATGATAAGAAGGTCAATCATTGATTCTGTGGCCTGATATGTTGTTATTAATTGAGATTTTGTACGAAATCATAAATTGAGCAAGTTTTCACTAAAACGTATTGGAAATTATCTTACTATAAACATGTATTGAAGATGATTTTACTTTTAAATATATTGGAAATGATTTTACTATAAAGATGTGTATCAAATGATTTTATTACTAAATGTATTAGAAATTAGTTGACTATAAAAATGTGTATCAAATGATTTTACAATAACATTTATTAGAAATTATCTTACTATAAAACTCCTTGGGAAACATTTTACTATAAGATATATTGAGAATGTTGCCTTAAAATATATTAGAAATTATTTTACTATAAAATGTATTAGAAATTATTTTATTATAAAACTAATTGGAATTGATTAGCCTAGAAAATACATTGCAAATTATTTTCCAATAAAATATATTAGAAATTATTTAACAATAAAATGCGTTCAAAATGTATTAGAAATGTTTTTACTACAAAATAGCTTCGAAATAATTTTACTATAAAATGCATTGGAAATTATATCATTAGAAATATTCATTAGAAATTATGTTTATTATAAAATAACTTGGTAATGATTTTACAAGAGGTATTCACTAGAAATTATTTTATCACAAAATACGTTAGAAATGATTTTAATATAAAAATGCATTGGAAATGATTTTAAAATGATTATTATAAAAATGTATTGGAGATAATTCTAAAATAAGATGCATTGAAAATGATTTTTACTATATTTACTACATTGGAAATTATTTTCCTGTAAAATGTATTTGAAATGATTACATTACAAAATGTATTCATAGTGGATTTATTAGTTATCTCCCCACACAACTTGTGTGAAGATGTTTATAGTGCTAGTGCAATGATAGCCCTATTAAAATGTTTTGTAAATTCCACAAAATGACAATTTATATCCTAGAGTGGCCACAGCGTGATTATAAATGTTTGCTTATCTATTGCCTTAGCGATAGATCAGGCAAACATTTATACACACAAACACATGTTTCAACTTCTGTTTTATTTAGTCGCAGAGTTTATATGTCATTTGTTGCCGAGAAGTAGAGGAATTTTTACGTATTCCTGTTATATTATTGGCGGAAAAAGAACGAGAGAAATCCAACGCAGCTGATCAACCTAAAGTTCTCTGGGAAGATCAGTAAAAGTGCCAGTGAAAAGACAAAAATTGAGAAATCTGTTGAAAGGACGAAAACGGAGAAATCCCCCGAAAGGACAAGAATTGAGAAATCCCTGAAAAGACAAAAATTGAGAAATCCCCCGAAAGGACAAAAATTGAGAAATTCGTTGAAAGGACGAAAACGGAGAAATCCCTTGAAACGACAAAAATTGAGAAATCCATTGAAAAGATAAACATTAAGAAATCCATTGAAAAGACAAACGGGTAATTCCATGTCAAATCATCCAGAAAAATATAAAATTGTCACCCACTCCCTTCAACTTTTCTGAATTCCCCCACCCCCAGATATGGACTATGTTAACGTTAGACAATCCCCACAATTTGAGCTTCCAATACCAAATATTGGCGGAGTTATATCGATTTTTAGCTCTCCAAATTTGGTGGGGTTGGTGAAAAATGGCGACATTTTGTAATCTATTTTTGTCTATTTAAAATGTGTTCTAGAGCTTATAGAAGCATTTTGGCCCAAGGAATCCAAAAATGCTATAAAAAGTCTTAAAGTAACCAATTTTAAGTTATTGATGATTTCTGATTTTTCATAGCAAGATCAATATCATGATGTGATACTGAATCTATGACAATGTTTTTCTATTACTATTTCACATATTTTGAACATTATTTGTGCGACAAAGATACTTTGATTTTTGCTCAGAACCGAAGCAACAATATCAGTTAGAATTTTGCAAATCAGAAATCATTAATTAATGTACGTATTCATGTTATACTGTTGGTGGAAAATGAATGATAGAAATTCAGCGCAGCTGATTAACCTTAAAATTGTCAGGGAAGAATGGTTAGAATTTTGAAAACCAGAAGTAATCAATTAATGTACGTTTTCATCTAACATCAGTTAGAATTTTGCAAATTAGAAATTATTAATAACTTAGAAATGATTAAGTTTAAGACCTTTTAATAACGTTTTTGGATTCCTTGGGCCAAAATGCTTTTATAAAGCAATTTTTAGCAGTAGGGAAGCTCTAGAACTCTTTTTACAGACAGAAATAGATTACAAAACGTCGCCTTTTGGAGTGCTAAAAATCAACATAAATTCGCTAATTTTTGGA
>CM042150.1:82651036-82686036 GCA_023376005.1 Doryteuthis pealeii
ATAAAATATTTGTCATATATATATATATATATATATATATATATATATATATATATATATATATATATATATATGTGTGTGTGTGTGTGTGTGTGTGTGTGTGTGTGTGCCATGTAAATATTTCCGTTTTAGATTTCAATTATTATAATGATGACGGCATAAACAAAAGGTCAGTCGTGGCTGTTACAAAAGCCGAGTGGTTGTCAAATATAGACATGAATAGACTGAGATAAGTATTTTCATATATATGAACGCGATCAAACAAATTACTATACAGATAGTTACAGAATGATAATATATATATATATATATATATATATATATATATATATATATATATATATATATATTATAGTGTACAATATATTTAAGGTGGAATTGTTACCATTGGTTTGAAAACCAATGGTAACAAACCTACCTTTTGTTTAATTCCAGATGTATAAATGAAAGAATGCTGCCCAAATACCACCCCATATATATATATAATATATATATATATATATATATATATATATATATATATATATATAATATATGTGTGTGTGTGTGTGTGTAGTATATTAAGAAAGAATGAAAAAAAACACAGGTTTAAATGAGTTAAATCGTGAGTTTATTGGCCGACGCTGCAGTGTTTCGATCTATTAATTAGATCATGTTCAGGGCATTTGTTGGTGTATGGAAGGTAATAAGAAATATTTATCACAGAATAACGAGAAAAGCGAGTGGTAGTCCTTGTTATTCAGTCTGTTTAAAATTTGAGGTTTGAATTTGAGGACTGAATAACAAGGACTACCACTCGCTTTTCTCGTTATTCTGTGATAAAAAAAATTTCTTATTACATTCCATATACCAACCAATGCCCTGAATATGATCTAATTAATAGATCGAAACACTGCAGCGTCGGACATTAAACTCACCACTTAACTCATTTAAACCTGTGTTTTTTCATTCTTTCTTACTATACTACATACCGTCGGATTCACTTCCTTTTCTTCACACACACACACACACACACACACACACACACACACACACACACATATATATATATATTATATTATAGCGTACAATATATTTAAGGTGGAATTGTTACCATTGGTTTGAAAACCAATGGTAACAAGCCTACCTTTTGTTTAATTCCAGATGTATAAATGAAAGAATGCTGCCCAAATACCACCCCATATATATATATATATATATATATATATATATATATATATATATATATAGAGAGAGAGAGAGAGAGAGAGATTAGATTAGAGATGGTGTGTCCACATGTGTAAATTTTCATTTCGGGATATGTACTTGCTGCATCTTTATCTCGTCTATGTCAACTTTATTCCAGACTACAACGACATCACTCACTGCGATTTTGTGTTGAGATTGGATCTGAACATTTTCAAGGAATATCTATTAATAATGGAGATTCGCTTCCGGTTTTTTCCTGTAACAAAAAATACGTCACTGCCTACGTTACATTACCCCAAATCGTCATAACATAGAATAAATACACTCAAAATCGAACATGCAACATTAGACAGTCCTCATTTTTTTTTAAAACAAGTTTTATTAAATACATGAATGGTATTATATATCTATATATAGTTTGTTTTATTTTAATACATATTTAAAGTTTACATTTCAAATTGTTTTAATTTTTAATCCTTTAATGAATTTGATGATTTTACTTACTTAGGGTACAAACTCGCTGACATTAAATTTTTTACTCCCACCCCTCAGGCAATATGTTTCAAAAATCTATTTTTACATCGCCCGGAGTGTGTTTTTTTATTTTGTACTAGTATCAATAAAAGCCAAACATTTCTCTAGCGTACAAAGAGGGCGGACCAGAGTTTCAACTTCCCTGATAGGGTTCGCCTGGTGAAGGGAGTATGATGTTGTAAGACCCGAAACTCCCCGAGGAACCAAGTTTGACATCACTGATGACGCCCTCCAAAATGTAATAAAGTGCGTATATATTTAAAGACTAAGTTATAGTTAAGTATTTCCTTCTAGTCTCCTATTGTATACAAGTACCGAGCAAGTATCTGTGTAGCTGTTCGTATCCCTGGGCCAATATATAAGAATTTATTATCTAATCGTAAAATACACTGAGTGAATCTGGAAAGGAGGCGGCCTAATAACATGTCAGGTCCACCGGTGGAACAGATATAATGTTGCGAAACCCGAAATATGTAAGGATACTGGTGTAACATCACCAATTGCGTTTTTTTTTATTTTGCTAGTTGGGATAAACGAGTAATGGCCTAAATTTCGAGGCTAAGCGAAAATACACCCACCTCATTGGGTGTGAGGTACAATTTGTCAAGGAATAGATCTTTCCTTCATTGACTTGGAAATACCACTTCCCAACTTCCTGTTTTTGAGGCCCGTTCAAATGAAAACTGTAACACCGACAATAAGGTGTGATGTTTTAATGAATATATGCGTGGCATCTCTCTTCTTAAAGCTGCAAATGGCGGTCACACACGAGAGTTTGGGGGATTTTTTGAAAAGTGGCAGTTAGTTATTTATCAGAAGAGCGACAAATAACGACCTAAATTTGGGGGCTATGCGAAACTATCCGTCGATTAGAGTGGGCTATGATTTTTTAAAGAATAGATCTTTCCTTGATCGACTTGGAAATATCACTTCACAGTTTCCTAGAGCCGGTTTAGCTCAGCCAGTAGAGTGTTCAACTGGGAACCTCAAGGCTCCTTGTTCGATACCGTTGTAAGATTCAAAGTTATAACAAAGACATAACTAGTTGAAACATAACAAACTCCGACACGTTTGTGAGACAAAACATTTTATATAGATAACAGCACATGGAAATGATACACAAAATACAAGATAGTGTACATAAACATATATACATCAAAGGACTGGAGCGTCCGTACATAGAGATCACTTACTAAGAAGGGGGGGGGGCGAGGCCCCGCCGAGAAAGGGGTAGACAATAGGCTAACCAATGTGCTCGTTCCTGAGATGTAGCTTAAAGAGGAAGCAGCGTTTTTGAATGAACGCGCTTAACTACCAGATGTCCCCCTAGAGGGAACAAACAGCAACGCAGCGAGGAGATAACTCTTCCGGCAAAAGGAAGATAATTCCCTACACCATCAACTCAGCGTATGAGTAACACGGGGACCTGTGCGGTAAAGTAAGGAGTTGATGGTAGGTGTGGCGCTACACCTCAGACGTCAAAACAATATCCTTGGTCTAGGACAAGTGAAAAGGGGATATACTCCCTCACTGTCTGGTTGATATTGACATTAAACCACACCGATAACTTCAGATTGAAGTAGTAATATCGACAATAAAGTGAGTGGGATTCAAGGTTCCTTGTTCGATACCGGCCCACGTCAACTCAGCGTATGAGTAACACGGGAACCTGTGCGGTAAAGTAAGGAGCTGATGGTGGGTGTGGCGTTACACCCCAGATACTCCCTCACTGGTTGATATTGACATTAGGCCACATCAGATGGAAGTAGTAATAGGCCACATCGACAATAAAGTGAGTGGGATTCAAGATTCCTTGTTCGATACCGGCTCACGTCAACTCAGTGTATGAGTAACATATCGACAATAAAGTGAGTGGGACTTTTTGAATAACCTCATCTTATCATTATCTCGTCATCCCGTTTTCGTCTCTTTATTCGCGCCAATTTTCTTTGAGACGCCAGGAACACAGCAAAAAATATTTTTTAGGAGTAGTGTACTAAACAAATTAGCTGCATATTAGTTTAAACATATACACACAAAACTAAGTAATCATCAATATTTTATTTTTATATTTTCTATGTATTTGTTCGAGATTTTTTTTATATTTATATTATTTTCATTTTCCTGTATTTTTGTCAGAAAATGAGTGGGTGCCTTTTTTTTTTCTGAAGATTTACGGTCTTTCGGGTAGCAGGAAAACACATTAGTTTTCCCTACACGCCATATTGAGATTAACTCAGAAGAGGAGGTAATTGAAAAAGACGAAAACGAAATTGATTTCCCTCCGTCGGCAAATCAATTCATAAGACGTTACGAAAAGAAAAACATCTCGTTTAAAACTCATTCGACAAATTATCCTAATATAAATCATGAACGAACGCCTTCTGTCTCGTTCCTTCTTTCTTTCTTTCTTTCTTCTTTCTTTCTTTCTTTCTTTCTTTCTTACTGTTCCATTTTTCTTCTTTTTAATCTTTCCTACAATTCCCAACAATGATTTAAGCTGTTACGTTTGGAATGCTTGTCTCAAATTGTAGGCGTTCCATCGTGGTATAATGGTTAGCAAGGTTGTCTCGCAGATACTATTATTCCTCGCTGAATGTCCCATAATTGCGACCTTGTGTTACATCCTACCCGTGGTGAACGGTTTGGGTAAATATTTACCTTTGGATTCATAGGTAGGCGTTTGAGGCGTATTATAAGCCTTACGGACAGGGCGGAATTTGCTTTTCGATAACTGTTATTCCATCCAGGCAATTAAAATTGTTATTGGTATTTATTGGGCGTGTAGAAAGATTTCCAGCGAAAAAAAAAAACAAAGTTTTCATATGCGTATCCAATCTCTCGTCTCTAGATGAATACATAAAGGAATAAATAAATAAAATAATGGTTGGTTGGATTTTACGGCATACTAACCCTTGTTGGGTTATTTTATACTGAAAACATTTTGTTTTATTCATTCTTGTTGGGAATTCAATTTTTTTCAAACTCAATTTGTTTTTTCAAAAGCAATATTTTCAAACTCATTATTTAAACATTTTTTTAAAATTCGTTTTTTTATAAAAAATATCTACTTGACAACCTTGTATTGTTATATATTGTACAAATGGAAATATGAATTTCCGGTTTTATTAAACAAAGAAATATAACAACTTCCCGTTATCAGATCAAGAGATAAAAATGTGTAGGAGTAGCTATGAATATAAAAGAACCGAGGGCTCGAGACAGGTCAGTCGTCAGTCAGCCCCGGAGGTAGTCAACCGGAGAGAGAGTGAGGTGATCGGGGTCAGTAGTCGATGCGAGTTAGTTGGCCGAGCGGGACCTGGTGTAGTTGGTGTTGGAAAAGATAGCCTTAATATTTACCAACTGAAAAAGCTTGTCACCCAGAGATTTAATCGAAGGACCGAAAGTCTAAAGACTGAATATATTAATTAAACTGACCCTCTCTCTCGAATTTAAGAAGCTTGAATTTATTTCAATAAACTTCTGGAGGATAACTTTGGTGTTATTGTCATCTCTTACAACGAAGATAAAACTATTGCAATTTAGTACCGTGACGACGCCGCTACGCAACAGTATTACATCCTAGCTAAACTTGCAAATCGGTTGGAAAGTTAGGGTGACCCAGAAAAAACAGAACCCACACATTTTGTAATAAAACTGTTAATTTTAACTAGGGGGGGGGTTAAGGTTAGGGTTAGGGTTTTGGACTAGGGTTAGGGTTAGGGTGGGGGTTTAGGGGTAGTTTAATGGGAAAATAAATAATTTAGGTTCTTTTTTTTTCTGGGTCACCCTAATTTTCCGAGCGATTTGCAAGTTTAGCCCACATCCTACCCGTGGTGAACGGATTGGATAAATATTATTGTGCTTATCTTTTATCTTCTTTTGCCACTCCTCTGCTGGCCGGACATCTCTGCTATCTCTTTAATGTTGGTCTGGTTCTCTCTGATCTTCTGGTCTGCTCCCTTGGGACGTTTGGTACTTCTTTGTGTTCGTTGTTGTTTTTATTAACGAAAGATTTGGATATATTTCAGACATCTTTAGTTAACCATTACGCCCAGAAGAAATATTAATCTTAGAGTCACGTTTGGGTTAAATCGAACTTAACGGACCTAAATTTCACCATCGTATCTTACCCCGGGGCAGGTGGCTATACAGCTGCTTACTTGTGGGGTGTTGCTTACACGACTTGTTCAAGACTGTACGCAGCATCCTTGTGCAGCTCCCATCTAGTTTATTCTCAAGTCACCTCGTTAATGTCCAAGTAGTGCAGCCATACAGCAGTACAGATATAACCACAACCTGGAAGAATTGTCTCTTTAACTTGTCAGTGAGATCGGACCTCCGTATGACTGATAATCTGTTTGTGGCCGGCCATGCTTTTCCTATTCGTGTATTAACTCTCTTGTGTGTTTGTGTGTGTGTACATGCATGTGTGTATGTTATTTATATAAAAACTGGTGTCACTAAATTTGTTTGTATGGTCACTCGAATGTGTCACACTGAAATTCTATTAAAAACATATTGCTTAAAAATTTCATTCAAAACTATAAAGCTGGGATGTTTTTGCATCAGCATAACTTTATATATATATATATATATATATATATATATATATATATATATATATATATATATATATATCAGTTGGATGTGAGTGGGTGTAAGGGTAAAATCAGATTTTCCTATGATTGATAATCTGTCTATAGCAGACCATGCCTTCCCAATGTGTGCATTAACATTGCTTTCTGTGGATGAGATATTACTACCTAGGTACGTGAACTGGTTCACTAATTTTAGAGGATAACTGTTGAGTATGGAAATGTTTACTTCCTTTTTGTTTGTTTGTTTGTTTGTTTGTTTTGTTTTACAGCATATCAACCTCGGTGGGTCATTTAACGCCAACTCTCTGTGGATCATTTGCACACATATGACTTCAAGTAACCATTAATAATATTCCTTAATAAAAAGAGACACTACAGTTTCAAGTAACTATTCTTAATACAAATAATTTGTACACAATTATATGGTTTCAAGTATTCCTATCTAATACAGATTTTAAACAGGTATATTTGACACACATATGGGACACAAACAAGTATTACTAACCTCGGGTCAGAGAGGGCATTGGAGTAATAACAATAAAGGTGCACCCCTTACTCATCGGAGGTCTATAACGGGTCCCACCACCAGATGAAGTTTAGTGTCACACCCGGGATATCCTTTTTGGGAAGGGGGAGTTACTCTTCTGCTAGGTATACAACTAATGTATTCTAATACCCACAGACAGGGGGAGGTATCTGAAACATCACCAATGGTGAGTTGGTTGTTTTATTTTACGACATATAAACCCTTTAGGAAGCGCGTGGTGTAATGGTTAAAGTCATGGGAAATGGACTCGTCACCTCGAGTTCAAATCTTGGATGTGGTAATTGCATTTCACTTAGCGCTAATACTCTTGGGAAATGTATGAATCCTACTCTCCCCCCTACTATGGATAAATAGTAGGGTAGACTCGGCTCTTTAACATTGGTTAGGCAACCGGTCTAGGAGAAGGAAAAATCTGAATTCAAACCTGTTGAACTCCGCTTAAGAAATTGACCTTGCGTCACATACTGCTTGTGCAGAGGGGTTGGTAAATGTATATAAACACTTTTCGTGTCATTTAATGCCGAATCATTTTTGATAAACAAAGGACTGAGGCTTACAGTACTAAGTATTGCCTAAGTATTGAATAGATTCATCCCTGCTTAAATTCAGTGATCTAGCGGGAACTATAACTTTTAGTTTTGTTATCTAATTGATTGGTTGCCTATAAATTATATACGGTAGAGTAGAAATTAAAAATAACGGTAATTCTTAATCATGACCCCACCAAAAAAAAAAAAAAACCCCAACAAACCAAAAACAAAAAACAAACAAAAAAAAACAACAAAAAACGTGAAGGTAATTTTACGGTGCTTAGCCTTTCACTGACATTGTGACTGTTCTCTGTTAGCTGTAGATTTTTGAAGGATGCAGACGTGTTTCCAATATAGATATCTCATTCGCGCGTGATAATTAATTTGGGTTAAATAAAGACGTCTGAAAAATATACAAATCTTTGTTCCTTACTAAAAACAACAATGAAAATAGTGATAAAGAAGTTCCAAGAAGTCTCAAAGGAGCAGACCAGAAGAAAAAGGGAGAATCAGCCCAGATATCGAGATTGACGATAGCAGACCCAACCAGCATAGAAGAGACCACATAATAGACGAGTTGAACAAGAAGACATAACAAAAGAAGTACAATATGATAAGAAGGTAGAGTCTATACAACAGCGTGGCGATGTAATACGGGTGGTGAGGCTCCACTTCCTAATAGATTGGAGTTCTTGAAGCAATGTAAATAAAGTAAAGTCGTCGGGGCGGCCTAAAGTCGGTATCAGCCAATCAGCGAGGGAGTCTATCCCCGTTTCACTAGCGCTAGACCAAGGAGATTGTTTGGCATCTGAGGTGGAGCGCCACACATACCATCAGCTCCTTACTTTACCACACAGATCCCTGTGCTACTCATACGCTGAGTTGGCGAGGACTGGAATCGAACTAGGAACCATGTGGTTTCTAACGAACGCTTTATCGACTGAGATAACCCGACCCTTTAACTGTGTGCTAATTGTTTGTATTAAAACAGTTTACAAATTATTAGGACCGTATGACCTTTAGGCACCCCTTTTTGATCTCGATTAAGAAAGGTCATGTTTTTCATTTACAGCGTCAATATTCGGTTGTTTTAACAGACGATTTTTAGATTCTAATTTTTTTATAAAACTAACCCCTAACCCTAACCCCTAACCCCTAAACAACAACCGGATATTGATGATGTAAATGAAAAACATGTCCTTTCTTAATCGAGATAAAAAAGGGGTGCCTAAAGGTAAGTCGTCGGGGTGGCCTAAAGTCGGTATCAGCCAGTCAGCGAGGGAGTCTATCCCCTTTTCACTAGCGCTAGACCAAGGAGATTGTTTTAGCATCTGAGGTGGAGCGCCACACCTACCATCAGCTCCTTACTTTACCGCACAGATCCCTGTGCTACTCATACGCTGAGTTGGCGGGGACCGGTAATATGGTCTAATTATTAGTTGTATTAAATATGAAAATTGCTTGGAAAATATCTGATTATGGTATTTAACAGCTCATCAAGGATGAAACCAGCCAACCAACCAACCAACCAACCAACCAACCAACCATCAAACTAACCAAAGCGATTACCAGATAGCACATAACCATTGAAGCAACAAGGAGACAGTTCGTGTAAAGTCTTGAGTTAAAACATGAATGTGTGTCCTATCTGCCCACGCTAGAGAGACAAACCTCAGCTTTTCTTAGACGACATGACGAATACGAAGCATGCTTTTGTGATGAAGAATTTATCACGCATTTTATTTCGGCGTCAGTGATTCATTTGCATAAAAATATTAAAAACGGATCGGTTTTATTCCATTAAGCAAAAAGACGAAATGTTTGTCACATTTATATTTCATGAAAGAGTTTGGTCAAAGAGAAATTTCAGGGCTATTCATTCCCCGATTATGCCCCTGGCATTATATATATATATATATATATATATATATATATAATATATATATACATATATATATATATATTATATATATTATGTGTGTGTGTGTGTGTGTGTATGTGAGCATGTGTGTATGTTGGGAGCTTTATACAGACCGAATTATGCATGGAAAATACGTTAGTCAATACTCCAAAAATATAAATATCTATTAGCGTAAAACGCTTGCATATTTATATATATATATATATATTAATATATTATATATATATATATTGATGTAACACACATNCACACCATACTATATATTTATTGGAGCATGCACACGTACGCACACACACATAAATATACATATTCGTTATCAGTCTCTGTCTCTCTGTCTCTGTTTCTATCTCTCCACTTCTCTCTCTCTCCCTCTCCTATCTCCTATCTCTCTCTCCTCTCTCTCTCTCTCTCTCTCTATATATATATATATATATATATTAATTTGTCCGACTTACCAAGGAATTGCAAAAATTTGGCATCCTAGTATAGATATATATATATATTTTTTTATTGAATATAGCGGCTATATTCTCAAGGGTTTGTAACTTATTTCCTGCCAATCACCCACATCTTTCCTTAAATACCCCTTCTAATACCCCCTCCACACCATACTGGTTCCTTTATCACATTTTCTTTGTTAAAATAGAACACAGAACAAACGGATCAATTACAACCACCCCAAGTATTATATTCTTTGTTCTCCTCGAATATATATATATATGGTTGGCATCCTTCCGTCTACGAAAGACGATGGCGTAGTGTCAATTTTTGTTAACTTGACTCCTAGCCTGGGCGGTTTCATATGGTGGATGAGCTGTTGCCGTGCAAAGTTATTTTTGAAAGTCTTAAACGGCATGTTTAATTCATTTGCAGACGTGACCACGCTGGCATTTATATATATATTATATATATATACTATATATATATATTATTATATATATATATATATATAATATTTACACTAAAAAAAGACAGAAGCAGACGATATCAGGACAAACTATTACAGATGATCTAGGTTTCTTATACACCTGCACAAACTGAGTCCCTGCTATATAGTCTAGAGAAGGCAGCATTGAACATTGGCCTTCATGTGAATTCCGATAAAACAGTATATATATGCTTTAAAAAGAAAGGAGACATCTTCCACTCAACGGTAAGCCTCTAAAGCCGTAGAACAATCACGAACCTGGGTAGTAATATCACTTTCACAGAAAGCGATGTTATGCACGCATAGGGAAGACGTTCTGCTATAGACATTATATGGAAAACGTTATATGGAAATCTCACCGACTATTTAAAGCCCCTATCACATAAACCATCCGAGTAAGACGGACAAGACATGCTGGACACTGCTGGTGAGATAGAACCCATAAGTATCGTCCTACAATGGGAACCAGCATATGAACAGGCCAGTGCGGGTCTATATATATATTTACCACCCCTCCGCACGAGCAGGATCTGACACAAGGTCAATTTCTTAAGCGGAGTTTAACAGGTTTGAATCTTGAGTTTTCCTTCTCCTAGACCGGTTGCCTAACAAGGTTAAAGAGCCAGTCTGCCCTACTATTTCCATAGCTGGGAGGAGAGTAGAATTCATACCTTTCCCAATAATTTAGCGCTAAGTGAAATGCATTACCACATCCAGGATTTGAACTCGGGGCGACGAAGTCCATTCCTATGACTTTAACATTACTACTTGTGCAGTCGTATATTGTGCGGGTCGTATAACAAAGACATACATAGACAGCTCTGTACAGATACTGGATGCTGCGTAGAGGACCTACCAGAGACAATGAGTGATAGGATGGTTGGCGAGAGGGTTGTATGGATATCCGTGCTGCTTGCGCGAAATGATGATGATGATGATGAGTATTTTAGGAAAAATGACGAAAAGATTTATGTTGAAAGCATAATATACTATTTCAGGGAACCTAGAGGAATTATCTATTCGTTCCCATCTTCAGATGCAATTTCTTTTCCTAATATAATTCTGCTCTGTGACCCTGACAATAAGAGCACACGTTGAATCTGTAAATTGCGACAACAAAAGTCTATTACATTTTTGTTACAAAACAAGGATAAAACGATTTTTAAAGAGGAACCCTATTTTTGATATCATCAAGACTATCCAAACACCAGCATTGTTAAGATCAGCTAGAATATTCAGAAGAGTCCTGGAGACCTAAAGAGACTTAGATACAACTCAGCCTCCTGTGAAGTATCAGTAACTCGAATATGAAAAACTCTCATGAAACAATTATATATAATTAATTAATAATTTAATAATAAAGGATTGGAAATCAGAGTAATAATTGAGACCATCCAGACAACAGCATTGTTAAGATCGGTACAATACTCTGGAGACCTGAGCAGACTTGCTGTCCTTCTGCCTCCGTGTGAAGTACCACCAGATAACGCCGGTGTGAAAACTCTCAGGATGTGAATAATATAATATATGTTGGCATCCTCGTCTATTAAAGACGATGGTTTTCACTGGAGTCTGAGTGACAACAAGTCTCCTCACGTCTCCAGGACTCTTCTGAGTATTCTGGCAGATTTGCAGTAGTGTGGCACTGTTCTGAATTGGTTTCAATCCTTCCTCTGATTTCCAAACTTTCAAACCCTCTTTCAATTCCTTATGGGCATGCTTCCAAGTGCACTACTACATCTCTCTCTAAAGCAGAGAAAAAATGAAGAGTTATTCTTAAGATTTTATTAAATAAGCTCTTTGCAACATTCCAAAACAAACACATGGACCCAGAGAAAATTGAAACTATATAAATGCACGGGAATATCACTTATTCTGGAACATTTGTCGTTAGAAAAATCACAGATAGATAGATAGATAGATAGATAGATAGATATGAGAAAACGATGAATGAATGAATAGGAAGAAACATAGAGGAAAGAAAAATACATAGAAGAAAGAAAGAGAAAGAAAGAAGAAAGAAGAGAAGTCTCAATTGAACCACAAGGATGGGAGAAGCAAAAAATTAAGCTAAAGAGAAAGAAAGAAAGAAAGAAAGAAAAGAAAGAAAGAAGAAAGAAAGATATGAAGCAATCATAATGGTATATAGAAAGAAAGAAAGAAAGAAAGAAGAAGATAAGTCTCAATTAAACAAGGATGGAGAGAGCCAAAAATTAAGCTAAAGAGAAAAGAAAGAAAAAAGAAAGATATGAAGCAAATCATAATGGTAAAGAAAGAAGAAAGAAAGAAAGAAAGAAAGAAGAAAGAAAGAAAAGAAAGAAAGAAGAGAAGTCTCAATTAAACAAGGATGGAGAAGCAAAAAAAGCTAAAGAAAAAAAAGAAAAAGATATGAAGCAAATCATAATGGTATAATAGAAGAAAGAAAAGAAAAAAAGAAAGAAAGAAAGAAAGAAAGAAGAAAGAAAATAGAAGAGAAGTCTCAATTAAACAAGGATGGAGAGAGCAAAAAAATAAGCTAAAGAGAAAGAAAGAAAGAAAGATATAAAGCAAATCATAATGGTAGAAAGAAAGAAAGAAAGAAAGAAGAGAAGTCTCAATTAAACAAGGATGGAGGGAGCAAAAAATTAAGCTAAAGAGAAAGAAAGAAAGATATGAAGCAAAGCATAATGGTATAAAGAAAGAAAGAAAGAAAAAGAAAGAAGAGAAGTCTCAATTAAACAAGGATGGAGAGAGCAAAAAAATAAGCAAAAGAGAAAGAAAGAGAAAGATATAAAGCAATCATAATGGTAGAGAAAGAAAGAAAGAAAGAAAGAAGAAGAAAGAAGAGAAGTCTCAATTAAACAAGGATGGAGGGAGCAAAAAATTAAGCTAAAGAGAAAGAAAGAAAGATATGAAGCAAATCATAATGGTAGAAAGAAAGAAAGAAAGAAAGAAAGAAAGAAAGAAAGAAAGAAGAGAAGTCTCAATTAAACAAGGATGGAGAGAGCAAAAAAATAAGCTAAAGAGAAAGAAAGAAAGAAAGATATAAAGCAAATCATAATGGCATAAAGAAAGAAAGAAAGAAAGAAAGAAGGAAGGAAGGAAAGCGAGATAAGGGAAATTGCATCAACCAAAGATGGAATGCACGAAAATATTGAAGAAATAGCAAATACAGTCGAAAGAAGTAAAAGAAAGAATTTTTTTTGTCATCCCCAGAGTCATGTATTGTAGTCGCGTGGCGTGTTTCTAGGCAACAGAGATGTCAGCAAATATTTGTTCTCTGTGGGCACTTCTCACTTTTGACCTTTTAGGACATTCTCAATTTTTGACTTTCGATGCATTTCACAATGCTTGTTCTTTGCAGAGCATTTCTTATTTTTTGTCTTTTAAATGCATTTTTCCAATTTTTTCCTTTCAAGGGATTTCTCAATTTTTATCCTTTTGGTGGATTTCTTAATTTTTGTCATTTTGGGGGATTTCTCAATTTTTTGTTCTTTATGGGGATTTCTCAATTCTTATCCTTTTGAGGGATTTCTTAATTTTTGTCCTCTCGGGGAATTTCTCAATGTTTGTCCTTTCGGGGGATTTCTCAATTTGTGTCCTTTCGGAGGATTTCTCAATTTTGTACCTTTCGAGGGATTTCTCAATATTTGTCATTTTGGGGGATTTCTTAATTTTTATCCTCTCAGGAGATTTCTCAATATTTGTCCTTTCAGGGGATTTCTCAATTTTTGTCCTTTCAGGCAATTTCTTAATTTTTGTCCTTTCAGGGGGTATTTGTCATTTGGGTGGATTTCTTAATTGTTGTCCTCTCAGAGGATTTCTCAATGTTTTCCTTTCCAGGGATTTCTCAATTTTGGACCTTTCGGTGCATTTCTTAATGTTTGGGAATTCCATGTCAAATCATCCAGACCATGTCACCCATTCCCTTCAATTTGTCTTATATTTTGCCAGGTGTGTATCGTTAACGTTAAACAAGCCCCAAAATTTTAACTTCCAATTCCAAAAATTAGCGAATATATGTTGATTTTTAGCACTCCAAAAGGCGACGTTTTGTAATCTATTTATGTTTGTAAAAAGAGTTCTAGAGCTTCTCTACTGCTAAGAATTGCTTTATAAAAGCATTTTGACCCAAGGAATCCAAAAACGCTATCAAAAGGTCTTAAACTAAATCATTTCTAAGTTATTAATAATTTCTGATTTGCAAAATTTTAACTGATGAAAACGTACATTAATTGATTATTTCTGATTTTAAAAGTTCTAACCGTTTCTTCCCTGACAACTTTAAGGTTAATCAGCTGCGCTGCATTTCTATCATTCATTTTCCGCCAACAGTATAACATGAATACGTACATTAAGTAATGATTTCTGATTTGCAAAATTCTAACTGAAATTGTAGCTTCGGTTCTGAGCAAAAATCAAAGTATCTTTGTCGCACAAATAATGTTCAATATATGTGAAATAGTAACAGAAAAACATTGTCATAGATTCAGTATCACATCATGATATTGATCTTGCTATGAAAAATCAGAAATCATCAATAACTTAAAATTGGTTATTTTAAGACTTTTTATAGCATTTTTGGATTCCTTGGGCCAAAATGCTTCTATAAGCTCTAGAACACATTTTAAATAGACAAAAATAGATTACAAAAAGTCGCCATTTTTCACCAACCCCACCAAATTTGGAGAGCTAAAAATTGATATAACTCCGCCAATATTTGGTATTGGAAGCTCAAATTGTGGGGATTGTCTAACGTTAACATAGTCCATATCTGGGGGTGGGGGAATTCAGAAAAGTTGAAGGGAGTGGGTGACAATTTTATATTTTTCTGGAAGATTTGACATGGAATTACCCGTTTGTCTTTTCAATGGATTTCTTAATGTTTATCCTTTCAATGGATTTCTCAATTTTTGTCGTTTCAAGGGATTTCTCAATTTTTGTCCTTTCGGGGGATTTCTCAATTTTTGTCATTTCGGGGGATTTCACCGTTTTCGTCTTTTCAAAGGATTTCTCAATTTTGTCATTCCGAGGGATTTCTCAATTTTTGTCATTTCGGGGGATTTTCACCGTTTTCGTCTTTTCAAAGGATTTCTCAATTTTTGTCATTCCGAGGGATTTCTCAATTTTGTCATTTCGGGGGATTCACCGTTTTCGTCTTTTCAAAGGATTTCTCAATTTTTGTCATTCCGAGGGATTTCTCAATTTTTGTCATTTCGAGGGATTTCACCGTTTTCGTTTTTCCAAGGGATTTCTCAATTTTCGTCCTTTCAAGGGATTTCCCAATTTTTCTCCTTTCAGGGGATTTCTCAATTTTTGTCCTTTCGTGGGATTTCACAGTTTTCGTCCTTTCAACGGATTTCTCAATGTTTGTCTTTTCACTGGCACTTTTACTGATCTTCCAGAGAACTTTAGGTTGATCAGCTCCGTTGGATTTCTCTCGTTCTTTTTCCGCCAATAGTATAACAGGAATACGTAAAAATTCCTCTACTTCTCGGCAACAAATGACATATAAGGTCTGCGACTAAATAAAACAGAAGTTGAAACATGTGTTTGTGTATAAATGTTTGCCTGATCTATCGCTAAGGCAATAGATAAGCAAACATTTATAATCACGCTGTGGCCACTCTAGGATATAAATTGTCATTTTGTGGAATTTACAAGACATTTTAATAGGGCTATACATTGCACTAACACTATTAACATCTTCACACAAGTTTTGTGGGGAGATAACTAATAAATCCACTATGAATACATTTTGTAATATAATCATTTCAAATACATTTTACAGGAAAATAATTTCCAATGTAGTAAATATAGTAAAAATCATTTTCAATGCATTTTATTTTAGAATTATCTCCAATACATTTTTATAATAATCATTTTAAAAAACATTTTCAATGCATTTTTATATTAAAATTATTTCTAACGTATTTTGTGATAAAATAATTTCTAGTGAATACTTCTTGTAAAATCATTACCAAGTTATTTTATAATAAAGATAATTTCCAATGAATATTTCTAATGATATAATTTCCAATGCATTTTATAGTAAAATTATTTCCAAGCTATTTTGTAGTAAAAACATTTCTAATACATTTTGAACGCATTTTATTGTTAAATAATTTCTAATATATTTTATTGGAAAATAATTTGCAATGTATTTTCTAGGCTAATCAATTCCAATTAGTTTTATAATAAAATAATTTCTAATACATTTTATAGTAAAATCATTTCTAATATATTTTAAGGCAACATTCTCAATATATCTTATAGTAAAATGTTTCCCAAGGAGTTTTATAGTAAGATAATTTCTAATAAATGTTATTGTAAAATCATTTGATACACATTTTTATAGTCAACTAATTTCTAATACATTTAGTAATAAAATCATTTGATACACATCTTTATAGTAAAATCATTTCCAATATATTTAAAAGTAAAATCATCTTCAATACATGTTTATAGTAAAATAATTTTCAATGCGTTTTAGTGAAAACTTGCTCAATTTATGATTTCGTACAAAATCTCAATTAATAACAACATATCAGGCCACAGACTCAATGATTGACCTTCTTATCATTCTAATAATAAGAAAAAAGACAGAAAGAGATTGAACTCATTTTTCTAAATGAAGATTCTTGTCTAGTGAGTATATCAAAGGAATTTTTTTTAATTATGGTATTACTAGTTGCATCAGATTAATTCGATAGAGAATTAGTGCTGGATTTACTTTTTGATAAGTTCCGATAATTTAAATCAGAAATTCTGCACTGAATCCGCCCATAAGAATTGTAAGGAAATCTTTTAAATAAAAAAAATAAAAAATTTGCATCGATATCAATGCAGAAATTTCGACGTTAAAAGGAAAATGAAAATCACGACAATAAAAAGTTTCTTTGTTTCCTTCTTTTTTCTTTCTTTCTTTTATGTGGCAAGATATAAGAAAAAATGTATTTATATCAATTGTTTCTAAGCTTAGTTTATTCTGGTACAAAGACCTCCAGTATAAAATACCCAGTAAAAATCTAAATAACTACACTAGTAATGGCTGACAATAATAACGTTATTAACCAATGCCCCAAGACAGTTTCATTCAAATCTATATTAATAGTTGGGAAGTTTTTCAGTTTTCTATAGACGGCCAAATGGATAAATGTTGAACCACAATGTTCCAGTGCATTTTATAATAAAAAGAATTTCCAATGCATTTTACTAAAATAGTTTACAATGCATTTTTATCGTAAAATCATTTCTTATACATTCATTATAAAAATCATGCCCAATTCATTTTTATAATCATAAAATCATATCTAATGAATTTTATAGTAAATCCATTATATATCCATTTTATAGTAAAATAATTTACAATGCATTTCATAGCAAAATCATTTATGTATTTTATAATAAAATAATGTCCTACGCATTTGTAGAAAGATCACTTCCAATATATTTGTATTGTAAAATTATATTGTATGAATTTTGTAGAAAATCCATTATCAATGCATTTTTATAGTAAAACCATTTTCAGTACATTTTTATACTAAAACCCTTTCCAATGCACTTCATAGTAACTAATACATTTTTATAGTAAAATCATTTTATAGTACAATCATTTTTATAGCAAAATCGGTAATTTATGAGGAAGTGCGTCCCGGTCTCCTGCCTCGAAAATTGCTACCCAGTGACTATTAAAATAACGACCCAGCTCAGTCTATTCAAAACTATCCATCTTCATATCTATCTATCTATCTATCTATCTATCTATCGCAATTTGTTCATACTTTAAATACTAAGATTTTCTTTTATTCATGTTTGTTTAATGTCTTGTTTTTAGTTTAAATAAACAAGAATTACGCAAAAAAAAAAGAAGCGACCCCCCCCCCCAAATACATTTACTTGTCGAAAATATCTATCTATCTCCATTTGTTCATATCTATCTATATTATTGTGTTTGTTTATCTATCTATCTATCTCAGTCTATTCCAAACAATATATCCATCTTCATATCTAAAAAAGAATTACAACACATTTCGATAAATAAACAAGAATTACGACGAGCTGGGGTCGTTATTTTGATAGTCACCGGGTAGCAATTTTTGAGGCAGGAGACCAGGACGCACTTCCTCATAAATTACCGTAAAATCATTCCCAATTTATTTGTGTTGTCAAATCATAGCCAATGCATTTTATAGTAAAATTACATATAATAAGTCTTATAATAGAATCACTTGCAAAGTATTTTTACTCTGAAGTCTGTTGATTTTTGCTGTACGGCATATCAACTCATTTCGGGTCATTTAATGCCGAATCAAGTCATTTTGATATTTGGTTACGTACAGTACCATGCTCAATGGTCCCCCATCTAATTATTGAACAGGCTCATCACTACTTAACTTCGGCGAACTTGCGGAACCGGTTCTTTCAACGTGACTTGAATGTAATTCCGGAAATCTGTCCAGCTCTACGTATATATCGATACTTTCTAAACATAACATTGTTTCTAGCACAAGGCCACTTTTATGAAGCGCTCTGAGAAGGTCGAACTCATTACAATAAAATGTCTGGAAATAATAATGTATTAACCAATGCGTTGTGACAAGGCATCTTTTAATATAGTCATATTTAGTATTATTTGCATTATTCGGACTATTGTCCTCACCTTCATTGTTATCTGTACAACGTTTCAGCCGATGTGCCCTCCGGCTTTCTCCAGGTATTTCTTGTCGGACTCGGGAACTTTCTCGGACTCGGGAACCTTCTTTTTGGACTAGGGAACTTTCTATTCGGACTCTGGAATATTTGTCATATTTGTCTAGCTGTACTTATCTTATTACAATGGAGATTATGTGACTGTTTGTCAGTAACCGAAACTACGTCCCAATTGACTTTTTTTAATTTGGAATCCATAAATAAAGCAAAATATTAATTATTTTAGGCATTGTTTTAGATCAATCATTAGTTTATTTTTGCGGAATGTGACTGACTGTAAATGTTTAAGACATGCATATTCTATTTATTTTTTGTTGAGGACTTTTGTAAAATTCTATCATTGCTTGTGTAGTCGTAAAGTCGTCGGGGTGGCCTAAAGTCGGTATCAGCCAGTCAGCGAGGAAGTCTATCCCCTTTTCACTAGCGCTAGACCTAGGAGATTGTTTTTGCGTCTGAGGCGGAGCGCCACACCTACCATCAGCTCCTTACTTTACCGTACAGATCCCTGTGCTACACATACGCTGAGTTGGCGAGGGCCGGTCTCGAACTAGGAATCTTATGGCTTCTAGCCGAACGCTTTACCGACTGAGCTAAGTGTAGAAGTAATCTAAAAAAAACCTGAGCTTCGGTTTATGGGTGATCCCACATTAATAGGGCCTTGTGCCTAAGCCATACACGTGGGTACTAAGTAAATACTAGTAATCTAAAAAAAAAAACATTTCAATTAAAAGGAATCCTATATAAAACATATGCTTAAAAATAACTTCATTAATGGGAATTCTGTTAAAAAAATATTGATTTTTTTAAAGAAAAACTGGCGGAAATTTTTGGTAAGTTTCCCCGGTAAGTTTACATAAAAGACAAACTTTTAATTTCAAGATAAAAATATATAAGAAATTAATTACTAAAAAAACTGTTAAAGAAAACGTTGACGTTATAAGAGTCTTTAAGTAATTCAGTTGAAATCTATTTGCCTTTGAGTCGCGAAAATCCGACAAATCGGTCGCTGCGTTGGGTGAGATTCACTAAAAAAAATCCCACACCCCAGCACAAACCCGCATTCTGTCAGTACCTACGACCAAACATAACATTTTTTAGAGTCTAAGAATTTCTTCCATTTCTTTTAACAATTGATAGTGAAAATAAATAAATTATTGTAATCATACTCTTTATTTTTCATAAATTTATAACAGTTATAGGGGTTAACCCCTAAATTTTTACGGCATGTGGAATTGAATAAATTAGAATTATTAAGTTTTCTTAAACAACTAGTTTTACAATTGTATGTCATGAGTTAAGTTTTGAATTACGTAAATAAAAGAGAATAGAAAGAAAATTAGTTTGGAAATATTTTAGCAACAATAGAAACAATTGTTTAAATTCCGATGACAATATCTACGTCAATAGAAAACTGCATTGTCATCGGAATGCCACGGGTAACAAAATCATCCGATATCTACGTCATTAGAAAACAGCTGATATTTGAAAATTCCGATATTAAATTTAAATTTAACTTACTGATCACGTAGACAATTACAAAACAATTATAAAAAGGCCCATTTAGTTGAAAAGCTTCCCAACTCGACAAAGAGGGAGCGGAAGCTGTTTCCAACTCGACAGAGTTTGCCTGGGGAGAGGTTGCTGTTCGGAGACACAATTGATTAATCAGGCCCGTCTCCTTTTTTCGTTTCATATTTCTCTCTCTCTCTCTCTCTCTCCTCTCTCTCTCTCTCTCTCTCTCTCTCTCTCTCTCTCTCTCTTTGTATATAATATTATGTACAAAGTTGTTTCTTTATCAATTTTGTCTTTCTTCTTTTGTTTTCTATGGAAACTACATTTCCATAGTCTTATACATTTAAATTGTGGGATACACACTCGGATTTTCTTCATACAAACACCGAGCACACAGGGCTCCCACGACAAAATTACTGGTCATCATTGCAGCACCAGAGCCTATGTTGACTGTGTGTAATGCTAGTTTTCTTTTGAATGTATGAATTTAATTATTTTTAAAAACTTTGTTGCGATTTTAGTGGCCAACCTTTAGGCTTCAAGCAAGAGCGCTTGTCCAGCGGAGATCCTTTGTGTTAAACAGAGCGCGATCCTTAGTAAAGAATCCTTTGGTTGTTCCTTGGTGCTCCACAGTCTTGCAGGTCCTTCGTCAATGATTGCAAATGGACATCTCTCAATATCAGCTATCAAGTAGTTAACCAGCCACGTATTCGGGCTGTTGATTGGCTGAGGTTTAAACCTATGGGGAAATAGTCTTGCGTGTTCATATCACGTCGGGGTCACCAATTTATGGGGAAATAGTCTTGCGATATGAAATGAAGAAATGAAGAGAGATAAAAAGACACAACTGTTTAGAAGTATAGATGGAGACTTTGTTGACAAGACCGTTACTCTGGACGCCAGAGTCCAGACGCCAAGAACTTTTTATTTATTTAATTTTATTTAATTTTATTTTATTTTATTGATAAGACCGTTACTTTGGACGCCAAAGTCCAGACGTCAAGAATTTTTTTATTCATTTATTTTATTTTATATATTTAATTTGATCTAATTTACTTTTAATAATCCCCACAAACCCCGTGACCTCGCTTAGTCTATAAATTTAAGTGGTGTATTGTAGCACACCTTGTATCCCCAAAATATTCCAACAAACTTTTGTGCTGTCAATGTTAGTGATTCAGGATGATTAAAATTCTTTTTGGGGATGATGGTAAAAATAAATCTTACGGCCCTTACAATTTATCTTTTAAAAACTTTAGTTGGAACCCATAAAATTTCTCGGGGACCCATTAAATTTTCCAGAGACCCGTTCAAATCAAATTTTATTTGTTGCCTGTAATGGGCACATCGCGTGGTGTAATGGTTAGCAAGCTAGACTCGCAAACCATTGTTAGTGAGTTCGATTCTTACTGGACGCCCCATACTTCTGGCCTTGTGCCACAGCTAAGCTAAATAACTATTTGTTGCCTGTCTTTGTTATCTCATTGTCCACTTTTCTCTGATTTCGGCAGCCAAGCACATTTATCCCGGTACCACTCCCCCCTCCCGACAAATCAACCCCGCCATTTATCTTTTAATATTATAAAGACATTATATGATACAAACACATATATTTATTCTTTTGTGAACTTTAGTTCCGGTACGTTAGACAATAGGATTTATTTGTGTTATCTGCTTTATTCGGACTATTGTCCTCATCTTCAGATATTCTAGCCAAAACAAGAAATTAGGTTTATAAGTTCCCAAAATTCACACTGAATTGCCCAATTGGACACATGGATAGTGGATAAAGGAGGTAGGTTAAGACAGTTCTAAGTGATAGTTATCTCTAGATTGCAGGTTCAATCCTGGTCAGGGGCGGCAGTAACATAGAATAATAATTAACACAGTTTAGCATGGTTAGCGGAATGAGAACAGGATACCCCTGTGGACTGAATAAAGGGTTAGGTTCAAAGGTCCGTGATGGCTCCCGATAACGACAAGAAGGTTCTCGAAAGAAATACCTGAAGAAGGCTGGAGGGCACATCGGCCGAAACGTTGTACAGATAACAATGAAGATGAGGACAATAGTCCGAATAATGCAGAAAATACTAATCATCAAGCCTCATCTCAAACATTCAGAGAAATAATAGGATTTATATGTTTTCTTCTATGTAGTTGGGGGGGGGGTCTCTTTTTCAGTTTTATAATTAATTCTTTTCTTTTAAAATAACGTGACTTCTTTAATAATTTCAGATATGTGATATCATTGTAAGTATTCGGACGAGGTTTGTGTCTGTATATATATTTACCTGTATATATGCCTGTATATGTATTTTTTAAAAACAACTTAAAAGCAAGAATGTATTTAAAAAAAGATAAATGGACCATATGACCTTTAGGCACCCCTTTATGATCTCGATTAAGAAAGGACATGTTTTTCATTTACACCGTCAATATCCGGATGTTTTAACAGACGATTTTTAGATCTTTTATTATTATAAAACTAACCCCTAATCCTAACCACTAACCTTAACCCCTAACAAACAACCGGATATTGATGGTGTAAATGAAAAACATGTCCTTTCTTAATCGAGATCAAAAAGGGGTGCCTAAAGGTCATATGGTCCATTTATCGTTTTTTTTTAATACAAAAAGGGGTGCCTAAAGGTAATATGGTCCAGATAAATATATAGAAAAACAATTTTTATGAATTTGTATATAAATATAGATATAAAAATTCTTTTGAACGTCGGGTAGCTCTGCTAGTAATTTACGTTTCTGCGTTACATATCTCTAATAGTTGACGCTGTTGATCTTTACATTAATTATGCGATACAAGGGCAATTTCTTAAGCGTATTATCTATGTAATATATATATATATATATATACCAACCCCTCCGTACGAGCAGGATGCGACACAAGATCAATTTCTTAAGCGGAGTTTTAACAGGTTTGAATTAAGAAATCTCCTTCTCCTAGACTGGTTACCTAGAAATGGTTAAAGAGCCCAGTCTGTCCTACTATTTACCCATAGCTGGAGGGAGAACTGGATCCATACCTTTCCCAAGAGTATTAGCGCCAAGTGAAAAGCCAACAGCTTCGTCCAGAAATTGAACTCGGGTTGACGAGTCCATTTCCTACGACTCTAACCATTAGACCACGCGCCTCGTTTGTGTCGGTATATTGAAGTTTGTAAAATAATTATGAATAACGTTAATAAATAACGTTAGAGAAAGATGAAAATATTTTGCTGAGATAAGACACAATAGCGCTGGCAATAGTGTCAATATGACGAAAAAAATGTCGACGGTGAGAAATTGAGTCTTGATGTATAGCGCATGCGTATACGCGTGCGTACTTTGGAGAGTTTTTTTTATGTCATTGCTGGTCTGTTGATGAAAAACATCATGGCGCCGTTCGGTTTAAAAAAAAAAAGAAAGAAATTGAATTCCATGATATGAATTGTACGATGGTGAACATTCACAACGGGCAAATTTCTGTAATTGTTTACAGTAAATGCTCACTTATATGTTTTCGTTTTCGTTATCTTTCTCTCGTTCATTAGATAAACCAATTTTTCATTCATCTTTTAGTCTACTCATATATATATATTATATATATATATATATATAATATATATATATATGTGTGTGTGTGTGTGTGTGTGTGTGTGTGTGTGTGTATTTGAATCGCCCAAAACTTGTGTCCATATCGATTTAATTCAAATCTAAATTTTGTTCTAACACCTTTTAAATGTCTTTAATATATCCCTTATGTTACATTTTATCAACTTATATATATCTTATTATAATGGAGATTGTGGGTTTGTCTGTCTGTAACCGAAACTATATTACTATACAAGACACAATTCCTTTAGTTATTTACATCATATTCTCCATGATTTTATTTTTATTTAAACCTCAATTATTAATAAAATTGTTTTACATTACTTACACTGTTGACCATATCTACATACTAATAACATGCAATTGTATTTATATATACAACAAAATAGAGGTTTACAGTATGAATGGGAAGGCTAATTTGCATATTGATCTTAAAAATTTGATTTTAATAAATATATGCTTAGTATTATCGATTTCTAATTGTTTGGTTTTATCTTATTGAATATGAGCAAACATCTCTTCAATAAATCTTAAGAGAAATCCCTTAACAAGAACAAATAACTGTAATATTATTCTTTACTTCCTATTTTAACTAAACAGTTTAATTAGGAAAATTTACCAATGAAAGACGGGAGTAACGGAAAATTATGGAAGAGTTAGTTTCAAAGTTGTTCTATTTTTCAATCATACCCCCTCTGTTCAAAATCTTTTTATCTACATTCTTATTCAGTTTCATTAGCCTTTCTAATTTAATATCATATTTTATTATAAAATTTAACTAAAATACTTGCACCCGAAGGTGCATATATTTGCTAATAATAATAATAATAATAATAAATAATAATAATAATAAAATATATATATTATATATAAATATATATATATATATATATATATATATATATATATATATATAATTATATAATATATATACTTTCTTTGGAGTGATACTGTAAATGTACTGAAAATGAGGAAGAAAGTTATTGTCAGTTTTCAAGAACAGGGGGAGAATGCCTCTGAATGAATGTGGTAATTATATGCACTATGTGGAGGTTAAATTCTTCTTTTTGTCTATTCTTTTATTTATTGGTTTTCTTATCAACTTCGAAATGAGAATCAAAAGAATGCACTTTCCTTTTCCCTTCAATAAATGACAAAATAATACTGCAATCCTTCTCTTCAAATCAGACGTCAAAATCTCAGTTCAGTTATTCTGATGTGACTGATCTCAAAAGCTTGAACGCAGAAGACATTGAACGTCTCGTGATCTCGTACTCATATTTCTCCATTGTTATTCTTTAACTTTAAACTCTTGCATTTTACTATCAAAAGAACATTCGAAGAACGAAGGGGAAAAAATGAATGAAATTATAATAAATAATTTGATAGAAATAAAAACAGAATCAAATGTTAAACATGTTTTTCTTAAATCTGCAAATAAATATGTACAAAACAATCTTGGGGAAAAACAAAAGAATGTATCGAGGAACAAGATGAGAAAACAAGAAAGAAAGAAAGAGAAGACAGAATATGAAAAGAAAGAAAGAAAGAAAGAAAGAAAGAAAGAAAGAAAGAATGTAATAATGAAAAAATAAGAAGAAAGAGTAAGATAAGAAGATTGAAAAATATGGAAACAAAGAAAGAATGAAAGTAAGACAGAATATGAAAAGAAAGAAAGAAAGAAAGAAAGAAAGAAAGAAAGAAAGGGAGAAAGGAAGATAAAACATAAAAAGAAAAGATATGGAAAGAAGAAAAAACAAAATATGAAAAGAAGGAAAGAAAGAAACAAGAGAAGGATGAGAAGAAAGATATTATGGAAAGAAAGAAAGAAGAAAGAAAGAAGAAAGAAGAAGAAGAAGAAGAAAAGAAGAAGAAGAAGAAGAAGAAGAAGAAGAAGAAGAAGAAGAAGAAGAAGAAGAAGAAGAAGAAGAAGAAGAAGAAGAAGAAGAAGAAGAAGAAGAAGAAGAAAAGAAGAAGAAGAAGAAGAAGAAGAAGAAGAAGAAGAAGAAGAAGAAGAAGAAGAAGAAGAAGAAGAAGAAGAAGAAGAAGAAGAAGAAAGAAAGAAAGTGTTGAAAAGAAGGAAAGAAAGAAAGAAAAGGATGCGAAGAAAGAAAAGTATAAAATAATAAGAAAAATACTAAGAAAAATTGGAAGAGGCGTGAATGAAATAAAAAGAATATTAAAGAATGATAAAAAGAAAAACAAAAAGATGGTGAAGAGTGAAGTGACGAACATACAGAATGGGGCAAAATGATCCGATACATCACGTGTGCATTTGGAAAAGAAAACCCCTTTTTTCCTCCTTTATTCTATTTTGATTTTATTAGACGTACAACCATATGAGATCATTTGCTCCACGCTGTATATGAAGATCAATGATAAAAAATAAAAATAAAATAAGGATAAAACAAAAGAGCAAGAACGAACAAACAGAATGTAACAGTCCTCAAAAAAAAGAAAATGAATGAATATATGAATGAATGAACGAAATTACAAATATCGTAAAATAACAAACGTATTCCCTAGCGCTTGTTGATTCGTCTACCCAGGTTATCTCGTACGCAATTTCCTTAGTTTGTCTTCTGAAGTATCCATAGAATTGTTTTTCTTATTCCCGTTTTTGTTTTCCCGATTCCATAATTGTTGTTTTTCCTTTCTGTCCTTGTGTTATCTCTGTTATTGTTGTTGCTGTTATTGGCAGTTGTAATTAGCTTTTCTTTTCTTTTCTTTTCTTTATCAGACTCTTCGACTCTCAGAATGACCGCTTCCACAAAATCCTCAATGTGAGTGAGTCCTTTTCCTCCTTCTTTTCTTGTGACATATAGTCTGCCCACGTCATCTCTCTGGTGTTAAAGCATTGTGCATCGTTATCAATTTTCTCAGTGTTCTGAATACAACATTTTGCTGGGATACAGGGTTCGGTTTATGTATGTATGTATGGGAACGATGCTCCGGCTAAGTACTACAGTCGTCGAAAACTGCCCGTTCCAACCTCCCGTTCTTATGTTGTCTGTTGATTTACAGAAAGGCTGAAAAAGAGCTGGTTTCATTCCTTTTACCAACTCGGCTGAAATAGGATTAAATAACTGTTGTACCGGCCGTTCCTACAGTGGAGAATATACACCGGTTCTCACTATAAATAGTGAGACACCGAGTGAAAAGGTTGTACTGTTACCGTTTAGCGGCAAGCTAGCCGTTCTTGTACCTTATTGTAAATACACTTGTCTTATTTTATCCTACCTCGACTTGACTTCTTTTTTTACTGTTGAATTAACATCACAACAATAACCAAAAGCTGTCAACGGATCAACAAAACAATTGAACACAACGCTTTTTGATGCTTATGTACAAAATATATACATTTATTTCACAAAGGAGCGAGGTGATTTCTTTGTCAAGATTTTTTTAATATAAATAATTATTATTATTATTATTATTATTATTATTATTGTTGTTGTTTTTCTTATTTTGACTTTTGATTTTAACAAACCACCATAATTAATAATTAGGGTAGTTTTAATTAATTAGTAATTAATTAATAGATCGCCAATCAACCCATAACACTTCAATAGTGTTACAACTCTCAGAATGACCACTTCCACAAAATCCTCAATGTTAGTGAGTCCTTTTCCTCCTTTTCTTGTGACATATAGTCTGCCCACGTCATCTCTCTGGTGTTAAAGCATTGTGCATCGTTATCAATTTTCTCAGTGTTCTGAATATGATTCTAAACTGTATCCGGTGGTGAGGCTCCAGTTCCAGAGCTTGTTTGATTGTGAATTGCCATTGACCACTGGTTTGCACTTAACTGGAGATGTGGTACTTCCCGTGGTCGTAACTTTGGATTTTTTTTTTTTTTTAGATTATGTTTACAATGATTTTGAACTCCGTATATACATAGGAAGCGCGTGTGTGTGATGGTTAAAGTCATGGGAGATGGACTCGTCGCCCCGAGTTCAAATCCTGGAAGTGGTAATTGCATTTCACTTTGCGCTAATACCCTTGGGGAAAGGTATGAATCCTACTCTCCCTCCAGCTATGGATAAATAGTAGGGCATACTGGGCTCTTTAACCTTGGTTAGGCAACCAGTCTAGGAGAAGGAAAACTCTGAATTCAAACCTGTTGAACTCCGCTTAATAAATTGACCTTGTGTCACATCCTGCTCGTGCGGAGGGGTTGGTAAATATATATATATATACATTGGCTCTTAAAACATTGATATTGTAACTAAATATGGGGGTGTTTACTCTTTTCAAATGTTTTTGAATTACGTTTGAATACTTTTTAATCCTTATTATTTGATAGGAATATGTTAAAACATAATTTTGTCAAAATTATTTGTAATAGATAGAAATAATAACTCAAAGTCATGTAATGGTTTGATAACACAGGACAACAACTTTTTTGAAAGTCTCAGTTTTTTATGTTTTTTCGGGTTAGCTCAGTCGGTAGAGCGTTCGGCTAGAAACCACAAGGTTCCTAGTTCGATACCGGTCCTCGCCAACTCAGCGTATGAGTAGTACAGGGATCTGTGCGGTAAAGTAAGGAGCTGATGGTAGGTGTGGCGCTCCACCTCAGATGCTAAAAAACAATCTCCTTGGTCTAGCGCTATTGAAAAGGTGATAGACTCCCTCGCTAACTGGCTGATACCGACTTTAGGCCGCCCCGACGACTTTACTTTACTTTTACTTACTATTTTTGATCTGCTGATTTCAAATATGGGGACCATATGACCTTAAGGCACCTCTTTTTGTCTTTAGAGCTGTCCAAACCGAGACGAGTTTTAACCAAAGAAAAAAGAGAGGAAGATGAAGAGAGAGAGAGAGAGAAAAGTGAGAAAGGAGGAGAGAGAAGAGTGAGAGAGATTGTGACACAAGAGTGAGAGAGAGAAGAGATAGTAAGGGAAAGATTGAGAGAGAAGAGAGTGAGTGAGAAAAGAGAGATTAAAAAAGAAAGAGAATGAGAAAGAAAGATTGAGAGAGAGGAGAGAGGGAGAGACAGATATTGAGAGAGAAGAGAGAGGGAGAGAAAAATTGAGAAAAGGGAGAGAGTGAGAGAAAGATTGAGAGAGAAGAGAGAATGAGTGATTAAGAGCAAGGAAAGCGAGAGTGAGAGATAGATTGAGAGGAGAGAGAGTGAGAGAAATACTGAGAGAGAGAGAGAGAGAGTGAGATAAGAAAGGACATATTTTTTATTTACACCGTCAATATCCGGTTGTTTTAACAGACGATTTTTAGATTTTTTAAAGTTATAAAACTAACCCTAACCCCTAACTCTAACAAACAACTGGATATTGGCGGTGTCAATGAAAAATATGTCCTTTCTTAATCGAGATTAAAAAGGTAATACGGTCCAAATATGGAAACAATTTTGTTCTGAATGCTCTAGTCTTCATGCAATTTGTGGTATTATATTTTATCCTTTTGCAGCTAAATAAATTACTTACACGTTTCTGGTCTCAATAGGGAGATATAATTTTGTTTGTTTTTTTTTCTGTCAAATTTGATCATGGCTACAAGGAGACATCAATGTGTGATCAACCCAAGTGTTTTCTGCTATATTTGTGGATAATTCACACTTAGTCATCAGAGGTGCAATATAACATTGTTTGTGAAGAGTACTTCAGATTTACTTTTGGTGACCAAGAAAAGGAATGGGCCCCTCATACTGTATGTCATAACTGTGAAGATGTGCTGCTTGGTTTGACGAAAGGGAAATGTAAGGGCTTACCTTTCGGAATTCCCATGACTTGGCGGAAAGCAATGGACCACACAACTGACTCCTATTTTTATCTGGTTACGAACCTTTTCAACGCCTTTTCCAAACTCAACACATTCAAAACATCCATCATCTTTTTAACTACATAAATATTTTGTCTCCTTGACTACCGAAATATTCGAACATCGACTCAACGACTAATAAATTTCCATCCATTGTAACATCCCGTGTTTGTTCTACATATATATATATATATATATATATATATATATATATATATATATATATATGTGTGTGTGTGTGTGTGTGTGTGTGTGTGCGTGTGTGTGTGTATATATATATATATATATATAGAGAGAGAGGAATAGAGAGAGGGGTTACAATATTTTTCTAATAACTTCGTGGTTTAAATATACATATAACCAAATTGAATGAAGCTTGCGTAATGCAATTAGCTTGTTCGTCTTTTTATTACAGGCTTATTGATTTTTACAAAAAGGAATACCAAACAAGAATGAATAAGAGAAAACATCGTCGGCATAAAATAACCCAGGGTTTGATATGCCGTAAAATCCAACCAACCAATATAACCACAGAATTATGGATTTTTTTCTTTATTGGCCTTGTGGTGAAATCAAACATAGTTGTCTCCTACCAGATCAGTTCACTATAAATACCAAAGAACGTCCACCTTAACTGGATGACAGCTAAGTTTTATTGAATAAAGCTTGCGTAAGGCAATTAGCTTGTTCGTCTATTATTACGGTATTTAATTACAATTTGTAGATAATTTGTAAAACATAGTGTTAGCCTCAGGACGTCAGTGAAGTTGTTGCGGTTTCAGTATATAATATATATATATATATATATATATATATATTATATATATATATATATATATATATATATATATATATATATATATATAAAACACAGCTGACCATCCTAGCGAAATCAAGCTTGTCAAGTGTACTGTGGCCGAGGCGATAAAAGTGTTTCACTAGTGTTTCACTGTGTCTGCTGAAGTCCCGGTTTCGATTTCTGTCGGAGGGAAATCGTTAGTATATATCGCTGATGAGACTTAATAAAGTCGAAACAGTCTGTACGGTATTCTACACACCGAGCCATCCTTTGCCGGGATTACACTTGTCAAGTTCATTTTCTATAAGAAAAAGTATCGAATTTTACGCGATACATGCGTTGTAAGTGCCTTCAAGTAAAAATTTAATATATACTTTATTCAGCAACGTTTCTAAAATAAACAAACATCCAAAAATCATATATATATATATAAAAACACGGTGTGTTTGGATATGGCTTTTTGCCGGCAAAAAGCCATATCCAAACACATCGTGTTTACATACTTATCATATCGTCGTGTAATAAAAGTCACTACAAGAGGAATATTAACCTACTCTAAATAAATCGTAAAATCTAAGAAGTCCGTTTGGTGTAGGGGTTATGGTACTGGCCTGTCAGCTTGACAGTCCAGTTTCGGATCACACACAGGGCGGTCTTCCTATCTATAGCTCTGCTGATGAGGCCTAATAGGCCGAAATGTACATACAGAGATTGATTTTTCTCGATTTGTTTAGCCTTACATTTAAATAGGCATTCCAGCCTAATTAATTAATTATCAAATAATTAATTTTCAAAATTAGGTACGACTTCAATTAAGCAGCATATATATATATATATATATATATATATATATATATTGGAGGATATGGGCTTAAATGAAGTCATACCTAATTTTGAAAATTAATTAGTTAATAATTAATGAATTTAGGCGGGCATATATGTTCAAATGTAAGGCTAAACAAATCGAGAAAATGTGACTCGAAACCTCGACTGCCAGCTTGGCACTCGAGTTTTCGAGTCACACATGGAGCAATCTCCCATGTCTATAACCTTGCTGATGAGACCTAATAGGTCGAAATGTACATTCAGGGATTGACATTTTCTCGATTTGTTTAGCCTTACATTTGAACATACATGCCCGCCTAAATTCATTAATTATTAACTAATTAATTTTCAAAATTAGGTATGACTTCAATTAAGCACATATCCTCCAAAAATTGTCGGCTAAAAGCCATATCAAATAAACATATTGTTTATTTACATACTCTCATATATATTATATTATATATATATGTATATATATATATATATATATATATATATATATATATATATATATAGAGAGAGAGAGAGAGAGAGAGAGAGAGAGAGAGAGAAGGGGGAGTAACAATATTTTTCTAATAACTTCGTGGTTCAAATATATATATAGCCAAATTTTTCCTTTAATAATAACTTTTTAATTTTTTGATCCTATAATTTTCAATCTTTTTACATCTTTTTTAATCATCTTTATATTTACTAGCAAATATATGCACCCTCCGGGTGCAAGTATTTTAGTTAAAATTCATAATAAAATATCATATTAAATTAGAAAGGCTAATGAAACTGAATAAGAATGCAAATAAAAAGATTTGGAACAGAGGGGGTATGATTGAAAAATAGAACAACTTTGAAACCAAATCTTCCATCATTTTCTATTACTCCCGTCTTTCAGTGGTAAATTTTCCTAATTTAACTCTTTCGTTAAAATAGGAAGTAAAGAATAAAATTACAGTTATTTCTTCTTGTTAATGGATTTCTTTTAAGATTTATCCACGAGATTTTTGTTCATATTCAATAAGATAAAACCAGAAAATTAGAAATCAATAATACTAAGCATATATTTATTAAAATCAAAATTTTAAAGATCAATATGCAAATTAGCCTTTCCTTTCACACTGTAAACCGCTATTTTGTTGTATATATGAATACAATTGCATGTTATTTGTATGTAGATATGGTCAACAGTGTTAATTATGTAAAACAATTTTATTAATAATTGAAGTTTAAATTATAAATAAAATCATGGAGCATGTGATGTAAATAACTAAAAGGAATTGTGACTTGTATAGTAATATAATTTCGGTTACAGACAGACAAACACACAATCTCCATTATAATAAGAAGATATATATTACGAATCTCACTGGCTTTTCTAGACAGGAAACCAGATGGACACTGACAAAATGTTCGATACATATTGTTAATGTCACTTTTAAACAAGAACCTCAAATAGCAATTTGAGTGATATCGTAGTTCTTAGTTTATTTGAATTTTTTTCAAACTGTTTTCAATTTTTTATGTTTATTTTTCCATGCTTCGAAAAAAGAAGCAATACATTTAATTCTTTTTAATATATCCTTTCTTGACCTGCTAATCCTGAAGCATACGCGAAACGTTCACATTTGTATATATATATATATATATATATATATATATATATATATATACCCACACATATATATACACCCACACACACATATATATATATATATATATATATATATATATATATATATATACCCACACCCACACCCATAAATAACCAAACAAAATCTGGAATGTTAATCACAGACATATATTAAAAAAATGGAATCAGATGGTCCTGTTAGTAAACAAAAAAATTCATGCTTAGAGGGCGAGCCAAATCTGGAATAATAATAAAACCTGAACAGACACACACACATAAATGCACACACACACACACACAAACAAACACAACAAACAAACACAAACAAACAAACACAAACAACACATAAACAAACACCCCCCACACACATACAGACAGAGAATTTGGAAGGCATGAGACAAAACAAATGGACAGCCACGAGCAACAACTTCAGTTCTGGAGATCTTCTGTAGAAGGGATTTTTATCCCGAAATATTAAGAATAAATCACAGGTTAACAAACAACAGCATAGTTACCTTCTTTTTTCTTTACATTTGCATTGTGATAGCGTTCAAAACCAACCAACAAACCAATATAAACACAATGTTTCAAGCAAATTATAAAACCCTCTCAATACCGAAGTCAATCGTTTTCCTTTGTTGCGAGCAAACATATGGTTTTAAGCAAGTAATAATAATTATCACTTTTAAATAATGATAACATCAAGTAACTATCCTTAATGCAAATAGTTCATATATAATATGGTTTCAAGTATCAATTCACTCAAACCTTTCAAGCTACCCGGTGAAGAATGAGACATTAGTTAAGTTTTTCAGTGAAGTACAGCTGGTTTGAATTCAGAGATTCTATTCTCCTATATTGGTTGTTGGATATATATACCTTTTCCAAAGGCATTAACACGTAGTGAAAGACACACAACCTCATTAAGGAATGGAACTTGGGTTTCCGTCTCGATTTCCTACGACAATAACCGTTACACAATTGCTCATGGTTTCAAGTATTCTTGTCTAATCTATTAATAATGGAGATTTGCTTCCGGTTTTTGTCTGTAACAAAAATTACGTCTCTGCTTACGTCGCACTACCTAAAATCGTCATAACATAGAATAAATACACTCAAAATTTGAGCATGCAATTTTAGACAGTCCTCATTGGTTTTTAAACAAGTTTTAATAAATACATACCTGGTATTATCTATCTATATATAGTTTGTTTTATTTTAATATATATTTAAAGTTATCAGAACTAAGTTTCCATTTCAATTTTTTCAATTTTTTACTCCTTTAATAAATTCATTTTATTTTTTACTCCTTTAATAAATTTGATGGTTTACTTGTGATACAAACTCTCTGATATTAAATTTTCAACTCCCATCCCCTCAGGCAATATTCATTTTACGTCGCCCAGAGGGCGTTTTTTATGTTGCTAGTACTAATAATTTAGATCTATTTGATCTGTGACTCCGTATATATGAGCTGTTGTGAGTATTAATGTTAAATTCTTTGTTTCTTGGGGTTTTTTTTTGGGGGGTATTGTTTTGTTTTGTTTTTGTTTTTATTTTTTGGGGGTTTGGTTGGAATTTGTTTGTTCGGTTTATTTTTGTTTTTGGTTTGTTCGCTTTTTTCTTTTATGTTTGTTGTTTTTGGTTTCTTTCTTTTTTGTGGGGTGGGGGTTTACTATAGTAAACTGTAATATTTTTCTATTTGTTTCTTTAATGGTATTACAAAGCAAAAAAGAGAGTGAGAGAGAAAATTGACAATACTACTCTCTCTCCCCTTTCCCTCTTATCATGCTACCCTCCCTCTCTCTCTCTCTCTCTTCTCTTCTCTCTCTCTCTCTCTCTCTCTCTCTCTCTCTTCCGTTACTGATATTTTTCTTCATTTCTTTTTCTATCACCTTTTCTCTTTCTCT
>CM042150.1:82688536-82770430 GCA_023376005.1 Doryteuthis pealeii
TCTCAGTTTTCAGCTTAGACGTAAGGCAGATAAGGTATTTAGCTACACACGCGCGTTATGTTAGTTAGATGAATATGTTTAGTTAAGTAAATAAAAGTTTAAATAAATAATATGGTTTTGTGGTTGATGAATGTCTTGGCAACAAGACTGACCTAGAAGAAGAAATGAATCAAGGATGACCAACCAGCAAGAACAGAGAAAGACGAAGTTCAGATGCTAGCAGAAGAGCGTAAGATACCAAAGATGAGCAGAAGAATAATAGAAGTAAAGAAAGGGTATACAACATTACGATCTGTCACTGAGTTGGTTTTCTGCTTTGTGTTGAGAGCTTAAATATGACGCACGAACGAGCTTCAGATATGCTTTTGTTAATGAGTTCATTAAAAACTTTTTATTTTCCAAATTTATTACGCCAATAAAATATTTTATTAAAAAAATTAACATTAAAACATATAATAATACATAATTCATTATATTCTATTCTATTATGTTTTATACAATACAGTGCTATTTTTCTTATTTAAAAAAAAAATGGGGTGTTTTAGTTGTGCTTTCTAGAACGGATTAATGATATTTCAGTTTATTTCAATAGGGGAAATTGTTTTGATATACGAGAAAATTGAATTAAGTTTGTAACGAATTAAACTCGTAAATCAAGGTAGCACTGAACTGGTTGTTCAGCATAGACTGAGCAGAACTAATTTATTTTCCGGGTTTCAAAACGTCCGTTTTAATACAGAAATTAAATTAAAAAATTTAAAAAAGGAAAAAAAATTTAAGAGAAAATTTAATAATTCGCTTCAATTGTTTACACTTTAATAATTTCGAAATTGGTGCAAAAAAATTTGGGCAGACATTTTGGCGACAGACATTCTAGATTTTTTTTTTTTTAAGAATGTAATTCAAATATATTTTGAGACTTTAGGAGGTTTTGCTACGATGAAATTACTATTTCTTTTTTTAAAATAACACATTTCAAACTTTCAAATTAACCCTATTTACTATTGAATTATACTAATTTGATTAAATATCTAGTTCAGACACTCACTTTTTGTTGTCATCCTTCCGTCTACTAAAGACGATGGCGTAGTGTCCATTTTGTTTTATCTGCAACCGCGTGAGGGGCCTAACAGACCAATTTTAGAATGGCAGTCTCTGGAGCAGTGATTGCAAACAAAAAGTGATGCTTGCTAGAGTTGCTGTTGTCTCTCCTTCCTTTTGGCTCTTTTTTCTGTGGCGTTCTTTTTTTCGTTCGTTTTCGTTCCTATTTTTGGTTTTAATAAGAAACTATTACAGTATGGGTCTTCTTGTTATATACTCCTTTAACAAATCGGGTATATAAATGCCGAGTGAGTATTGCGTATGGGCCAATCTCGAGTAGTCATTGTTATTTCGAAGAAACAACACACCTAAGTCGTATGGTCAAAAAGGGGTTGTTTATTTCTTTCTCGACTCGTGGGTTCTTTTTCGGGAAGAAGAAGAAGAAGAAGAAGAAGAAGAGAGAGAGAGAGAGAGAGAGAGAGAGAGAATAAGGTCGAGCTATTCAATCTTAAATCACGTCCATGTGCGCTGTTCGTCCTAACCCTAGATATGCCACGACGGAGCCCCAACAAATGCATCCGACCCTTCTCGGGTCCGGCGAAAAAGAGGCCGAACTTTCTTTACTTCCGTTTGTATCCCGCTGTTGGAGGGGAGTCACATCCACTTCCGCTCCTCCGCAGAAACTGGGAATTCCGTTTTAATTTTAACTCTAGTTCCGGGGTCATTGATCGGTCAATGGCTGCCCCCCCCCCCCGTTGAATATTTACTCTTCCAAACTTTAACCTCTTTTGTTCTTATTTCTTTCTTCTCTTTCTCCAGAAATCCAATTACAGTTTTCTTGTAGACCATAATAATTATGCTACATAAGAGACAGGATGAGGGGATGATAGGGTTCTTACTTTTCTGCTTGTCTACTTCGTCGGCCGCCATCTTCCTTTAGGCTTCTTCTGCGGGTTGATATCTTTCTTCTGGGCTGGGTATGTGCATTTCTTGTTGATCAATTAAGAAAGCAAGACTTTGTTGTTGTTTTCATAGCCTTTATTAAAAACAACTCCAGTCCAAAGAGTTCTCGAACCGCGCGGATGAGAAGCTGGTATCTTGGGCGTCCGCTCACATTAACTTTCTGTCGGCAACTGCTAACTAAAACTTATTTCTTATGGCAGGTTTTGGAAGGAGTTAAGTAGAGGTCACTACATGCCAATCATAACTATAACGGCTGACAGTAATGTTCCACTTAACCCCCGTTATTTGAATCTTCATGAACGATGGAAACTCTTTATGTCGATACTTAATTATTTCGGGGTTTTTTTTAAAAAAAACCTTCTTCGGGACATTGAAAATTTGTATGAGTAAAAGATGAAAGATGTTCAGTGTATGTTGAATGTGTGATAAAAGGTTATTTACCGTTAATTATTTGGCGTTTATATATGAAACGATGACGCGATCATAATATATATATATATATATATATAATATATATATATATATATATATATTGTTGTGTGAGCTCAATGCATGCTTCTTATGTCAATTTGATAAAAAAAATAGCAGGGCCTATATATGGAAATAATACTAATAAACCAAGGAAAACGTTGAGGAAAACACGAAATGTATTTACATCTAAGGTCGTTGGAATTGGGGCATCCAAAAATAAGTTTATAATCTATAGATTTATTTTTGGATTCTTCAGTTCCAACGGCCTTAAATGTAAGTATATTTCGTTTTTTGTTTGGTTGTCTTCAGCGTTTCCTTTGAGTTATTAATATTATTTTATTATGTATGCCATGTCATTTTTATCATATATATATATACATATATTTATATATATATATAGTTAATATATATATATATATATATACATATATTATATATATATATAATATATTATATATATATATAAGATTTTTGATTGTTTGTTTATTTTAGAAGCATAAACAAACATCCAAAAATCTTATTTCCTTCGCCGAAGAGCACAAGGCCCGGGTTTGTTATTATTCACTCAACGTCCCCTTACCTCATATGGTAGAGACGTATCAGTATCATTGACAGGTTAATTTCGCAAGGATTTTCCCGTGCTGTATCGTGGCCGAAGCAGTATGGTTTCTGACTATCCTGCTGAAGTCCCAGTTTCGATTTCTGTCGGAGAGATATCGTTAGCAGACATCGCTGATGAGACTTAATAAAGCTGAAACAGTCTGTACGATGTTCTACACACAGAATAATTCTTTACCGAAATTCACTTGTCATTATTATCTTTTATAATTATCGAATTTTATGCGATATACGCATTGTAATTACCTTCAAGCAAAAATATAAATAATAATAATAATAATAATATATATATATATATATATATATATATATATGAAATTTAACATTTTGAAAAAACATATGATGTTTGTTATGTAATTGCTGACAGATCTGTTTCGACCAAATCGATAAGTTGGTCTTCATCAAAGAGCGACATAGACGGGAAGAAATATATATTTCTTCCCGTCTATGTCGCTCTTTGATGAAGACCAACTTATCGATTTGGTCGAAACAGATCTGTCAGCAATTACATAACAAACATCATATGTTTTTTCAAAATGTTAAATTTCATGCTGTCGGATTAATTTCCATCTATTTTTCATATATATATATATATATATATATATATATATATATATATATATAAAGTTATATATACTAGGTAATATTGTTAGTAATTTCTAAAATGTTATTGACATCAAAGCGCGAATTTATCAATTGTCTGAGTTATTGTGGTACATTATATAAGTTTTCGCGTATGCTTCTAAATTATTTAGTTAAGAATTAATGGTAAAATGAATGAATGAAATAAAAATGAATGAGATGAGTGGAATAAATGAAAAAATCAAAATTATTTTTTATAATTTTTTGTTAGAGGTCCCTTGGAAAGGATGTTTTCATTCATTCGACTCATCTCAGTCAGAAAATTTATATATATATATATATATATATATATATATATATATTTTACACATCCATTTTTTGTGACCCGAGGTTTGATATAGCAATGCATTCATCAGATAGAATGTAAACTTTTCATTGTGTCTAACCAATGTACCACGGCACGAAAGCCTTGATATGTATCCGTTTGTGGGAGGTACATATATCAATTTTGGGCATTAGTGTGAAGCATTAAAGAAATTAGAAATATAAGAAACTCGGTTGTTTTAGAGAAGAGTTTCGTTTATTTTGTAAATTTTCAGGATTATATTCTCCCTTCTTTAGACTGATGAAAGAAAATGACGATGGTCTCTGGCTGCTGTTATATATATTTAATATATATATATATATATATATATATATATATATATCTTATTATTATAATAGAGATTGTGTGTTTTTCTGTCTGTAACCGAAACTATATTACCACTCACGTCACAATTCCTTTACTTATTTACGTTAAATTCTCCATGATTTTATTTTTATTTTAACCTCAATTATCAATAAAACTGTAATACATTATCAATCTGTTGGCTACATCTGCATACTAATAACGTGCGAGTGTACTTATATATACCACAAAATAGCGGTTTACAGTTGTTAATGGGAAGGCTAATGTGCATATTGATATTAAAAATTTTGATTTTAATAAATATGCGCTTGTTAGTATTGATTTCTAATTGTTTTGTCTTATCTTAATGAATATGAGCAAAAATCTCTTCAATAAATCTTAAAAGAAATCCATTAACAAGAAGAATTAACTGTAATTTTATTATTTATTTCCCATTTTAACTGAATAGTTAAATTAGGAAAATTTAGTAATAAAAGATGGGAGTGGTGGAATAGTAAGTTTCAGTTGTTCTTTTTTTCGATTATACCCCCCTCTGTTTCAAATCTTTTTATCTGCATTCTTATTTAGTTTCATTAGCCTTTCTAATTTAGTATAATATATTATTACTTTAAAACTTAAATACTTGCACCTGGAGGGTGCATATATATATATATATATATATATATATATATTGCAACAGTGCATGCTTATCACTATCTCCCTTGTTGAGATAGTGCTGGGCCAATATATGCTGTATTATTAGGAGAGTGCACAATATCTGTGATAGAACTATCATATATATAATATTATATATATATATATATATATATATATATATATATATATATATATATATATATTGGATTAATACATATTCTCTCAAATTTCGAATGCTATAGCTCTTTTCATGTCTGGTAATGAGCAGGTTTTTGGATCCTAAGTCGTTTTGTATTGCAAGGACAATGCCGTAAGTTTCCTATTGAATTCTACCGATGAGTGTTGTCCGACATCGTCTTGTCATCTTTTCCGCATTGGATTTGACAAATGGAACGGAATTAAGATATAATCAAAGGATTCTATATTTTTCTCCGCTTTTCTAATCCACAAATGCACATTCATCGAGGGAACGCGAGTAGTGTATTACAAGAAAAGATACTTGTTCTGGCATGGTTTGAATATTTTTTCCTTTTGAGCCTCTGCTAGAATCTCCTTTGATAAGAACCGTTCAAGAGTAAGGATTTCCCTGAAAAGATTTCACTGTCAGCAGCATCTCCAGGATGGGCCAGTGTTGGAATATTTTGGGTATATAATGTGTGCCGAAGTCCACCACTTAAACTCATAGACTCTGCGTCGTCGCGTGAATTAAACCCAGCCAATCAATTCAGTTTGAATACGTGGTTAGTTAACTATTTAATCGCCGGTCTTGAAAAAGCTGCACATTTGCCTGTATTCGCCACGGACGAACAAATTTGCAACCAAGGACTCTGCGTAATGGGATTAAAGATTTATTTATCTTTGAAGAATTCTTCCAAACAACAACACAATCCTATGTCTGCCCAATCAATTATTTGTGTGTCGAAATTTGAGCTTCAGTTTCATTTACACTTTTTCAAAACCGGCGATTAAATAGTTAACTAACCACGTATTCAAGCTGTGGATTGGCTGGGTTTAATTCACGCGACCACGCAGAGTCAATTACACTGACATCGATACACGTATCAGCTGTTTAACTGAGAACTGATTTATTTAGTTATTGTGTTTGCTACTAAAGATGACCCACGGTAAACACTGAACTGGGGGTAGACTGTGAATTGAGAGTCTTAAATTTGTACCATAGTCTACCGGACAGGTGTTAGTGGAATATGAAATGAAGTCCAATGTACATATTTTTAATTACTCAACTGGGATTAATACTTTTAATAAAAATGAAAATCTAAGGAAAAATTGATACGTTAAGTCATTTATAAGCTTTTTTAGAATAATTTAAAGGACAGCATTAATTGATGTTGTATAGATTTAAATTTGTTGCGCAGTGCTTCAGTTATATACTTTTTTTTACCTCAGTGTTGTTACTTTATAAGAATTGAGATTATAAACTTATCAACTCCTATACCGGTGGCCTTGATATTACTGAGTTGGATTTTTTCACAATGGAACGATTTTAATTTTTCAATAACTTTTATAAAACTCAATAAAATTTGATAATATATAAATTTTAATGCTTAATGCAACTAAAGAATTGTATTTGTTAGATGTATGAGTATTTAAATTCCTAACCCGGTCGGCGTGGCTTAGAATAAACTGACTGTATCTTTTCCAGAGGGATAAGACCAAAAATAGTGGTCTCCTGGTCTAACAGGTGCTACCAATAGTCAGAATCAACCTAGGATTAATAGTCACAAAGGGATACTCCACATTCCCCAGAGTTCCAGAATTGGAGCTTCACCACATGATGCAGTTTAACGTCATACCAAGGACACTAGGAACTTCAGCCACTGCTGTCTAGCACAAATATGATAAAAAGGGTTGGAGTTGCCATAATGTCACTAGGGTCGGTACATTCATATAGGTGCTAGGGCGCGTGGTCTAATGGTTAGAATCGTAGGAAATGGACTCGTCAACGCGAGTTCAATTCCTGGACGAGGCTGTTGGCATTTCACATTGCGCTAATACCCTTGGGAAAGGTATGAATCCAATTTTACCTCCAGCTATGGGTAAATAGTAGGGCAGACTGGGCTCTTTAACCTTAATTAGGCAACCAGTCTAGGAGAAGGAAAACTCTGAATTCACACATGTTAAACTCCGCTTAAGAAATTGACCTTGTGTCGCATCCTGCTCCTGTGGAGGGGTTGGTAAATATATATAGGTGCTATGGCTTGACGTGACTTGCTGATTGATCAGAGGGGGTCTCTCCTACTACCCGTCTAACCTAAATAAGGGACAAAGTGGAGTGTTGTATGTCATTTGCTCAGCCACCAGGATTTCGTCCTTAAGCATCACGGTCAACAGGTAGCCCCATTGGTGGGATTTTACACCTCAGCAGACGTTCTGTCGGCGTATAATACAGACCCAGCAAAAGGGCGTAAAATAATTATATCTAAAAATTCAATGTTAAAGATTTTTATCCATGTTTGTAAGCATTTTTATATCAAAGAAAACAAAATCAATCAGCAAAATACATACCGTCGCAATTTTGTTAGTATTATTGTTAAAGAAACCTAAAACAATTAACAAGAAATTTTTAAATATAATACACGAAGAAATATGAATGCAATAGCAGAATTTTCTTTTTAAAATATTATTTGCAGAATGTAGTCACATGGGTATATGCTACAAGAAATTACGATTTTTTTTTTTTTTTTTTTTTTTTTTGCTGCTGTATTGATATTTTCTGTCCATTTTTTGTTGAGATATTTTAGTTCGTTGCTTTTCTTTAAAAGATTTTATAATAAAATTAACTCATTATGCAGGTACGCATTTTTCTTGTAAAATAGATTTTGGAGAGAACTAAATTGTATTACTTATCTCGAAATGAAGAATTATATTTCTTGTGGCATCGACCTTTTGAACAAGTTCAGCGTTGGTGCATTTCGGAAAATCAATGGGACCAAAAATTCTTATCGGAAAAAAAAGTCTGTGATGGAGATCGGCTACAAAATCTTGCCGGCCATAATGGCAAATTTTTTTGCGTTGATGTGTTTGATTTTATTATTTGCTGAAATGACCCCCGTCTTTCTTTTTATAAGTTGCTTGTGTTTATTTCCTTCGGTGATGCAGTATTATTGAATATCACTTATTATAATGGAGATTGTGTATTTGTCTGTCTGTAACCGAAACTATATCACTACTCAAGTCACAATTCCCTTTGTTATTTACGTCACGTTCCCCATGATTTTATTTATATTTAAACCTCAATTATTAATAAAAATGCTTTTCATTATTAATACTGTTAGCCATACTATTAACATGCAATTATATTTATATATACAACAAAACAGTGGTTTATAGTGTGAATGGGGAGGCTAATTTGCATATTGATATAAAAACTTTGATTTGAATAAATATGTGCTTAGTATTATTGATTTCTAATTGTTTGGTTTTCTCTTAATAAATATGAGCAAAAATCTCGGGAATAATTCTTAAAAGAAATCCATTAACAAGAAGAAATAACTGCCACTTTATTCTTTACTTCTTATTTTAACTAAATAGTTAAATTAGGAAAATTTAGCAATGAAAAACGGAAGTGATGGAAGAGTAAGTTTCAGTTGTTCTATTTTTCGATTATACCTCCCTCTTTTTCAAATCTTTTTATCTGGATTCTTATTTATTTTAATTTCATTAGCCTTTCTAATTTAATATACTATTTTATTACATTAAAACTTAAATACTTGCACCCGGAGGGTGCATATATTTGCTAGTTATTATAATGGAGATTGTGTGTCTATAACCGAAACTACGTAACCACCAACGTCATACTTTCCTTAGCTATTTACGTTAAATTTTCAATGTTTATCAAATAATTATTGTTTAATCTTAATTAGCATCTTATTTATTAACGATGTCTTTATTTATAAAACAGCCCATATCATTAATGTGCTTACATAGTATATAGTTTGAATAATTTGCATACCAGTTTTAATAAAACCGTGTTTAATAAATAATTACTTGGTTTTATTGATTTCTATTATCATTGTTTTATTCCTAAACGTATTAAAAACAATTCTATGTATAATTTTAAATTGAAATCAATAAAGTAAAAATAAGTGTAATCTTTTTTGTATTCGTATTTAATTTCGTTAGGTTTTCTAATTCAATATAGTATTTAATTGTATTATAACTTAAATACTTGTGCCCAGAGGGTGCAATTTTTGGCTAGTTTAAATGATATACAGAGGTACCTTGAGACTTACGAGTTTTCCGAGTTACGAGCTGTCACTCGATCGGTTTGTTTTTGTTTTTGTTTTTGTTTTTTTGCTTTGCGTTGCGAGTTAAATTTAAGGTAAAAGCAATCTGCAGATAGGCTTAATATGTTAATGTTCCTAAAAAAAATTAAGTTTCCAAATTTATTACGCCAAAGATATAAATATAATTTATAAAAAAATAAACATTAAAACATATTTAAAGGGCCGGTTTAGCTGAGTCGGTAGAGCATCCGACAAAGTTTTGGGTTCGATACCGACCCTCGCCAACTCAGCATATGAGAAGCACAAGGATCTGTGCGGTAAAGTGAGGGGCTGAAGGTAGGTGTGGCGCTCCGTCTCAGAGGCTAAAAAACAATCTCCTTTGTCTAGTGCTAATGAAAAGGGGATAGACTCCCTCGCCGGTATTGAACCAGGAACCTTGAGGCTACCAACCGAACGCTCTAAAATGAAACCAAGAACCGAAGATCTCGACACATTCAGATGGAAGTGTAGTGCGTTTGAAGACCTTCTCAGTTCCGTTGTCAGTGATGATTGATACCTGAAATCTTCGCTTTCCTAAAAGAGATTAGTGTTCAATTGTCTTCTGAATTAGAGAGCCTCCTTATCATAAAAAGGATTTTTCATCCCTTTAACATCGGATGCACTATTTCCCAACTTCCAATTGTTGTGTAATCAATGCATATTCACACGTTGCTGTTCCTTCATGTTCCGTTGGCACCCGCACAATATATGAAGAAGAAATAAAGAAAAATTGACAAATTGACAAATTGTCAAAGTTCCGGTGACGCATGCGCACTTGCCTCGATTTGATTTCTGCTACCACGGAGCCATTTTGTTTTGTTCGTTTTGTTTTTTTGTTTTTTTTTTTTTGTTGTTGTTGTGTTTTTTACTTTATATTTTTTTTTTTTACTTTATATCTTATTTTACTTATATTTTTTCGTGCATTTTTTAAGTTTTTATTGTTTTGTTTCTGTTATATTTTTTATTCTCGTTCGTCTTTTCCTTTAATCACTTTTTCTTCTCTTCATTCAGTTATTTTTCTTTCACCCTCATTAATATTTGTCACGTTTTATCATTTTTTTATTTTTTTGTTTATTTTTTTTTTTGGGGGGGGGCTGTTTTTATTTACCATTACTTCTGTTATCTTTCTTGCCATATTTCTTTCTTTGGTTTAGTTTGATTTGATTTGGTTTATTTAACGGCATATCAACCCCTTATGGTTAATGTAATACCTTTATTTAATACATTAGTAAATTGTTTGATTGCAATCAAAACTATCTATACGTCAAGCCCTAGTACCTATGTGATTTTCCCAATCCTATTGCCCTTATGGCAAGCCCAACCCTTTTTCATCATAGGTGCTAGAAGCGGTGATTGAGGGGTCTACATGTCCTGGGAATGACGTTAACTCTATTCTGATGAGGTTCCAGTTTTGGAGGTTTGGGAATGTGGAGTACCTTCCATCACCATTGCTCCCTGGTCCACTCTGAGCCGGAGTGGTAGTACCTGTTAGGTCCCATTTATGGGTTAAATAGAAAAAATGTATTTATAAAAAATTGTATTATCCATTTGATTTTTTCAAAACTTTATCGGCATTAAATGACCCACTGAGGTTGATTGCCGTAAACCAACCAAACCAAAAACTATTTATATTTCCAAAGTTCAACTGTAATCATTCTTTTTAAATCAGACTTTTTTTTATTTTACTATGATAATCAATTTGCAGTTAAATGATTTCAAGTCTTCCTAATCATCCTCATCCTCATCCATCGCATCATCCTCAGCATCATCATCATCATCATCATCATGTAAAGCAAGGTAGGTAGGTAAACACATAATTAGATCAACGATGTTCTTACAAGATGCGGGCGAAAGAAGCTCATAGGTCAACGACCTTCATGGAATGCAGGTTTTTTTCTCTCATCAGAAACCGTTATTTCAAAGCAAACAATATGAAAATATCTGTTAAAAAATGTCAAAGTAAAAAAGAAATCTCCAAAAAATTAATTATTATTATTTTTTACATTTTATTTTTTCAATTTTCGGTACTTATTTTCTCATAGAAAAGCACCGTAAAAAAATTTTGTTGTTTCTATTCATAACTTCGGTCTTTTATCTCTTTATTTATACTGTAATTAGTACAGTATAAGACCAACTCGAAAAATGTTACGCCCCCCAACATAAGGATGGGGGGTCAAAATTAAGTGACCTGAAAAAAATTAGAAAGTTTTTAAATAAAATAAATAATGCATTATAAAGATCATTCATTGATAAATAAACACTGAAATTTCATTAAAATCCGATAATTTCCTGACTTTTGGTAAATTATTTTCTGTAGGGGGGGAGAAGCTAAAGTCATTTGTCAAAACGCATTTTAGGCTCATTTTGCCAGTACCTAGTAAATGCAGTGATCAATTTTGAGTTTTAGTTTATTGTTGCCTATCGCACACGGCAACAGTACGCCTCGCAAAGAGAATCGCCGTTAACAGAGGACCAGATTACAATCAAAAGAGCCAAAGCTCCAGCTAGGAAAAGAAAGCCAAGTGCAAATGTAAACCTAGATCAAACGGTTTTTTGTTTTGTTTTTGTTTTTTTTTGTTTTGTTTTTTTGGTTTGGTTTGTTTTGTTTTACGGCATATCAACCTCAGTGGGTCATTTAATGCCGATAAAGTTTTGAAATAAATCAATTCTTAATGGATAATACATTTTTATAAATACATTTTTCTATTTATACCATAGATGGGACCCTAACAGGTACTACACTCCGGGTCAGAGTGGACCAGGGAGCAATGTTATGAAGGGGTGCTCCACATTCCCCAACCTCCAGAACTGGAACCTCACCATCAGATAGAGTTTAACGTCATTCCCAGGACATGTAGACCCGCAGCCACCGCCTTCTAGCACCCATATGATAAAAGGGTTGGGGCTTGCCATAAGGGCAATAGGGTTGGGAAAATCATATAGGTGCTAGGGCCTGACGTGACCAGCCGATTGATGGGAGGGGGCCTCTCCGACCGCCCGTCTAGCCCAAGATAGGGCTAAAGTGGAGTATTGCAAGTCATGAACTGCTCATCCACCTGGGCTCTATCCTTAAGCATCACGGGTCGCCACCCACGGCCAACAGGTGGCCCCATTAGGGGAGTCTTACCCCTCTGCAAGGGGCAGTCGGTGCATTCTAACGCCCCAGCTGACAGGGCGGTTATAATAAGGGGGTGATGGCTAGGTATCTAGGCTGTTAGATGAAATCTACACAACAGTAAATCTACTCGACAACAAAGAGAGCCAGAAAGAGGGAGAAAAGACAGCAGCCCCAGAAAGCAGTCAGTGCACCAAAGACTGTCACTGAAGAATTGGCCTGCGGGGTCACTTGCGCAGATGTAGATAATTAATTAATTTATTTTACTTATTTGTTTTTTGACACTACGCTATTGTCCTTAGTGGAGGGAAAGGTGCCAACAAAAGCTAGTCTATCTATCCATATATAAAGGGCAGTTGTGTGAATCTGTATGTCCGGAGGAAACTTAGAAAATAAGACAATTAACGACAAATTAGATATATAGGGGCCGGGTTAGCTCAGTCGGTAGAGCATTCAGCTAGAAACTACAAGGTTCCTAGTTCGATACCGGTCCTCGCCAACTCAGCGTATGAGTAGCATAGGGATCTGTGCGGTAAAGTAAGGAGCTGATGGTAGGTGTGGCGCCCCACCTCAGAGGCCAAAAACAATCTCCTTGGTCTAGCGCTATTGAAAAGGGGATAGACTCCCTCGCTGATACCGACTTTAGGCCGCCCCGACGACTTTACTTTACACATTAAATATCACCAGGGCTCAGTTTTTGAGCAAAAATAATGAAGGTTTGATTTATATTCATGACGATAATTTTTTTTTTAAATTAAATTTAGATGATAACAGACTAGATTTTTTTAATTTAATATTTTAAATAGTAGACATTTATTTTTCTTTTCAGAGTTGCCGGATCAACGCAAGGTCCTTTTTTTACATACGGATTTTAATGGGGCATACTACTAGGATCCAACTCGCGATTCAATAATAAAGGATCTGTGGAGCTAACCTTTTTTGCATCCCCTCTACCCAGGTGATGCCGGGTAACCGCTTCTAGTTTATAATAAGTGGGTGATGGCTAGGTTTCTGGGCTGTTAGATGACATCTAGATAAGTGAGGGCTTATTCTTAATACTCTTTTATTCAGATATTCTGATCCTGATATTTCTGATCAATATTTTTATTTTTTGTTCTGAAACTCAGAATTATACAAGAGCAAGAGTCTTCATACCAAACACCTTTCCATTCGATGGTTTTCTCCCTTCCTCAACTGAGAACTCATATAAAAAAATTGGTATTTGAGAACTTAAGGGATATCAAAAGAAGTGCAACAGAATTTCAAAGGTGCGTCGACTAATGGAAGGCTCGGTGGAACAAGTGAGTTAACTGCTAAGGGAACTGTTTTGAAGAGAATTAAACGTTTCATTGATTGTTTATTTCTATCCTGGTAATGCCACTTCAGTCTTTTTTTAACACGTCTCATATCTATTTATCTAACTGGGTTTTGTATTTAGTCTCGTCACTTTGAATTCCACCATTTTATGACAATGTTTATTATTGTTTTAAAATATGTGAAAAAAATACGAACAACAGTTACTAGAAACTTAACACAGGTGATAACAATCTTCAGACGTTGATAAGATTATAAGAATTTATATTAAATACATATATATATATATATATATATATATATATATATATATATATATATATATATATATATATGTTTGTGTGTGTGTGTGTGTGTGTGTGTGTGTGTGGGTGTGTGTGGTGTGTGTGTGTTTGTTTGTTTGTTTGTTTTGTTTTACGGCATATCAACCGCAGTGGGTCATATTAATGCCGATAAAGTTTTGAAATAAAATCAATTCTTAATGGATAATACAATTTTTTTATAAATACATTTTTCTATTTAACCCATAGATGGGACCCCTAATAGGTACTACCACTCCGGGTCAGAGTGGACCCAGGGAGCAATGGTGATGAAGGGGTGCTCCACATTCCCCAAACCCTCCAAAACTGGAACCTCACCATCAGATAGAGTTTAACGTCATTCCCAGGACATGTAGACCCGCAGCCACCGCCTTCTAGCACCATATGATAAAAAGGGTTGGGTTTGCCATAAGGGCAATAGGTTTGGGAAAATCATATAGGTGCTAGGGCTTGACGTGACCAGCCGATTGATCGGAGGGAGCCTCTCCGACCGCCCGTCTAGCCCAAGATAAGGGCCAAAGTGGAGTATTGCAAGTCATGAACTGCTCATCCACCTAGGCTCTATTTTTAAGCCTCACGGGTCGCGACCCACGGCCAACAGGTGGCCCCATTTGGAGAGTCTTACCCCTCTGCAGAGGTGCAGTCGGTGCATTCTAACGCTGCAGCCGACAGGGCGCGCGTGTGTGTGTGTGTTTACGCGTATGCGCACGTGTAACTATACCTCAGTTAATTTGCATATCACTTCATACTTGCCAACTTAAAGCCCCTCCTGTATAGCAACGACTAATAAGCTCGTCGTGAAGGTAATGAGTAATAATAAATCGTGTAAGACTTCGATCTTCACCGGGTGGCCCACTGCTAAAGCTCAAGGTGTTCAATACTCAACATTTTTACCATATTAGATTAGGATGAATGAAAAAAAAAACGTTTACTCGCTACTTCTCATTGAATAATTTTCAAAGAAACTTTTTTTTAATTAAATAAACTAATAAGCGACGTTCTCCTGTTGACACCTACACATAGACACACCAGTGTTGGTCGACCAGCAAAAACTCACATGTAACAGATATGTACGGACACTGGATGTCGTGCAGAAGAGTTGCCAGAAGCGATGACCGATTGGGACGGGTGGTGAGAGTCAGCACTTTAAATAGTAATAACTATTTGTTTGCTCACAATTAAGTGGTGTTAAGTATTCCTTTCCAATAGAAATAATTTTCAAACAGATCTATGTTATCCATATATGGTTTGGTTATTTTGTTTAATGGCATATCAACTATTCCTATTTAATAATAATAATAATAATAATAATAATAATAATAATAATAATACCCAACAAAATAGTAAATGTAGACTATGCGGTAATAGAGATGAGACCGTAAACCATGTACTATGCGAATGTAGCAAACTAGCACAACGGGAGTACAAAACTAGACACTACTGGGTTGGGAAGGTGATTCAGTGGGAATTATGCAAAAAATTAAATTTGACCATACAACAAAATGGTATATGCATAAATCAGAATCCGTTCTTGAGAACGAAACGCATAAAATTCTCTGGGACGTTGAGATAAAAACGGATCACCTTATCCCAGCAAGAAGACCAAACCTAGTGCTGATTAGCAAAAAAGAAAGAACTTGTCAACTGGTGGATTTTTCAGTTCCAGCAGATCACAGGGTGAAGCTAAAGGAAAATTTTTAAAATGGACAAATACCTGGACCTTGCCAGAGAACTGAAAAAGTTATGGAATATGAAAGTGAAAGTGATAACAATTGTAGTTTGTGCACTTGGAACGGTCCCATAAGGATTGGAAAAGGGTTTGGAAAATCTGGAAATCAGAGGAAAGATTGATACCATCCAGAACACTGCACTGCTGCAATCTGCCAGAATACTCAGAAGAGTCCTGGAGACCTGAGGAGACTTGCTGTCACTCAGACCCTAGTAAAAGACCATCAGCTAACGCTGATGTGAAAACTCAAAAGGAGTAAATAATATAATAATAATAATAATAATAATAATAATAATAATAATACATAAAATAATAAATAAATAAATAAAACAGAATTTCAGTTATTTTACAATATATATAAATTACAGAAATTAAATAGATAAATATAATACAATAAAAAAAAATATACAACTGAGCAGCAGTAAATATCAATTTCCACACAGTTAAAATGTATATAATTGCGTATATGAAATTGTCGTGACTCAACTAATAAGTAAATAAACGCGAAAAATAATTAAAATAATAATTGTCACTTCCCTTATATGCTTTAAAAACAATAAATTTATCGCTAATTTCCTGTAGCGGTGAAAAGACATGTCCGATTTTCTTGCTATTCAGTAAGTTTAATATAGGGACTTGGCAAAAATGAGCCTAAAATGCGTTTTTGACCAAAATGACTTTAGCCCCCCCCCCCCCTACAGAAAATAATTTACCAAAACTCAAAGAATTATCGGATTTTAATTAAGTTTTTCAGTGTTTATTTATCAATGAATAATTTATAATGCATTATTTATTTATATTCAAACTTTCTAATTTTTTCAGGTCGCTTAATTTTGACCCCCCCACTTCATGTTGGGGGCGTAACATTTTTTTCGAAGTTGTCTCTATACCTGTACCTAATTACAGTATAAATAAAGAGATAAAAGACCGAAGTTATGAACAGAAACAACAACAAAAAATTACGGTGGCTTTCTATGAGAAATAAGTACCGAAATTGAAAAAATAATGTAAAAAAATTAGATAATCATTTTTTGGAGATTTTTTTTTACTCATTTCGATAATTATTTAATTGGCTATTATCTTATAAAAAAAACAATTATACATCGATATTTATTTTGTCTGCTTAAAAGGGGAGGGGGTACATTTTCAATAGAGTTTTTCTTCAAAAGTAATACTTTGGATGTAATAAATAAGGTTTGGCGTTAAATAGATATTTATTTCTAGAATCTAAAAATATAACATTTTAAACTTAATCGAATATTTTTATTTTAAATGAATTTATATATTAATTTTTCATAGCAAAAATATTAAATAGAAGTTTTGAAATAAAATAACTGATGCATTATAAAATGCATTAATTGATAAATCAATACTGGAAAATTTCATTAAATCGGATAATTACCTTAATTTTTGGTAATCCTTTGCAATCGCAAATGTTATATTAAAATTGTAAACAAGCACTTAAAACCATTGAAAAAGAGACAGAATGGCGGATCGCGTCGAAATTGACCAAAACAAATCCCTTTAAATGTATTAAAAATAAACTGCATATGTAATGATATTTTTCTTTTTTTTAATGATGGTCATAATGTTACTACTTATCGATTTAGACAAAGTTTGACCTTAAATAATAGATTTAATTATTTTTAATTCGCTTTTAAAACTCGTAGAAGCTGATGTTTTTGCCAGTCCCTAGTTTAATAATAAGGATTTACTAACAATCATATATCTTAATTTTATTAGTCCTGTCGATTTGGTATAGTTTCCTTGGGTAATGGCATATCAACCTTTGTGGGGTATTTAATGGCAAGGCCATACTTGTACAAGAACAAAAGTTGTTATATTTAACCCATAGCTGGGGATTAGATTGGGCTGACTTCTGATTAAGGTCAGAAAATTAAAACGGAAAGTTTTTTGGTGGTACCGACAGTTTAACTACAGTCTATGAATTAACATTCTGCGAATTGGGTTACGGGTTTTAGGGATTAAGGTTAGGTTTTAATTACGTATTGCTTAAAAAATAAACAACCAAAAAATCCCAAATTACTATACATTTATTTAACCATTGAAATTAATTATTGAAATCTATTATTAAGACAGAGTTTGTTTGTGTTAGTATTGCAATGTATAATTTCAATTAAACTTAGTTTTAAAAAGAATATTTTTCAACATTAACTGTATAGTAATTTGGGTCTTTTGTGTTTATTTTTTTTTTTAAGCAATACGTAATTAAAAACAACCTTAATACCCCTAAAACCTAACCCAATTCGCAAAATGTTAATTTTCATAGACTGTAGTTAAACTGTCATTGGGTACCACCAAAAAACTTTCCCTTTTTAATTATTCGATATAATTTAATTTTTCCGTCCCTCAAATCAGAAGTCAGCCTAGATTGGTTCGTTGGTTAATTGATCTTCTTTCTTTTGTTTTAATGGCATATCAACCTTTGTGGGTTATTTAATGTCAAAGCAATCCCTGTAGAAGAACAGTAATGCAAAAGTCGGCGAGGCGGCCTAATGTCGGTATCAGCCAGACAGCGAAGAAGTCTATACCCTTTTCACCAGCGCTAGACGAAGGAGATTATTTTATCGTCTGAGGTGGAGCACCACACCTACCATCAGCTCCTTACTTTACCGCACAGATTCCTGTACTATTCATTACGCTGAGTTGATGAGGGCCAGTATCAACAGGAACCTTGTGATCTTTAGTCGAATACTCTATCGACTGTAAGTGGTACTATTTAACCCATAGCTGGGGAGTAGATTGGTTGGTTGGTTGGTTGGTTGGTCAGGTTTCTTCTTATAATGGCATATCAACATTTGTTGGTTATTTAAAGCCAAAATATATCCTTATAGATAATAGCAGTGGTACTATGTAACCTATAGGTGGGGGATGAGAAAGTTCATACCTTTCCCAGAGGTATTAATCCGAAAGTGAACGTAATAGCACGACTGGGGTTCGAACCGCATACTACGATGTTACAGTCCAACAACATTATCCCCCTTTTTCTAATCCCGTCAAATACTATTAAAATTTCACTAACATTCAGTAATCCGATACAAATAATTTATACACGATCACATGTTTTTAAGTAGTTGAAATATCCATGTTTTAAGAGCGAAAATCATTTTTAAAACATTATCTCAAACAGAACTCTTTACTAATAAAAGTAAGTAAGTAAAAGTCCGTCCAGGGTGGCCTAAAGTCTGTATCAGTCAATCAGCGAGGGAGTCTATCTCCTTTTCACTTAGCGCTAGACCAAGGAGATTGTTTTTTGCGTCTGAGGTGGAGCGCCACACCTACTATCAGCTCCTTACTTTACCGCCAGATCCTGTGCCAACTCATAAGCTGAGTTTGGCGAGGATAGGTATCGAACTAGGAACCCTTGTTGGTTTCTAGCCGAACGCTCTACCGACTGAGCTAACCCGGCCCAATTTACTAATAACAAGATTACTATGCTCGAGATCATCATGGACCTTGAAAGTGATGGCAATGAAGGGGTGACCACAACAACACCCAATAGGCCCCAGATCTGTAATCCTTGCTACCGAAGATTACGGTCATATCACGCTGAAGCAACGGTTCCCGCTAGATCACCGGAGTTTTTAAGCAGAGATGAGCCTGTGTTCAATACTTAATGGGTGACCATTTAAACAACAGCAGGTACAGTAAGTAACCTGAGTCCTTTATTGATCAAAAATGACTTGTTTCGGCATTAAATGACACGAAAAAGGGTTGATATGCCATGAAACAAAACAACCAAACAAAACAAACTTAGTATTATCTGCGTTATTCGGAATATTGTCCTCATCTTCATTGTTATCTGTACAACGTTTCGGTCGATATGCCCTCCGGCCTTCTTCGGGTATTTTTTCGGACTCGGGAACCTTCTTTTCGGACTCGGGAACTTTCTTGTCGTAATCGGGAACCTTCTTGTCGTAATCGGGAGCCGTCACGGAACTTTAAACCCAACCCTTTATTCTGTCCACGGGGGTATCCTGTTCTCATTCCGCTAACCATAGCTGGGGTAGAGGCGTTAAGCTGTGTTAATTATTATTCTATGTTACTGTTGCCCTTGATCAGGATTGAACCTGGAATCTAGAGATAACTGTCACTTAGAACTGTCTTAACCTAACTACCTTTGTTGTATACCTCTTTCCTTATTTTCTTACTTCTATTCTTCTAGCGTCTGAACTTTATAAAGGGGACTTCGTGTCTGGTCTTCCATTGGGGATTTCTCTTTATCAGAAGCCCTGTGTCATTGGTAGTTTTTTAGATAATAACACAAGACTCGATTTAACTTAGATCATATTTTATTCGAAATCCCCACCAGACTACCTGCGCAGATTGAGTCGGAGCGTGATTAACACGACTTACCACAGTCGTGGTCTTGGCCGATCTCTAAAAATCTATTTTCTAATCTAAACCGGAAAGAGGGTCTTCTCCACCGATTCTCACGGTATCCACCGGAAGTAGGATCAGGACTGAGGTCAAGCCTTGTCATTTAATCCTTCAAGGCCGCCGGCTGAACTTTATAACAGCCATTTTGGTTTCTACACTACTGTACATAAATATTAAGGAATCTAATAATTATGTAACACCTTATCCACTAGGCCATGTGTCCAATTGGACAAACTTACAACAGGATGTAGTTTATTTGTCCCACCCAGATTTCGATAGGTAAGGGTAACCGAACTTGAGCAGCATGAAACAGCTACTCATAGATTCGCTCCGAAAGGACCCTTACAATCGAAAACGCGGGCTAAATTATGCCAGATAGGAATGTCACTTAAATCTGCTGAAATGAATAAAATTAAACATGATTCAATAATTTAAATGTCATGTTTTAATTATAAAATTTGTTAAGAGCTAATTCCCTTTTAAATTTAATACGATTGAATTCAGATTTAAATAAATTATTTTGAAAAACATTTCTTGCATAATGCTATTTTGATAAACAAATTCCTTCTTAAATGAACAAGTAGCAAAAATGTTATTGTAATCAGATAATTACCAGATCTTTGGTCGGCTATGGTTGTAGAATACACCGACTGTACCTGTGCAGAGGGGTAAGTTTCTCCCAGTGGCGACCCGTGATGCTTAAGGGTGGAATCCCGGTGTATTAGCAATCCATAACATGCAACACTCCACTTTGTTCCTTACTTAGGCTAGACGGGCGATTGGAAAGGTCCCCTCAGATCAATCGGCTGGTAACTCCAAGCCCTAGCACGTCTATGATTGTCCTGAATCTATTACGCAATATGGCAAATGGAGGAGTGTGGAACAAATGGTTAGGAGTCGTAGGAAATGGACTCGTCGATCCGAGTTCAATTCCTGGAACGAAGCTGTTTGCATTTCCATGTCGCTAATACTGCTTGGAGAGGTAATGAATCCAATTCTGCTCCAGCTTAAGGGCAAATAACAGGAAAAGGACTGGGCTCTTTAACCATGGCTGGTAACGACAGTTAGGAGAGGAAAACTCTGATTCAACCTGCTAAACTCCGCTTAGAAATTGACCTTGTGTCACATCCTGCCTCGTGCAGGATGGTAAATATATATATAATATATATGTGATAGTAGGCGTGGTTTTAGGGTTTTTATTGTCCTGTGTGTGGCGTTAAACTGTTTTCCAAATGGCGGGGTTAATCTTAGGAGCCTCTAGAGAATGTGGGTATCCTTTGTTGCCATAATCCCACGTCCACTCTGACGCCGGAGTGGTAGTACCCCGGTTAGGGTTCAACAAGTGATTTAATAATTTTTAAAAGTAGGTTTAACACGTGTTTAAGAGAATTGAGTTTTTAGAAAAATGTTGAATAAACCAATAAGAATGAATAAAAGCAAAATGTCTTCGGGCAATACAATAACGCCAACAAGGGTTTTAATATGCCATAAAACCCAACCAACCGCATACCAACCCAGACTTTTAATAAATTTTTTGTCTACCTTTCTGCATGCAAATTACCAAGACCAGCAGCTGTTTTGTAAACGTTATTTAACTGGAGGTGTCTTGTGTAATGTATTGTCGATGAAATGGACTCGTCGCCGTGGGTTCAAATATGGATGAAGACTGTTTTGCATTTACGTTGCGCTAACACTCTTCAAAAAGGCATAACATTCCAACTATCTCCTTCCAGATAATGAATAAAATAGTAAGGCAGATTGGTCTTTTTAACTCAGTTTGACAACGCAATCTAGGAGAAGAAAACTCTGATAGAACCTGTTAAACTCCGCTTAGGCATACATCCAAACTATTCTCTTCCAGTATATGAATAAATAGTAAGGCAGATTGGTTTTTTAACCTCAGTTTGACAACCAATCTAGGAGAAGAAAACTTGAATAGAAGACTGTTAAACTCCGCTTAGGCATGCATCCAACTATTCTCTTTCCAGATATGAATAAATAGTAAGGCAGATTGGGTCTTTTTAACCTCATTTGACAACGAATCTAGGAGAAGAAAACTCTGAAATAGAAACCTGTTTAAACTCCGCTTAGGCATACATCCAACTATTCCTCTTTCCAGTATTGATAAATATGTGCGCAGATTGTGCTTTTTAACCTCAGTTTGACAACCAATCTGGAGAGAAAACTCTGATAGAAACCTGTTAAAACTCCGCTTAGGCATACATCCCAACTATTCTCTTTCCAGATATGAATAAATAGTAAGAGCAGATTGGTCTTTTAACCTCAGTTTGACACCATCTAGGAGAAGAAAACTCTGAATAGAAAACCTGTTAAACAGTCCCGCTTAGGCATACATCCCAACTATTCTCCTTGTCCAGATATGAATAAACTAGTCAAGCAGATTGATTTTTTAAAACCGCTCAGGTTTGAACAACCATCTAGGCAGACAGAAAACTCTGAATATGAAACCTGCTTAAAAAACACAAACCAACAATAGGCTCCGCTTAAATTACAATTGACCTTAGTGTTCACAATCCCTAACTCGTGCAAAGGGGGTTGGGTATACATAACTAATGACTTTAGTTTGACACACACGTTGATATAGTATCAAGTTAGGGTGGACTAGAGAATATCATTAATGCTTGGTTACGGCAACCAAGTTCTGGAGGAACGGAATCGACTACTGAGGTAGCTCAAGATGTGTAGACAGTTTCGCGCGGACCGTTAGGTGAGGCGATACCGAGCTTATCACGGCACAGTATATAGGATGATTGAGTGCTCAGCTAGCTTAGCATATCTCATTGTGGAAGGATTGGTAATATATATAATATTATAGTACTATATATATATAGTTATATATATATATATACATATATATATAAATATATAAATGGATTTCTCCCGTCGATGTTTCGACAGTACTATGAGGGGTTTCTATGACACAACAAAAATGAACTCCCCACAACAGGATTTGTTTATAGTGGTGAAGGCTGTGTTAGATAGAAACCATCCACACACTTTTTGGCTAAACAAGGTCGACCATAGGAAGATATTTAAGTCGCTCCGCTTATCCAACCCCCAGCTAGCCACACCGTACCCAATCAACACCAGACGCCCCAGGCACACTCCCCATTGAATCTCAAGAGTTAATCCCTGCTACCTAGAACTGGTCTATCCTACCCAAGGCTGAAAGGCCTCAGTCCCCTGCCCTATATTAATACCACACACCCCCACCATACTGGGTTTAGTATATATATGTATATATACTATAGTATCTATCTTTTTCTATCCCTATATATATCCCCACCGCGCCCCCCACAGAGAGAGAAGGGAGGAGAGATGGATCAGGAGACACTACATCCACATACAACAAGCCACATAAGATAACCACACATACACTCACGAAACATATAGGACAATTACTTAGGCGTCTAAAGATTTAAAGATCTGAGAGAGATAGTCCGATATGATGTCGGAAAGTCAGAGATATAAGGGAGTCTCTAGAGGTGTTAGATCAGTAAGGGGTAGTCACTGTCTATAAAGGGATTTTAGAAATAGAGATTAGATAGATATAGAAAGTATTTGGATAGATAGATAAGCAATTTTCAAGGTATGGATACGATAGATAAGATGTATAGAATACACGATTTAGATCACGATAGATAGATTTAGAGATAGATAGAAATAGACTATACATGAACATCAAGATACCTATATAATATATTATTATATATAGATTATTATACTAAGAGAGAGAGGAGAGAGAGAGAATATGATAGATAAAGATAGAATATATTGATTGGATAGATAGATAGATAGATAGATAGATAGATAGAAGAGTAGATTGATAGATAGATTAGATACGGTAGAAGAGAGAGAAGAGAAGACGAGAGAGAGGAGAAGAGAGAGAGAGAGGGAGTAGATGAGAATATAAAAGATACCCGGCAGAGAATGTACTCTATATTAACTGATAAATGACAGAAAGGAATAATTGTCGCTTACTAATTATATATATTAGTTCCCACCGCCAATTTCCCTCGGTCAGCGACGTTCTAAGATATGAACAAACTACTTAGCAAAACACCAATATTTCTGCTTCAAACTTCTCCGCCGCGTCACGGTCAATTAATCACCACCAGTTAAACTAAAACAATATAGACGACACGACCCCAAAACAATCTAATAAATATACAGTCTAAACAATTAGAAGAGCTGTTCGCAGCCATATTTCAATATGTTTAAACAAGACCTGAACACCGTTTTTTACAGAACACATTTCAAAAAAAGACAGGATAAATCCTAACATACATAGAATAAGGACCGTCGATTTAACATCGAGCGATGTATGTTTAAAGAGGGAAAATATTCAATTTTATAATGGTATTCGTGTGCCTGGTGATTTCTGATCTCTGAATGGGGAATGGAAACCCACTACTTTTTTCTGAAAGGTTATATTCTGAACACGACAATGTCCTATACACTCTGGATGTGTTCAAAAACATTAAGGGTCTTAGCATGCATCCCACTTATGCAGGCTTGACACACATAAAGGTCATTTTTTCATCGGGGCTCATCACATCTGGATGGTAGGTTGCAAAAAACGGAATATAATATATATATATATTAAATATATTATATATATTTANCTAGGAATTATGTAATTGTGTATACGGTCTTTATTTATTGTTTTATTGGTTTTGTTTCGCTTTTTCTTTTACTTTTATGTTTGTTTTTTGGTTTCTTTCTTTTTTTTAGTAGTGGTTGTGAGTGTTTTACTATAGTAATATCTGTAATATCTTTTCTATTTTTTTGCTTTATAATGGTATTTCAAAGAAAAAGAGAGTGAGAGAGAAAATTGACAATCACGACTCTCTCTTTCTCCCCTTTATCCTCTTATATACATCGCACGTATGCCCCCCTCTGCTTGGCTGTGTTCTTTCTTGTTCTGCCCGCTTCTGCTCTCTCGCTCTCATTAATCTCATCAATCACGTTGTGTACTATAATCTCTTCTCTTCTCTCTTTCTCTCTCTCTCGTCTCTCATCTCTCTCTCATGAGCCATATACTAATATCTTATACATCGTTACTATGATTATATTTTTTTTGTGATTATTTTTCTACTGCATACTGTTCGACTTTCTCTCTTACTCCTGATAATGCCAACATTGCCCCCGTTCTACTCCTCTCTCTCAGGATGTGACCTTACTCTTCAGTTTGTGGGGTCAGTTCCTCCATCTAAAATTCCTCCTACATGTGCTCTTTTCTTATGGCGTCTCTCTCTCTCTTTCTTTCTTTCTTTCTCCATATATATAAATTATTCTCTTTTACTATCAATTCGTATACTTCACTCCTCCCATTCATTCTCTACGTAATATCAAATTCATTCTCTCTTATTCAATTTCTATTTCTTTCTAACTCATTCTCTCAACGCATTCTTATTTACCGTGATTTATTTCCTTCTCATTTTCTTTCATTTCTTAAAGTTTTGGTGCATATTTTATATTTATATTTTGCGTGATATTTTTCAAACATAAATCCCAGCTAATTTATGGCATTGGAATGGGAAATATTGGCTCATTACGCATCTCACGTCATCATTTATTAGATTAAAAATCAACCAGTCACGAAGCCATTAATATATGCCGAATTATATCACTTTGCAATTGTTTGGGTTGAAGGAATATACCAAGGCATATATATATATATATATATATATATATTATATATATATATATATATATATATATATATACCCCACACGCTTCCACATGATATATATAATATATATATATTATATATATATTTCCTATATCTTATTATAATGAAGATTGTGTGTTTATCTATCTGTAACCGAAACTATATCACTACTCAAGTCACAATTCCCTTAATTATTTATGCCACATTCTCCATGATTTGATTTTATTTAGATTTAAATCTCAATTATTAATAAAATTGTTTTAAATTATAAATACAGTTGACCATATCTACATACATATAACATGCAATTGTATTTATATATACAACAAAATAGCAATTTACAGTGTGAACGGGAAGGCTAATTTGCATATTGATATTAAAAATTTGATTTTAATAAATAGGTGCTAATTATTATTGATTTCTAATTGTTTGATTTTATATTAATGAATATGAGCAAAAAATCTATTCAATATATCTTAAAAGAAATCCATTAACAAGAAGAAATAACTGTAATTTTATTCTTTACTTCCTATTTTAACTAAATAGTTAAATGAGGAAAATTCATCAATGAAAGACGGGAGTGATGGAAGAGTAAGTTTCAGTTGTTATATTTTTCAATTATACCCCACTCTGGTTCAAATCCTTTTATCTGCATTCTTATTTAGTTCCATTAGCCTTTCTAATTTAATATATTTTATTACATTAAAACTTAAATACTTGCACCCGGAGGGCGCATATATTTGCTAGTATATATAAGGAAGGGAATATATATATATATATCATGTGTAAGCGTGTGATATATATATATATATATATATATATATATATATATATATATATATATATATAAGTGTTTTTACAACATTAATTGGGACTCGAAATGTGTAAACACTCTACTCATTTCGAATCCTGATGGAGATTGCAAAAACTGAAACCTTATAATGTCAACTTCTCCATCAAGAATAAATTCATATTTTTAGAATACTTTGTTTTTTTTTCCCTATTTCCTAAACATACATAAACACACACACACACACACACACACACAGATAGATAGATAGATAGATAGATAGATAGATAGATAGATAGATAGACAGACATAATTTGACAGTTTTCATTTCCAGCAATCATTAATTATATATACCAAACTATTTATCGTTTGTTTGTTTGGTTTTTTTTATTGATTTTAATGGCATATCAACCCGTCTGGGGTTATGTCATGCCTAACGGTTAGGAAGTGATACATATCGTGTATTTATATTTATACTTTTAGTAATTGGTTTTAACAATGTGTTAGCATTATTGGGGATTATGTTGTATGGCATTGATTTGTTTCATGTCTATATTCTATGGTATAATTTTATTTCCCTCAAAAAAGAGACAATATCCTCCATGTTGACATTTTCAAACAGATCTTTCATATTGTTTGCTTTAAAATAACGGTTTCTGATGTGAGCAAGAAACTTGCATTCTATGAATAAGTGTTTAACTGTCAAAGGTGTTTGACATGTTCCACATTGTGGTTGTTCTTGTTTGAGTATATAGAAGTGCGTTAGTCTTGTATGACCAATGCGTAATCGAGATACAATGACTTGTTCATTTCTAGACTTCCTTAATTTGCTCTCCAGCCTCCCAAAGTGTAATTATTTCCAGTCTACCAATATCTGATTCCATGTATGTTATCAGGTTTACAAAATCTAAAAGCAGAATATAAATGTTGGCATTAACTGTAATGAAATACACTGATACCTTGACTTTCGACCGCCCCAACTTAAAAGTTTTCTAAGTTACTGTTACATAATCTATGCATAGATTATTGTCAATCCCCTGTATTTCTGAAGGGATGGCCCCTTTTCATATCACGGTCGGGACTTTCCATGGAATATTACAGAAAGCCCGCGAAATACGTGAAGTCACGTGGGACCTGGTTGGCTCTCAGTTTTCAGTTTAGACGTAAGGCAGATAAGGTATTTCTGCCTTAGCTGAAGCTCACTGCACACGCGCGTTATGTTAGTTAGATGAATATGTTTAGTTAAGTAAATAAAAGTTTAAATAAATAATATGGTTTTGTGGTTGATGAATGTCTTGGCAACAAGTCTGACCTAGAAGAAGAAATGAACCAAGGATGACCAACCAGCAAGAACAGAGAAAGTCGAAGTCCAGACGCTAGAAGAAGAACGTAAGATACCCAAGTTGAGCAGAGGAATAATATAAGTAAAGAAAGGGTATACAACATTACGATCTGTCACTCAGTTGGTTTTATGCTTTGTGTTGAGAGCTTAAATTTGACGCACGAACGAGCTTCAGATATGCTTTTGTTAATGAGTTCATTAAAAACTTTTTATTTTCCAAATTTATTACGCCAATAAAAGATTTTATTAAAAAAATTAACAGTAAAACATATAACAACACATAATTCATTATATTCTATTCTATTATGTTTTATACAATACAGTGCTATTTTTCTTATTTAAAAAAAATGGGGTGTTTTAGTTGTGCTTTCTAGAACGGATTAATGATATTTCAGTTTATTTCAATAGGGGAAATTGTTTTGATATACGAGAAAATTGAATTAAGAGTGGAACGAATTAAACTCGTAAATCAAGGTAGCACTGAACTGGTTGTTCAGCATAGACTGAGCAGAACTAATTTATTTTCCGGGTTTCAAAACGTCCGTTTTAATACAGAAATTAAATTAAAAAATTTAAAAAAGGAAAAAAAATTCAAGAGAAAATTTAATAATTCGCTTCAATTGTTTACACTTTAATAATTTCGAAATTGGTGCAAAAAAAATTTGGGCAGACATTTTGGCGACAGACATTCTAGATTTTATTTTTTTTAAGAATGTAATTCAAATATATTTTTGAGACTTTAGGAGGTTTTGCTACGATGAAATTACTATTTCTTTTTTTTAAATAACACATTTCAAACTTTCAAATTAACCCTATTTACTATTGAATTATACTAATTTGATTAAATATCTAGTTCAGACACTCACTTTTTGTTGTCATCCTTCCGTCTACTAAAGACGATGGCGTAGTGTCCATTTTGTTTTATCTGCAACCGCGTGAGTAGCCTAACAGACCAATTTTAGAATGTCAGTCTCTGGAGCAGTGATTGCAAACAAACAGTGATGCTTGCTGGAGTTGCTGTTGTCTCCCCTTCCTTTTAGCTCTTTTTTCTGTGGCGACTTCTTTCTTCTCTTTTTCGTTCCTTTTCGTTCCTATTTTTGGTTTTAATAAGAAACTGTATTACAGTATGGGTCTTCTTTTTATATACCCCTTTAACAAATCGGGTATATAAATGCCGAGTGAGTATTGCGTAGGAGCCAATCTTGAGTAGTCATTGTTACCTCGAAGTAACAACACACCAAAGTCGTATAGTCAAAAAGGGGTTGTTTATTTCTTTCTAGACTCGTGGGTTCTTTTTCGGGAAGAAGAAGAAGAAGAAGAAGAAGAAGAAGAAGAGAGAGAGAGAGAGAGAGAGAGAGAGAGAGAGAGAGAGAGAGTAAGGTCGAGCTATTCAATCTTAAATCACGTCCATGTGCGCTGTTCGTCCTAACCGTAGATATGCCACGACGGAGCCCAACAAACGCATCCGACCCTTCTCGGGTCCGGCGAAAAAGAGGCCGAATTTTCTTTACTTCTGTTTGTATCCCGCTGTTGGAGGGGAGTCACATCCACTTCCGCTCCTCCGCAGAAAGTGGGAATTCCGTTTTCATTTTAAACTCTAGTTCCGGGGACATTGATCGGTCAATGGCTGCGCCCCCCACCCCCGTTGAATGTTTACTCTTCCAAACTTTAAGCACTTTTTGTTCTTATTTCTTTTTCTTCTCTTTCTCCAGAAATCCAATTACAGTTTTCTTGTAGACCATAATAATTATGCTACATAAGAGACAGGATGAGGGGACGATAGGGTTCTTACTTTTCTGCTTGTCTACTTCGTCGGCCGCCATCTTCCTTTAGGCTTCTTCTGCGGGTTGATATCTTTCTTCTGGGCTGGGTATGTGCATTTCTTGTTGATCAATTAAGAAAGCAAGACTTTGTTATTGTTTTTATAGCCTTTATTAAAAACAACTCCAGCCCAAAGAGTTCTCGAACCGCGCGGATGAGAAGCTGGTATCTTGGGCGTCCGCTCACACTGACTTTCTGTCGGCAACTGCTAACTAAAACTTATTTCTTATGGCGGGTTTTGGAAGGAGTTAAGTAGAGGTCACTACATGCCAATCATAACTATAACGGCTGACAGTAATGTTCCACTCAACCCCCGTTATTTGAATCTTCATGAACGATAGAAACTCTTTATGTCGATACTTAATTATTTCGGGTTTTTTTTTTAAAAAACCTTCTTCGGGACATTGAATATTTGTATGAGTAAAAGATGAAAGATTTTCAGTGTATGTTGAATGTGTGATAAAAGGTTATTTACCGTTAATTATTTGGCGTTTATATATGAAAGCCGATGACGCGATCATATATATATATATATATATATATATATATATATATATATATATATATATATTGATGTGTGGGCTCAATGCATGCTTCTTATGTCAATTTGATAAAAAAAATAGCAGGACCTATATATGGAAATCTTATTATAATGGAGATTGTGGGTTTGTCTGTCTGTAACCGAAACTACATTACTATACAAGTCACAATTCCCTTCGTTATTTACATCACATTCTCCATGATTTTATTTTTATTTAAACCCCAGTTATTAATAAAATTGTTTTACATTATTAATACTGTTGACCATATCTACATACTAATAACATGCAATTGTATCTATATATAGAACAAAATAACGGTTTACAGTGTGAATGGGAAGGCTAATTTGCATATTGGTCTTAAAAATTTGATTTTGATAAATATATGCTTACTATTATTGATTTCTAATTGTTTGGTTTTATCTTAATGGATATAAGCAAAAATCTCGGGGATAAATCTTAAAAGAAATCCCTGAACAAGAAGAAATAACTGTAATATTATTCTTTACTTCCTATTTTAACTAAATAGTTAAATTAGGAAAATTTACCAATGAAAGACGGGAGTAACGGAAAATGATGGAAGAGTTAGTTTCAAAGTTGTTCTATTTTTCAATCATACCCCCTCTGTTCCAAATCTATTTATCTGCATTCTTATTCAGTTTCATTAGCCTTTCTAATTTAATATGATATTTTATTATATTAAAACTTAAATACTTGCACCCGGAGGGTGCATATATTTGCTAGTATATATATATATTGATGTGTGAGCTCAATGCATGCTTCTTATGTCAATTTGATTTTTTTTAAATTGCAGGGCCTATATATGGAAATACTACTAATAAACCAAGGAAAACGTTGAAGAAAACACGAAATGTATTTACATCTAAGGTCGTTGGAATTGGAGCATCCAAAAATAAGTTTATAATCTATAGATTTATTTTTGGATTCTTCAGTTCCAACGGCCTTAAATGTAAGTATATTTCGTTTTTTTTGTTTGGTTGTCTTCAACGTTTCCTTTGAGTTATTAATATTATTCTATTATGTATGTCATGTCATTTTTATCATATATATATATATATATATATATATATATATATATATATATATATATGAAGGAAGGGTGGATGGGTTTAGGATCCGACGATATGCTGTGGATAGAAGGAAAGTGGTCAAAAAATGAACAACTCAAAACAAGTCACAGGGTGAAACGGTTTCGTCTGTGTTCAGTGTATGTTGAATGTGTGATAAAATTCCCCGCTCCTCCTCATCTCACATCACTACACATCCTTGACCTCCCCGGCGCCACCGCCGCCACTTGTATTTAAACGTATGCTTCGCTTTAATAAAGTTACAAATGACTGATGACGTCTGTGAACACAGACGGAACCGTTTCACCCTGTGACTTGTTTTGAGTTGTTTATTTCTTGACCACTTTCCTTCTATCCACAGCATATATATATATATATATATATATATATATAATATATATATATATATATATATATATAAGATTTTTGATGGTTTGTTTATTCTAGAAGCATAAAACAACATCCAAAAATCTTATTTCCTTCGCCGAAGAGCACAAGGCCCGGGTTTGTTATTATTCACTCAACGTCCCCTTACCTCATATGGTAGAGACGTATCAGTATCATTGACAGGTTAATTTCGCAAGGATTTTCCCGTGCTGTATCGTGGCCGAAGCAGTATGGTTTCTGACTATCCTGCTGAAGTCCCTGTTTCGATTTCTGTCGGAGAGAAATCGTTAATATACATCGCTGATGAGACTTAATAAAGCTGGAACAGTCTGTACGATGTTCTACACACAGAATAATTCTTTACCGAAATTCACTTGTCATTATTATCTTCTATAATTATCGAATTTTATGCGATATACGCATTGTAATTACCTTCAAGCAAAAATATAAATAATAATAATATATACATATGCATATATATATATATATATATATATATATATATATATATATATATATATATATAAAGTTATATATACTAGGTAATATTGTTAGTAATTTCTAAAATGTTATTGACATTAAAGCGCGAATTTATCAATTGTCTGAGTTATTGTGATACATTATATAAGTTTTCGCGTATGCTTCTAAATTATTTAGTTAAGAATTAATGGTAAAATGAATGAATGAAATAAAAATGATGAGTGGAATAAATGAAAAAATCAAAATTATTTTTTATAATTTTTTTTTTCTTTTGAGAGGTCCCTTGGAAAGGGTGTTTTCATTCATTCGAGTCATCTCATTCATTTTTATTTCATTCATTCATTTTTCGATTAATTCTTAACTAAATAATTTAGAAGCATACGCGAAATCTTATATAACATAGCACAATAAGTCAGAAAATTTATATATATATATATATATATATATATATATATATATATATATTACACATCCATTTCGAGGTTTTATATAGCAATGCATTCATCAGATAGAATGAAAACTTTTCATTGTGTCTAACCAATGTACCACGGCACGAAAGCCTTGATATGTATCCGTTTGTGAGAGGTACATATATCAAGTTTGGGCATTAGTGTGAAGCATTAAAAAAATTAGAAATATAAGAAACTCGGTTGTTTTAGAGAAGAGTTTCGTTTATTTTGTAAATTTTCAGGATTATAATTCTCCCTTCTTTAGACTGATGAAAGAAAATGACGATGGTCTCTGGCTGCTGTTAATATATTATATATATATATATATATATATATATATATATATATATATATCTTATTATTATAATAGAGATTGTGTGTTTTTCTGTCTGTAACCGAAACTATATTACCACTCACGTCACAATTCCTTTACTTATTTACGTCAAATTCTCCATGATTTTATTTTTATTTAAACCTCAATTATCAATAAAACTGTAATACATTATCAATACTGTTGGCTACATCTGCATACTAATAACGTGCGAGTGTACTTATATATACCACAAAATAGCGGTTTACAGTGTTAATGGGAAGGCTAATGTGCATATTGATATTAAAAATTTGATTTTAATAAATATGCGCTTGGTAGTATTGATTTCTAATTGTTTTGTCTTATCTTAATGAATATGAGCAAAAATCCCTTCAATAAATCTTAAAAGAAATCCATTAACAAGAAGAATTAACTGTAATTTTATTATTTATTTCCCATTTTAACTGAATAGTTAAATTAGGAAAATTTAGTAATAAAAGATGGGAGTGGTGGAATAGTAAGTTTCAGTTGTTCTTTTTTTCGATTATACCCCCCTCTGTTTCAAATCTTTTTATCTGCATTCTTATTTAGTTTCATTAGCCTTTCTAATTTAGTATAATATATTAGTACTTTAAAACTTAAATACTTGCACCCGGAGGGTGCATATATATATATATATATATATATATTGCAACAGTGCATGCTTATCACTATCTCCCTTGTTGAGATAGTGCTGGGCCAATATATGCTGTATTATTAGGAGAGTGCACAATATCTGTGATAGAACTATCATATATATAATATTTATATATATATATATATATATATATATTGGATTAATACATATTCTCTCAAAATTTCGAATGCTACAGCTCTTTTCATGTCTGGTAATGAGCAGGTTTTTGGATCCTAAGTCATTTTGTATTGCAAGGACAATGCTGTAAGTTTCCTATTGAATTCTATCGATGAGTGTTGTCCGACATCGTCTTGTCATCTTTTCCGCATTGGATTTGACAAATGGAACGGAATTAAGATATAATCAAAGGATTCTATATTTTTCTCCGCTTTTCTAATCCACAAATGCACATTCATCGAGGGAATGCGAGCAGTGTATTACAAGAAAAGATACTTGTTCTGGCATGGTTTGAATATTTTTCCTTTTGAGCCTCTGCTAGAATCTCCTTTGATAAGAACCGTTCAAGAGTAAGGATTTCCCTGAAAAGATTTCACTGTCAGCAGCATCTCCAGGATGAGCCAGTGTTGGAATATTTTGGGTATATAATGTGTGCCGAAGTCCACCACTTAAACTCATAGACTCTGCGTGGTCGCGTGAATTAAATCCAGCCAATCAATTCAGTTTGAATACGTGGTTAGTTAACTATTTAATCGCCGGTCTTGAAAAAGCTGCATATTTGCATGTGTTCGCCACGGACGAACGAATTTGCAACCAAGGACTCTACGTAATGGGGTTAAAGATTTATTTATCTTTGAAGAATTTTTCCAAACAACAACACAATTCTATGTCTGCCCAATCAATTGTTTGTGTGTCAAAATTTGAGCTTCAGTTTCATTTACACTGACATCGATACACGTATCAGCTGTTTAACTAAGAACTGATTTATTTAGTTATTGTGTTTGCTACTAAAGATGACCCACGGTAAACACTGAACTGAGGGTAGACTGTGAATTGAAAGTCTTAAATTTGTACCATAGTCTACCGGACAGGTGTTAGTGGAATATGAAATGAAGTCCAATGTACATATTTTTAATTACTCAACTGGGATTAATACTTTTAATAAAAATGAAAATCTAAGGAAAAATTGATACGTTAATTCATTTATAAGCTTTTTTAGAATAATTTAAAGGACAGCATTAATTGATGTTGTATAGATTTAAATTTGTTGCGTAGTGCTTCAGTTATATACTTTTTTTACCTCAGTGTTGTTACTTTATAAGAATTGAGATTATAAACTTATCAACTCCTATACCGGTGGCCTTGATATTACTGAGTTGGATTTTTTCACAATGGAACGATTTTAATTTTTCAATAACTTTTATAAAACTCAATAAAATTTGATAATGAATAAATTTTAATGCTTAAGGCAACTAAAGAATTGTATTTGTTAGATGTATGAGTATTTAAATTCCTAACCCGGTCGGTGTGGCTTAGAAATAACTGACTGTATCTTTTCCAGAGGGATAAGACCAAAAATAGTGGTTTCCTGGTCTAACAGGTGCTACCAATAGTCAGAATCAACCTGGGATTAATAGTCATGATGGGATACTCCACATTCCCCAGAGTTCCAGAATTGGAGCTTCACCACATGACGCAGTTTAACGTCAGACCAAGGACACTGGGAACCTCAGCCACTGCTGTCTAGCACAAATATGATAAAAAGGGTTGGAGTTGCCATAGTGTCACTAGGGTCGGTACATTCATATAGGTGCTAGGGCGCGTGGTCTAATGGTTAGAGTCGTATGAAATGGACTCGTCAACGCGATTTCAATTCCTGTACGAAGATGTTGGCATTTCACATAGCGCTAATACCCTTGGGAAAGGTATGAATCCAATTTTACCTCCAGCTATGGGTAAATAGCTATGGGCAGACTGGGCTCTTTAACCTTGATTAAGCAACCAGTCTAGGAGAAGGGAAACTCTGAATTCAAACCTGTTAAACTCCGCTTAAGAAATTGACCTTGTGTCGCATCCTGCTCGTGCGGAGGGGTTGGTAAATATATATAGGTGCTATGGCTTGACGTGACTAGTTGATTGATCAGAGGGGGTCTCTCCTACTACCCGTCTAACCTAAATAAGGGACAAAGTGGAGTGTTGTATGTCATTTGCTCAGCCACTACGATTTCGTCCTTAAGCATCACGGTCAACAGGTAGCCCCATTGAGGGGGGGATTTTACACCCCAGCAGACGTTCTGTCGGCGTATAATACAGCCCCAACCAACAGGGCGTAAAATAATTATATTTAAAAATTCAATTTTAAAGATTTTTATCCATGTTTGTAAGCATTTTTATATCAAAGAAAACAAAATCAATCAGCAAAATACATACCGTCGCAATTTTGTTAGTATTATTGTAAAAGAAACCTAAAACAATTAACAAGAATATTTTAAATATAATACACGAAGAAAATATGAATGCAATAGCAAAATTTTCTTTTAAAAAATCTTATTTTGCAGAATGTAGTCACATGGGTATATGCTACAAGAAATTACGATTTTTTTTTTTTGGGGGGGGGGCTGCTATATTGATATTTTCTGTCCATTTTATGTTGAGATATTTTAGTTCGTTGCTTTTCTTATAAAGATTTTATAATAAATTAACTCATTATGCAGGTACGCATTTTTCTTGTAAAATAGATTTTGGAGAGAACTAAATTGTATTACTTATCTCGAAATGAAGAATTATATTTCTTGTGGCATCGACCTTTTGAACAAGTTCAGCGTTGGTGCATTTCGGAAAATCAATGGGACCAAAAATTCTTATCGGAAAAAAAAGTCTGTGATGGAGATCGGCTACAAAATCTTGCCGGCCATAATGGCAAATTTTTTTGCGTTGATGTGTTTGATTTTATTGTTTGCTGAAATGACCCCCGTCTTTCTTTTTATAAGTTGATTGTATTTATTTCCTTCGGTGATGCAGAATTATTGAATATCATCACTTATTATAATGGAGATTGTGTATTTGTCTGTTTGTAACCGAAACTATATCACTACTCAAGTCACAATTCCCTTTGTTATTTACGTCACGTTTTCCAAGATTTTATTTATGTTCAAACCTCAATTATTAATAAAATTGTTTTACATTATTAATACTGTTAGCCATACTATTAACATGCAATTATATTTATATGTACAACAAAACAGTGGTTTATAGTGTGAATGGGAAGGCTAATTTGCATATTGATATAAAAAATTTGATTTTAATAAATATGTGCTTAGTATTATTGAGTTCTAATTGTTTGGTTTTATCTTAATAAATATGAGCAAAAATCTCGGGAATAATTCTTAAAAGAAATCCATTAAGAAGAAGAAATAACTGCCATTTTATTCTTTACTTCTTATTTCAACTAAATAGTTAAATTAGGAAAATTTGCCAATGAAAAACGGAAGTGATGGAAGAGTAAGTTTCTGTTGTTCTATTTTTTTATTATACCTCCCTCTGTTTCAAATCTTTTTATCTGGATTCTTATTTATTTTAGTTTTATTAGCCTTTCTAATTTAATATACTATTTTATTACATTAAAACTTAAATGCTTGCACAATGAAGGGTGCATATATTTACTAGTTATTATAATGGAGATGGTGTGTCTGTAACCGAAACTACGTAACCACCAACGTCATACTTTCCTTAGTTATTTACGTTAAATTCTCAATGTTTATCAAATAATTATTGTTTAATCTTAATTAGCATCTTATTTATCAACGATGAATTTATTAAGGTCGAGCTGAGATAGATTTGCCTCAAAACAGCCCATATTATTAATGTGCTTATATAGTATATCGTTTGAATAATTTGCATACCAGTTTTAATAAAACCGTATTTAATAAATAATTACTTGGTTTTATTGATTTATTATTGTTGTTTTATTCCTAAACGTATTAAAAACAATCCTATGTATAATTTTAAATTGAAATCAATAAAGTAAAAATAAGTGTAATCTTTTTTGTATTCGTATTTAATTTCGTTAGGCTTTCTAATTCAATATAGTATTTAATTGTATTATAACTTAAATACTTGTGCCCAGAGGGTGCAATTTTTGGCTAGTTTAAATAATGTACGGAGGTACGTTGACTTAAGAGAGAACAAACTTACGAGTTTTCCGAGTTACGAGCTGTCACTCGATCATTTTTTTCTTTTTTTTGCTTTGCATTGCGAGTTAAATTTGAGGTGAAAGCAATCTGCAGATACGCTTAATATGTTAATAAGTTCCTAAAAAAATTAAGTTTCCAAATTTATTACGTCAAAGAAAAATATGATTTATAAAAAAATAAACATTAAAACATATTTAAAGGGCCGGTTTAGCTGAGTCGGTAGAGCATCCGTCAAAGTTTTGGGTTCGATACCGGCCCTCGCCAACTCAGCATATGAGAAGCACAAGGATCTGTGCGGTAAAGTGAGGGGCTGAAGGTAGGTGTGGCGCTCCGTCTCAGAGGCTAAAAAACAATCTCCTTTGTCTAGCGCTAATGAAAAGGGGATAGACTCCCTCGCCGGTATTGAACCAGGAACCTTGAAGCTACCAGCCGAACGCTCTAAAAATGAAACCAAGAACCGAACATCTCGACACACTTAGATGGAAGTGTAGTGCGTTTGAAGACCTTCTCAGTTCCGTTGTCATTGATGATCGATACCTGAAATTTTCGCTTTCCTAAAAGAGATTAGTGTTCAATTGTCTTCTGAATTAGAGAGCCTCCTTATCATAAAAAGGATTTTTCATCCCTTTAACATCGGATGCACTATTTCCCAACTTCCAATTGTTGTGTAATCAATGCATATTCACACGTTGCTGTTCCTTCATGTTCCGTTGGCACCCGCACAATATATGAAGAAGAAATAAAGAAAATTGACAAATTGACAAATTGTCAAAGTTCCGGTGACGCATGCGCATTTGCCTCGATTTGATTTCTGCTACCACGGAGCCATTTTGTTTTGTTCGTTTTTTGTTTTTTGTTTTGTTTTTTGTTGTTGTTTTTTTTTTACTTTATATCTTTTTTTTTTACTTTATATCTTTTTTACTTATATTATTTCGTGCATTTTTAAGTTTTTATTTTGTTTTTGTTTCTGTTACATTTTTTTATTCTCGTTCGTCTTTTCCTTTAATCACTTTTTTTCTTCTCTTCACTCAGTTATTTTTCTTTCACCCTCATTAATATTTGTCACGTTTTATCATTTTTTTATTTTTTGTTTAGTTTTTTGTTTTTTTTTGTTTTTTTTTGGGGGGGCTGTTTTTATTTACCATTACTTCTGTTTATCTTTCTTGCCATATTTCTTTCTTTGGTTTAGTTTGATTTGATTTGGTTTATTTAACGGCATATCAACCCCTTATGGTTAATGTAATACCTCTATTTAATACATTAGTAAATTGTTTGATTGCAATCAAAACTATCTATACGTCAAGCCCTAGTACCTATGTGATTTTCCCAATCCTATTGCCCTTATGGCAAGCCCCAACCCCTTTTTATCATATGGGTGCTAGAAGGCGGTGATTGAGGGTCTACATGTCCTGGGAATGACGTTAAACTCTATCTGATAGTGAGGTTCCAGTTTTGGAGGTTTGGGGAATGTGGAGTACCCCTTCATCACCATTGCTCCCTGGTCCACTCTGAGCCGGAGTGGTAGTACCTGTTAGGGTCCCATTTATGGGTTAAATAGAAAAATGTATTTATAAAAAATTGTATTATCCATTGATTTATTTCAAAACTTTATCGGCATTAAATGACCCACTGAGGTTGATATGCCGTAAAACCAAACCAAACCAAAACTATTTATATTTCCAAAGTTCAACTGTAATCATTCTTTTTAAATCAGACTTTTTTTTTTATTTTACTATGATAATCAATTTGCAGTTAAATGATTTCAAGTCTTCCTAATCATCCTCATCCTCATCCATCGCATCATCCTCAGCATCATCATCATCATCATCATGTAAAGCAAGGTAGGTAAACACATAATTAGATCAACGATGTTCTTTACAAGATGCTGGGCGAAAGAAGCTCATAGGTCAACGACCTTCATGGAATGCAGGTTTTTTTCTCTCATCAGAAACCGTTATTTCAAAGCAAACAATAGGAAATATCTGTTAAAAAATGTCAGAGTAAAAAAGAAATCTCCAAAAAATTAATTATTTATTATTTTTTTACATTTTATTTTTCAATTTTCGGTACTTATTTTCTCATAGAAAAGCCACCGTAAAAAAAAATTGTTGTTTCTATTCATAACTTCGGTCTTTTGTCTCTTTATTTATACTGTAATTAGTACAGTATAAGACCAACTCGAAAAAATGTTACGCCCCCAACATAAGGATGGGGGGGTCAAAATTAAGTGACCTGAAAAAAATTAGAAAGTTTTTAAATAAAATAAATAATGCATTATAAAGATCATTCATTGATAAATAAACACTGAAAATTTCATTAAAATCCGATAATTTCCTGACTTTTGGTAAATTATTTTCTGTAGGGGGGGGGAGGAGCTAAAGTCATTTTGTCAAAAACGCATTTTAGGCTCATTTTGCCAGTACCTAGTAAATGCAGTGATCAATTTTGAGTTCTTTAGTTTATTGTTGCCTATCGCACACGGCAACAGTACGCCTCGCAAAGAGAAATCGCCGTTAACAGAGGACCAGATTACAATCAAAAGAGCCAAAGCTCCAGCTAGGAAAAGAAAGCCAAGTGCAAATGTAAACCTAGATCAAACGGTTTTTTGTTTTTGTTTTTTTTGTTTTTTTTTTTTGGTTTGGTTTGTTTTACGGCATATCAACCTCAGTGGGTCATTTAATGCCGATAAAGTTTTGAAATAAATCAATTCTTAATGGATAATACAATTTTTTTATAAATACATTTTTCTATTTATCCCATAGATGGGACCCTAACAGGTACTACCACTCCGGGTCAGAGTGGACCAGGGAGCAATGGTGATGAAGGGGTACTCCACATTCCCCAAACCTCCAAAACTGGAACCTCACCATCAGATAGAGTTTAACGTCATTCACAGGACATGTAGACCCGCAGCCACCGCCTTCTAGCACCTATATGATAAAAAGGGGTTGGGGCTTGCCATGAGGGCAATAGGGTTGGGAAAATCATATAGGTGCTAGGGCCTGAGGTGACCAGCCGATTGATCGGAGGGGGCCTCTCCGACCGCCCGTCTAGCCCAAGATAGTGCCAAAGTGGAGTATTGCAAGTCATGAACTGCTCATCCACCTGGGCTCTATCATTAAGCATCACGGGTCACCACCCACGGCCAACAGGTAGCCTCATTTGGGGAGTCTTACCCCTCTGCAGAGGTGCAGTCGGTGCATTCTAACGCCCCAGCTGACAGGACGGTTATAATAAGGGGGTGATGGCTAGGTATCTAGGCTGTTAGATGAAATCTACACAGCAGTAAATCTATTCGACAACAAAGAGAGCCAGAAAGAGGGAGAAAAGACAGCAGCCCCAGAAAGCAGTCAGTGCACCAAAGACTGTCACTGAAGAATTGGCCTGCGGAGTCACTTGCACAGATGCAGATAATTAATTAATTTATTTTACTTATTTGTTTTTTGACACTACGCTATTGTCCTTAGTGGAGGGAAAGGTGCCAACAAAAGCTAGTCTATCTATACATATATAAAGGGCAGTTGTGTGAATCTGTATGTCCGGAGGAAACTTAGAAAATAAGACAATTAACGACAAATTAGATATATAGGGGCCGGGTTAGCTCAGTCGGTAGAGCATTCAGCTAGAAACCACAAGGTTCCTAGTTCGATACCGGTCCTCGCCAACTCAGCGTATGAGTAGCATAGGGATCTGTGCGGTAAAGTAAGGAGCTGATGGTAGGTGTGGCGCTCCTCCTCAGACGCCAAAAACAATCTCCTTGGTCTAGCGCTATTAAAAAGGGGATACACTCCCTCGCTGACTTTAGGCCGCCCCGAAGACTTTACTTTACTTTACACATTAAATATCACCAGGGCTTGGTTTTTGAGCAAAAATAATGAAGGTTTGATTTATATTCGTGACGATAATTTTTTTTAATTAAATATTATTTAAATAAATAGATGATAACAGACTAGATTTTTTTAATTCAATATTTTAAATAATAGACATTTATTTTTATTTTCAGAGTGCCTGGATCAACGCAAGGTCCTTTTTTTTACATACGGATTTTAATGGGACATACTACTAGGATCCAACTCGCGATTCAATAATAATGGATCTGTGGAGCTAACCTTTTTTGCATCCTCTCTACCCAGTCGATGCCGGGTAACCGCTTCTAGTTTATAATAAGTGGGTGATGGCTAGGTATCTGGGCTGTTAGATGACATCTAGATAAGTGAGGGCTTATTCTTAATACTCTTTTGTTCAGATATTCTGATCCTGATATTTCTGATCAATAGTTTTATTTTTTGTTCTGAAACTCAGAATTATACAAGAGCAAGAGTCTTTATACCAAACACCTTTCCATTCGATGGTTTTCTCCCTTCCTCAACTGAGAACTCATATAAAAAAATTGGTATTTGAGAACTTAAGGGATATCAAAAGAAGTGCAACAGAATTTCAAAGGTGCGTCGACTAATGGAAGGCTCGGTGGAACAAGTGAGTTAACTGCTAAGGGAACTGTTTTGAAGAAAATTAAACGTTTCATTGATTGTTTATTTCTATCCTGGTAATGCCACTTCAGTCTTTTTTTAACACGTCTCATATCTATTTATCTAACTGGGTTTTGTATTTAGTCTCGTCACTTTGAATTCCACCATTTTATGACAATGTTTATTATTGTTTTAAAATATGTGAAAAAAAAACGAACAACAGTTACTAGAAACTTAACACAGGTGATAACAATCTTCAGACGTTGATAAGAATTATAAGAATTTATATATAATGCACATATATATATATATATATATATATATATATATATATATGTGTGTGTGTGTGTGTGTTGTATGTATGTGTGTGTGTGTGTGTGTGTGTGTTTGTTTGTTTGTTTGTTTTGTTTTACGGCATATCAACCGCAGTGGGTCATTTAATGCAGATAAAGTTTTAAAATAAATCAATTCTTAATGGATAATACAATTTTTTTATAAATACATTTTTCTATTTAACCCATAGATGGAACCCTAACAGGTACTACCACTCCGGGTCAGAGTAGATCAGGGAGCAATGGTGATGAATGGGGTGCTCCACATTCTCCAAACCTCCAAAACTGGAACCTCACCATCAGAGAGTTTAACGTCATTCCCAGAACATGTAGACCCACAGCCACCGCCTTCTAGCACCCATATGATAAAAAGGGGTTGGGGCTTGCCATAAGGGCAATAGGGATGGGAAAATCATATAGGTGCTAGGGCTTGACGTGACCAGCCGATTGATCGGAGGGGGTCTCTCCGACCGCCCGTCTAGCCCAAGATAGGGCCAAAGTGGAGTATTGCATGTCATGAACTGCTCATCCACCTGGGCTCTATTTTTAAGCATCACGGGTCGCCACCCACGGCCAATAGGAGGCCCCATTTGGGGAGTCTTACCCCTCTGCAGAGGTGCAATCGGTGCATTCTAACGCCCCAGCCGACAGGGCGTGTGTGTGTGTGTGTGTGTGTGTGTGTGTGTGTGTGTGTGTGTTTACGCGTATGCGCGCGTGTAACTATACCTCAGTTAATTTACATATCACTTCATACTTACCAACTTAAACCCCCTCCTGTATAGCAACGACTAATAAGCTCGTCGTGAAGGTAATGAGACTAATAATAAATCGTGTAAGACTTCGATCCTCATCAGGTGGCCCACTGCTAAGGCTCAATGTGTTCAATACTCAACATTTTTACCATATTAGATTAGGATGAATGAAAAAAACGTTTACTCGCTACTTCTCATTGAATAATTTTCAAAGAAACTTTTTTTTAATTAAATAAACTAATAATAATAATAATAATAATAATAATAATAATACCCAACAAAATAGTAAATGTAGACTATGCGGTAATAGAGATGAGACCGTAAACCATGTACTATGCGAATGTAGCAAACTAGCACAACGAGAGTACAAAACTAGACACGACTGGGTTGGGAAGGTGATTCACTGGGAATTGTGCAAAAAATTACATTTGACCATACAACAAAATGGTATATGCATAAACCAGAATCCGTTCTTGAGAATGAAACGCATAAAATTCTCTGGGACTTTGAGATAAAAACGGATCACCTTATCCCAGCAAGAAGACCAGACCTAGTGCTGATTAGCAAAAAAGAAAGAACTTGTCAACTGGTGGATTTTTCAGTTCCAGCAGATCACAGGGTGAAGCTAAAGGAAAATTTAAAAATGGACAAATACCTGGACCTTGCCAGAGAACTGAAAAAGTTATGGAATATGAAAGTGAAAGTGATACCAATTGTAGTTTGTGCACTTGGAACGGTCCCATAAGGATTGGAAAAGGGTTTGGAAAATCTGGAAATCAGAGGAAAGATTGATACCATCCAGAACACTGCACTGCTGCAATCTGCCAGAATACTAAGAAGAGTCCTGGAGACCTAAGGAGACTTGCTGTCACTCAGACCCTAGTAAAAGACCATCAGCTAACGCTGATGTGAAAACTCAAAAGGAGTAAATAATAATAATAATAATAATAATAATAATAATAATAATAATAATAAAATTAAAACGGATCACCTTATCCCAGCAAGAAGACCAGACCTAGTGTTGATTAACAAAAAAGAAAGAACTTGTCAACTGGTGGATTTTGCAGTGCCAGCGGATCACAGGGTGAAGTTAAAGGAAAATGAAAAAATTGACAAATATCTGGACCTTGCCAGAGAACTGAAAAAGTTATGGAATATGAAAGTGAAAGTGATACCAATTGTAGTTGGTGCACTTGGAACAGTCCCAAAAGCATTAGAAAAGGGTTTGGAAAGTTTGGATATCAGAGGAAGGATTGAAACCATTCAGAACACTGCACTGCTGCAATCTGCCAGAATACTCAAAAGAGTCCTGGAGACCTGAGGAGACTTGCTGTCACTCAGACTCCAGTGAAAGACCATCAGCTAACACTGATGTGAAAACTCAAATAATAATAATAAATAAATAAATAAATAAATAAAACAGAATTTCAGTTATTTTACAATATGTATAAAATTACAGAAACTTAAATAGATAAATAAATACAATAAAAAAATATACAACTGAGCAGCAGTAAATATCAATTTCCACACAGTTAAATGTATATAATTGCGTATGAAATTGTCGTGACTCAACTAATAAGTAAATAAACGAAAAATAATATAAATAATAATTGTCACTTCCCTTATATGCTTTAAAAACAATAAATTTATCGCTAATTCCTGGAGCGGCGAAAAGACATGTCCGATTTTCTTGCTGTTCAGTATGTTTAATATAGGGACTGGCAAAATGAGCCTAAAATGCGTTTTTGACAAAATGACTTTAGCCCCCCCCCCCCCCCTACAGAAAATAATTTACCAAAACTCAGGGAATTATCGGATTTTAATGAAGTTTTCAGTGTTTATTTATCAATGAATGATCTTTATAATGCATTATTTATTTTATTTCAAAACTTTCTAATATTTTTCAGGTCGCTTAATTTTAATAATAAATTATGTTGGAGGCGTAACATTTTTTCGAGTTGGTCTTATACTGTACTAATTACAGTATAAATAAAGAGATAAAGACCGAAGTTATGAACAGAAACAAAAAAAAATTACGGTGGCTTTTCTATGAGAAAATAAGTACCGAAAATTGAAAAATAAAATGTAAAAAAATAATAGATAATTAAATTTTTGGAGATTTTTTTTTTTACTCATTTCGATAATTATTTAATTTGCTATTATCTTATAAAAGAAAAAAATATACATCGATATTTTTTGTCTGCTTAAAAAGGGGAGGGGGTACATTTTCAATAGAGTTTTTCTTCAAAAAGTATACTTTGATGTAATAAAATAAGGTTTGCGTTAAATAGATATTTATTTCTAGAATCTAAAAATATAACATTTTAAACTTAAAATCCGAATATTTTTATTTTAAATGAATTTTATATATTAATTTTTCATAGCAAAAATATTAAATAGAAGTTTTGAAATAAAATAACTGATGCATTATAATATGCATTAATTGATAAATCAATACTGAAAATTTCATTAAAATCGGATAATTACCTGATTTTTAGTAAATCCTTTTGCAATCGCAAATGTTATATTAAAATTGTAAACAAGCACTTAAAACCATTGAAAAAGAGACAGAATGGCGGATCGCGTCGAAATTGACCAAAACAAATCCCTTTAAATGTATTAAAAATAAACTGCATATGTAATGATATTTTTCTTTTTTTTAATGATGGTCATAATGTTACTACTTATCGATTTAGACAAAGTTTGACCTTAAATAATAGATTTAATTATTTATAATTCACTTTTAAAACTCGCAGAAGCTGATGTTTTTGCCAGTCCCTAGTTTAATAATAAGGATTTACTAACAATCATATATCTTAATTTTATTAGTCCTGTCGATTTGTGGGGTATTTAATGGCAAGGCCATACTTGTACAAGAACAAAAGTTGTTATATTTAACCCATAGCTGGGGATTAGATTGGGGCTGACTTCTGATTAAGGTCAGAAAATTAAAACGGAAAGTTTTTTGGTGGTACCGACAGTTTAACTACAGTCTATGAATTAACATTCTGCGAATTGGGTTACGGTTTTAGGGGATTAAGGTTATTTTAATTACGTATTGCTTAAAAAAATAAACAACAAAAATCCCAAATTACTATACATTTATTTAACAATTGAAATTAATTATTGAATCTATTATTAAGACAGTTGTTTGTGTTAGTATTGCAATGTATAATTTCAATTAAACTTAGTTTTAAAAAAATATTTTTCAACATTAACTGTATAGTAATTTGGGTTTTTTGTTGTTTATTTTTTTAAACAATACGTAATTAAAAACAACCTTAATCCCCTAAAACCGTAACCCAATTCGCAAAATGTTAATTCATAGACTGTAGTTAAACTGTCATTGGGTACCACCAAAAAACTTTCCGTTTTAATTTTCCGTCCTAAATCAGAAGTCAGCCTAGATTGGTTCGTTGGTTAGTTGATCTTCTTTCTTTTGTTTAATGGCATATCAACCTTTGTGGGTTATTTAATGTCAAAGCAATCCCTGTAGAAGAACAGTAATGCAAAGTCGGCGAGGCGGCCTAATGTCGGTATCAGCCAGACAGCGAAGAAGTCTATACCCTTTTCACTAGCGCTAGACGAAGGAGATTATTTCATCGTCTGGGTGAAGCACCACACCTACCATAAGCTCCTTACTTTACCGCACAGATTCCTGTGCTATTCATACGCTGAGTTGACGAGGGCCGGTATCAAACCAGGAACCTTGTGGTTCCTAGTCGAACACTCTATCGACTGTAAGTGGTACTATTTAACCCATAGCTGGGGAGTAGATTGGTTTGTTGGTTGGTTGGTTGGTTGGTTGGTTGGTTTGGTGCTTGGCTGGTTGGTCAGGTTTCTTCTTATAATGGCATATCAACATTTGTTTGTTATTTAAAGCCAAATCTATCCTTATAGAATAATAGCAGTGGTACTATTTAAAGTTCATAGCTTTCCCAGGGGTATTAATCCGAAAGTGAACGTAATAGCACGACTGGAGTTCGAACCCGCATACTACGATGGTACAGTCCAACACATTATCCCCCTCTTTTCTAATCCGTCAAATACTATTAAATTTCACTAACATTTCAGTAATCCGATACAAATAATTTATACACGATCATATGTTTTTCAGTAGTTGAAATATCCGTTTTAAGAGCGAAAATCATTTTAAACATTATCTCAAACAGAACTCTTGTACTAATAAAAGTAAGTAAGTAAAGTCGTCAGGGTGGCCTAAAGTCTGTATCAGCCAATCAGCGAGGGAGTCTATCCCCTTTTTTACTAGCGCTAAACCAAGGAGATTGTTTTTTGCGTCTGAGGTGGAGCGCCACACCTACTATCAGCTCCTTACTTTACCGCACAGATCCCTGTGCTACTCATAAGCTGAGTTGGCGAGGATCGGTATCGAACTAGGAACCTTGTGGTTTCTAGCCGAACGCTCTACCGACTGAGCTAACCCGGCCCCAATTTACTAATAACAGATACTATTACTCGAGATCATCATGGACCTTGAAGTGATGGCAACGAAGGGGTGACCACACACACCCTATAGCCCCAGATCTGTATCCTTGCTACCGAAGATTACGGTCATATCACACTGAAAGCAACGGTTCCCACTAGATCACCGGAGTTAAGCAGAGATGAACCTGTTCAATACTTAATTGGGTGACCATTTAAACAACAGCAGGTACAGTAAGTAACCTGAGTCCTTTATTGATCAAAAATGACTTGTTTCGGCATTAAATGACACGAAAAGGGTTGATATGCCATGAAACAAAACAACCAAACAAAACAAACTTAGTATTATCTGCATTATTCGGACTACTGTCCTCATCTTCATTGTTATCTGTACAACGTTTCGGCCGATATGCCCTCCGGCCTTCTTCAGGTATTTATTTTCGGACTCGGGAACCTTCTTTTCGGACTCGGGAACTTTCTTGTCATAATCGGGAACTTTCTTGTCGTAATCGGGAGCCATCACGGAACTTTGAACCCAACCCTTTATTCTGTCCACGGGGGTATCCTGTTCTCATTCCGCTAACCATAGCTGGGGTAGAGGCGTTAAGCTGTGTTAATTATTATTCTATGTTACTGTTGCCCTTGATCAGGATTGAACCTGGAATCTAGAGATAACTGTCACTTAGAACTGTCTTAACCTAACTACCTTTGTTGTATACCTCTTTCCTTACTTTCTTACTTCTATTCTTCTAGCGTCTCTTCTAGCGTCTGGACTTCGTCTTGGGAACTTTGTGTCTGGTCTTCCATTGGGGATTTCTCTTTATCAGAAGCCCTGTGTCATTGGTAGTTTTTAGATAATAACACAAGACTTCGATTTAACTTAGATCATATTTTATTCCGAAATCCCCACCAGACTACCTGCGCAGATTGAGTCGGAGCGTGAATAACACGACTTACCACAGTCGTGGTCTTGGCCGATCTCTAAAAATCTATTTCTAATCTAAACCGGAAGAGGGTCTTCTCCACCGATTCTCACGGTATCCACCGGAAGTAGGATCAGGACTGAGGTCAAGCCTTGTCATTCAATCCTTCAAGGCCGCCGGCTGAACTTATAACAGCCATTTTGGTTTCTACACTACTGTACATAAATATTAGGATTCTAATAATTATGTAACACCTTATCCACTAGGCCATGTGTCCAATTGGACAAACTTACAACAGGATGTAGTTTATTGTCCCACCCAGATTTCGATAGGTAAGGGTAACCGAACTTCACCAGCATGAAACAGCTACTCATAGATTCGCTGTGAAAGGACCCTTACAATCGAAAACGCGGGCTAAATTTATGCCAGATAGGAATGTCACTTAAATCTGCTGAAATGAATAAAATTAAACATGATTCAATAATTTAAATGTCATGTTTTAATTATAAATTTGTTAAGATGCTAATTCCCTTTAAATTTAATTCGATTGAATTCAGATTTAATAAAATTATTTTGAAAAACATTTCTTGCATAATGCTATTTTGATAAACAAATTCCTTCTTAAATGAACAAGTAGCAAAAATGTTATTGTAATCAGATAATTACCAGATCTTTGGTCGGCTATGGTTGTAGAATACACCGACTGTACCTCTACAGAGGGGTAAATTTTCCCCAGTGCGACCACCTGTTGGTCGGGGTGGCGACCCGTGATGCTTAAGGGCGGAATCCCGGTGTATTAGCAATCCATAACATGCAACACTCCACGTTGTCCCTTACTTGGCTTGACGGGCGATCGGAAAGGTCCCCTCCGATCAATCGGCTGGTAACTCCAAGCCCTAGCACGTCTATGATTGTCCTGAATCTATTACGCATATGGCAAATGGAGGAGTGTGGACAAATGGTTAGATTCGTAGGAAATGGACTCGTCGATCCGAGTTCAATTCCTGGACGAAGCTGTTTGCATTTCAGATGGCGCTAATACTCTTGGTAAAAGTATGAATCCAATTCTGCCTCCAGCTATGGACAAATAACAGGACAGACTGGGCTCTTTAACCATGGCTAGGTAACCAGTCTAGGAGAAGGAAAACTCTGAATTCAAACCTGCTAAACCCCGCTTAAGAAATTGACCTTGTGTCACATTCTGCTCGTGCAGGATGGTAAATATATATATATATGTGATAGTAGGCGGTGGTTTAGGGTTTTATTGTCCTGTGTGTGGCGTTAAACTGTTTCAAATGGCGGGGTTCCAATATTGGAGCTCTCGAGGGTGTGGCGTATCCCTTTGTTGCCATAACTCCCACGCCCACTCTGACCCGGAGTGGTAGTACCGGTTAGGGTCTCAACTGTGAGTGAAATAGACTTTTAAAAATGGGTTTTAAAAACGTGTTTAAAGAATTGAGTTTAGAAAAATTTGAATAACCAATAAGAATGAATAAAACAAAATGTCTTCGGCATAAAATAACCCAACAAGGGTTTAACATGCCATAAAACCCAACCAACCGACAAACCAACCAGACTTTTAATACATTTTTTCGTCTAACATTTTCTCATGCAAATTACCAAGCCACACTGTTGTACGGTTATTTACTGGAGGTGTCTTGTGTAATGGTTATTGTCGAGGAAATGGACTCGTCGCCGTGGGCTCAAATCATGGACGAGACTGTTTGTATTTTACGTAGCGCTAATATTCTTCAAAAAGGCATACATCCAACTATTCTCCTTCCAGATATGAATAAATAGTAAGGCAGATTGGTCTTTTTAACCTCACTTTGACAACCAATCTAGAAGAAAACTCTGAATAGAAACCTGTTAAACTCCGCTTAAATAATTGACCTTGTGTTACATCCTACTCGTGCAAAGGGGTTGGTATACATAATAATACTTTGTTTGCACACAGTTATATAGTATCAAGTAGGGTGGACTGGAATCTTTAACCTTGGTTAGGCAACCAGTCTAGGAGAAGGAATACTCTGAATTCAAACCTGTTAAGAAATTAATGTCACATACAACTCATTCGGAAGGGTTGGTATATATATATATATATATATATATATATATATATATATATATATATATATATATAAATGGACTCTCCCGTCGATTTTCGACGTATGAGGGTTCATACACACAATGAACTCCCACACAGGGATTTGTTTATAGTGGTGAAGGCTTGTGTTAGACCATCCACACTTTTTGGCACTGTCGATAGGAAATAATTAGTGCATCAAGGGCTGCCACAAACCCAATCAACGACCGACCTCAGGAATTTTGAATTCAGAGTTATCCCTCTCTTAGACTGGTTACCTACCCAATGCTGAAGAGCCCAGTCTGCCCTACTATTTAACCCATAGCTGGGTTATATATATATATATATATAATATATATATATATATATATATAGAGAGAGAGAGAGAGAGAGAGAGAGAGATAGATAGATAGATAGATAGATAGATAGATGGATAGGTAGATTTAGATAGATAGATGGATAGATAGATTTAGATAGATAGATAGATAGATAGATAGATAGATAGATAGATAGATAGATAGATGGATATAGATTTAGATAGATAGATAGATAGATTTAGATGGATAGATAGATTTAGATAGATAGATAGATGGATAGATAGATTTAGATAGATATATATATAGATAGATAGATTTAGATAGATAGATAGATAGAGATCGATAGATTGATAGATAGATGGATATAGATAGATAGATAGATAGAGAGAGAGAGGGGGAGAGAGAGAGAGTCACAGATAGATATAAAGATACCGTGAAGAGAATGTACTATATTAACTATACAGAAAGGAAATAAATTGTCGCTTATAATTATATTATATTAGTTGCCGCCAATTTCCCTCGGGTCAGACGTCTAAACGATATGAAAAACAAAACTATTAGAAAACCAATATTTGCTTCACTTTCCGCGTCACGGTCATCCAAGTTAAACTAAAATAGACAACGACCAAAACATCTAATAAATATTACAATTAGAGAGCTGTTCGCAGCCATTATTCAATATGTTACAGACTGACACCGTTTTACATTCAAAAAAAGACAGGATAAAACTAATAATAGAATAGGACGTAGATTTACATCGAGCGATAGTTTAAAGAGGGAAAATATCATTTTATATTGTATATCGTGCTGGTGATTTCTGATGGGGAATGGAACCACACTTTTTTCTGAAAAGGTTATTCAGAACACAAACACAGAATTCTTCCTCCTTTTCAAAAATGTCTATACATGCTGTGTGTTCAAAACGTCGGTATTTGCCATGTATCCCACTTATGCAGGCTTGACACAAGGACATCTTTATTTGGGCCCATCGACGAGCCGAAGCTCATGGATGACAGGTGCAAAAGAATATATATATATATAAGAGTCATGTTCTTGTGATTATCTGAAGATGCCGTATTAATACGGTTGAAATAAATTATTGTAATGAAGCAAGTTTAGAGTTTTTCTTCATCTACTATATATATATATATATATATATATATATATATATATATATATATATATATATGTTTTATACGTGGAGATATACAAGGTATGTCAAAAAAGTATCGAGATTTTTGTACTTTTTGACACACCTTGTATTCTGAAAAAAAAATAATGCTCCATTCATTCTTTATTTCTATCTCGGTAAATACAGCTTTAAACTTGGTACTTTTTTGACACACCTTGTATTCTGGAAAGAATAATGAATGTAGCGTTATTTTTTCTTTCAGAATACAAAGTGTGTCAAAAAGTACAAAAAATCTCGATACTTTTTTGACACACCTTGTATACGTAGATATATTTAGTTATGATTTAGTAATTTCTTAGAGTTTCGTGTACAGCATCGTTTTTTTTAACTACTCTTTTATGGAAATATTCTTTTTATAGAATACAATCTGTTTCTTTTCTTCCTTAATTTTACTTTAATTACAAAAACACTTCCAGGACTTTACGCATTATGTTTAAAATGTTGATTTTTCTTTCTTTTCACTAGTTGCGATATAAACAAATTTCATTGTTAAATAAACCTCAAAATCATTATATTTTATCGTTTTTTAATAAACAGTGGTAAAAAAATCAAACAAATAAAATTAGAAATTAAATTATTTTAAATTGTAATGAATATTGTTTATCCTATATTTATTTTAAGACCAAAGAATGTGTATATTACTGGTGTTAATTTGTTATCGTACACTGGCAACGCCGGGTATGCCCGCAACTTTCAGATATAGATGATATGTTAATACTAGGCACTGGCAAAAAAATCGGATACTACGAGTTTTAATAGCGAATTAAAAATAATCAAATCAATTATTTAAGGTCAAACTTTGTCTAAATCGATAATTAGTAACATAATGATCATCATTAAAAAAAGAAAAATATCATTACATACGCAGTTTATTTTTAATACATTTAAAGGGTTTTGTTTTGGTCAATTTCGACGCGGTCCGCCATTCTGTCTCTTTTTCAAGGGTTTTAAGCGCTTGTTTTCAATTTTAATATAACATTCGCGATTGCAAAAAATTTTTACCTAAAATCAGGTAATTATTTGATTTTAATGAAATTTTCAGTATTTATTTATCAATTAATGAATTTTATAATGCATCACTTATTTTATTTCAAAACTTTAATTTAATATTTTTGCTATGAAAAATTAATATATAAAATTCATTTAAAATGTGAAAAGTCTGATGTTAAGTTTAAAATGTTATATTTTTAGATTCTAGAAATAGATATCTATTTAATGCAAACCTTATTTTAGGTAATCAAAGTATACTTTTTGAAGAAAAACTCTATTGAAAATGTACCCCCCTTTTAAGCAGAAAAATATCGATGTATAATTTTTTTTAAGATAATAGCCAATTAAATAATTATCGAAATGAGTAAAAAAGAAATCTCCAAAAAATTAATTATCTATTATTTGTTTACATTTTATTTTTCGATTTTCGGTACTTATTTTCTCATAGAAAACCCACCGTAATTTTTTTTTTTTTCTATTCATAACTTCGGTCTTTTATCTCATTATTTATACTGTAATTAGTACAGTATATGACCAACTCAAAAAAAATGTTACGCCCCCAACATAAGGGGGGGGGTTAAAATTAAGTGACCTGAAAAAAATGAGAAAGTTTTGAAATAAAATAAATAATGCATTATAAAGATCATTCATTGATAAATAAACACTGAAAATTTCATTAAAATCCGATAATTCCCTGATTTTTGGTAAATTATTTTCTGTGGGGAGGGGGGGGGGGTAAAGTCATTTTGTCAAAAACGCATTTTAGGCTCATTTTGCCAGTAGCTAATATGTTAATACTGTTGTTTGCAGTGTAACCTGTACAGAAATAAATATATTTATCAGTTTACGGAGCACCTCTAAGATACAGGTTTTTTTTAATTATCTCGCACGCTTTTTAAGGTATGAGTATTAGATTAATGAGAAAATTAACGAATACAATAATGTGAAATGATGATTCTGGGAAAGTAGGATTCGTATTAGTGAAGTTGAGACGAGGCGGCCCTGTGTATACACTTTTTGGAACATATGACCTTTAGGCACCCCTTTCTGATCTCGATTCAGAAGGACATGTTTTCATTTACACCGTCAATATCCGGTTGTTTGTTAAACGATTTTTAGAGTTTTTTTTATTATAAAACTAATTCCTAACCCCTAAGCCTAACCATAACCATAACCCCTAACCCCTAACTTCTAACCCTAACCCCTAACAACCGAATATTGAAGGTGTAAATGAAAAACATGTCCTTCTGAATCGAGATCAAAAGGGGTGCCTAAAGGTCATATGGTCCAAAAAGTGTATACACAAATATGTTTCTAGTTTTGTTATTTTGCGATCAGCCTTCTCACCCATAGCAAAATAATGCCACAAATAGGAAAACTTCAAATAAATCAAACCAAAATATCCAGAAAAGAAGAAGTAATATTATCCAGACTAAGAATAGGACACTCATACATTACCCATTCATACCTCCTCAAAAAAGAAGCAGACCCATATTGCATACCATGCCAAAAACCCTACACAATCAAACACATATTAACAGAATGTAGCAACCTAAGATAAATACGAACAAAATACTACCAAACAACAAATCTAAAACAGATATTCTAGCAAATAAACCCAGAAAAAGTACTTGGATACATAAAAGAAGCACACATCTACAACAAAATCTAAAAATCTTCCAAAAAAAATGAAAACACAAAAATATATGTAAAAAAAAAATCATCTAAAAGTTTTATTCACAAAAAATATGTAAAAAAAAAAAAAAAACCTTTAGAAAATTAAACATTATCACCAATTCATTTCAAAAACGTAGTCGGCATTAAATGACCCATTGAGGTTGATATGCCGTAAAACAAGAACAAATCAAATCTAGTTTTGTCTCTGATAACCAAGAAGAAAACAGAAGAACAAGAAAAAGAAAATGGAACAGAGAGAGAGAGAGAGAGAGAGAGAGAAAGAGAGAGAGAGAGAGAGAGAGAGAGAGAGAGAGAGAGAAAACCCGGCTGAAGAATACAGATACCCTGCCTGAGTGAAAGAGAAACCCGATATGACCAAATCATCTATGCAACAGATTGATTGATTTTAACAGAATTTCAAGTCAGTTTAAAATGACACTAGATGGCTTGAAATTATGTTCAAATTTACTAAGGATTATTAATTACTTGAAACCTTACACCTATGCGCAAATTATTTGTATTAGATAGGAATTTAAAAGATGGTGACTCTATCGCATTAAAATGGCGACATTCCGTGGACGGCTTGCTCATCATAACTCTCCCTTTCAGATTAACTTCTCTGGGATAGTTGAAAGATCAAGTATCTAAACGTTAGTCACAGACAACTGTTGATTTGTTTGTTTGTTTGTTTTGTTTTACGGCATATCAACCTCAGTGGGTCATTTAATGCCGATAAAGTTTTGAAATAAATCAATTCTTAATGAATACCATTTTTATATAAATACATTTTTCTATTTAACCCATAGATGGGACCCTAACAGGTACTACCACTCCGGGTCAGAGTGGACCAGGGAGCAATGGTGATGAAGGGGTGCTCCACATTCCCCAAACCTCCAAAACTGGAACCTCACCATCAGATAGAGTTTAACGTCATTCCCAGGACATGTAGACCCGCAGCCACCGCCTTCTAGCACCCATATGATAAAAAGGGGTTGGGACTTGCCATAAGGGCAATAGGGTTGGGAAAATTATATAGGTGCTAGGGCTTGACGTGACCAGCCGATTGATGGGAAGGGGCCTCTCCGACCACCCGTCTAGCCCAAGATAGGACCAAAGTGGAGTATTGCATGTCATGAACTGCGACTACAGTGATGTATAGCTCGGGTGGACAGGTATTTAAACAAAATAATCTTTAAAACAAAAGTGATGACAATAAAATAAAATCGGTGGAGTGAAAAAAAAAATTTTAATAAGTTAAAACGGTTAAGAAATATCGTTCGTTGTACGTTCGTATTTACATGTCTTGTTTGGTTGTTTCTTTTAAAGTGTTTTTTACACATGTTTAAGCTGCACAAGAATGCTGTGGGTGATCCTGAACAAGACGTGGAAACAGCACCCTACGAGAAAACAGCTGTACGGTCACATGCCACATATCACCCAAACCAACTGAGTAAGACGGACAAGACACGCGGGACACTGCTGGAGAAGCAAGGACGAACTCATAAGCGACGTCCTCCAGTGGAAGCCAACACATGGGCACGCTAGTGTGGGCCGACCACCAAAGACGCACATTGATCAGCTCTGTGCGGATACAGGATGCAGCACAGAGGACCTCCCGAGAATGATGAGCGATAGGGACGGATGGAGAAGATTGTCATGGATATCCGCGCTGACAGTGCGACATGATGATGAGGATATGATATCAAGTATTTTTATCTAATACAAATAAGTTATGTACGGGTGTATGGTTTCAGGTAACTAATCATCCTTGGAATGGCACAAATGACAACCAATAGATGGGACCCTAACTGGACAATCACTCCGGGTTAGAGTAGACACAGTGGGGTAATGTCGATGAAGGGGTACTCCACAATCCCCAGATGTCCAGAACTGAAGTCGCATCATGAGATGAGGTGTCATAATTAGGATGTTCTTACCCCTCTAAATGGAATAAAGTCAGCATATTGTAAGACCCGACAATAGGTTTACTTGTATTATGAAAATAAAATAACGTTTTATTCATTGTTTATTCGGACCATATCACCTTTAGGCACCCGAATATCTTAAGGATGAGAAAAGCGTTCAGAAAAAAAAGGCCAAACAAAACGTTAATTCATTGTGAAAGATTTCGCTTATCAAATGTATCTGTTTATCTTTCCTGGTAGAGCATTGGCCGGGTGTTTTATGGTTATTTCCTTTAAGATATAGCTAAATGGTTGAGTGTAGATGTTTTGGTCACTGTTACGTTGATACAACCTCCCACTCCCAGTTCTATAATATCTTCATCATGATATAACACAGCATGATGAGCGGTCATTCAAACGAGCCAATTGCTCAATACGTGTTGCATGGTCCTAGTTTGTGAAGTTTATAGTAATAAAACAATCTCTTTGAAGCCAAGACAACATAAAGAATTGTTTTTTTTTTTGACAATATGACCTTTAGGCACCCCTTTTTCATCTCGATTAAGAAAGGACATGTTTTTCATTTACACCGTCAATATCTCGTTGTTTGTTAGGGGTTAGAGTTAGGGTTAGGGATTAGTTTTATATTTTTTTATCTAAAAATCGTCAATATCCGGTTGTTTGTTAGGAGATAGGGTTAGGGGTTAGGGGTTAGGGTTAGGGTTAGGGTTAGGGATTAGTTTGTCTTTTTTTTAAACTAAACATCGTCTGTTAAAACAACCGGATATTGACGGTGTAAATGAAAAACATGTCCTTTCTTAATCGAGATCAAAAAGGGGTACCTAAAGGTCCGTTTATTTTTATCTTGTTAAATAAAACTTCGCTGCCGATAGTTTTTGAACACACAAAGTTGAGATCGTTTTCTTTTTAAAAGTAAATTTGGAACACATTCCCAAATTTTATATTAACTTTAGATAACTCCACAAACTGTCTTAACCTGGGAGTTTATCTAAAGTTAATACAAGATTTGAGTATATCTTCCAATTCTTTTTTTTTTTTTTTTTTTTTTTTTTTCAAAAAACGATCTCAACTTTGCTCGTTAAATTGAAATAATTCGACACGAACTTAAAGGTCACGTGCATTTATACTTATCAGTTAACTTTCGTTTTTTATTATCATTTTTTTCTCTCTTAATGACAGCTGAAATATCGTTAATTGATATCTATCATTTTTGACACCTTAGCGTTTTCTCTGGAATTATCTATTTAAAAATATGCACTTGTAAGTAGAGTATATCGAGAATGAGTCTATGAAGATGAAATATGCAATATCTCTTATCTTTTTTCTCGACAACAAAACCGATTAGATTTATCTTTATTTTTATTTTTATTTTAATTAAAAGCGTTCGACTTACTTTTCTTTTTAGTCTTTAGTTTTTGTTTTTTTTTTTTTTGTAGGTTTTTTTTTGCCAGCTATATTATGACTATTAACTCAGGCAATATATATTTTTGGTAGCGCAAGTCGTAAATTTTCAAAACTATCAAAAAAATATTTTTCTACGCATGAACTTTTCTATATTGGAATTAACCTTTCCCTAATGTACGCAACATAAATTACATTTCTGGCACCGTGTCGTGTGCAGTTATTGTCGAATAGTTATACCTTGAAAAGCATGCGAGATAAAAAAAAACCTATATCGTCGTCTAATTAATATACTTGTTTTTATAGAGGTTACACTGTATTAAATTATATGTACTTACACTGTATTAAATTATATATACTTGTATCGTAGTCTAATTAATATACCTGTTTCTATAGAGGTCACACTGTATCAGATATCGTCTATATTTTAAACTAGCGGGGATACCCGCTGTTGCTGTGTATGAAAAACCAAGTCACTTGCGATGTCAATTTGAAACCTCTAAAATATCATTGAAAAATATTTTCTCTCTTCTCTCTCTCTCTCTCTCCTCTCTCTCTCTCTTCTCGATCGATCGATCGATCGATTGATTGATCGATCTATTTATCTATCTCTTATTAACTACATACTTAGAGGATTAAGCTACGAACAGGAATAAAGTTTAAAAAAATGCTAAGAAGACTTTCTTTGGCTGATGTTCATTCAATATGCGTTTGTCTTTTTGTTGTTGTTGTTTTGTTGTTGTTTTGTTGTTGTTTTTTTCTCAGGTGTCGTCGTTTTTAGTTAAAACTTGTCAGACAGACACACACAGATCCACAGACGTTTTACATTTATATATAGATTCAGGAAAGATTTTATGCACACCCTGTGTACACCCGGCAAAAATAAATGATAGACCAAACCACAAGTAGTAAACAAAATGAAATCCAGGCTTAGACAATGAAGCTGTGCTACATATGAAACACAGCTTAAAACCTGTACCCCAGCTATGGTTAGTGGAATGAAAACTGGATACTCCCGTGGATTGAATAAACTGTTGGATACTCCCGTGGATTGAATAAACTGTTGGGTTCAAAGTTCCGTGATGGCTTCCGATTACGACAAGAAGGTTCCTGAATTCGAAAAGAAGGCTCCAGAGTTCGAAGAGAAGGTTCCTGAGTTCGAGAAGTTCCCGAGTCCGACAATATATACCCGAAGAAGGCCGGAGGGCACATCGGCTGAAACGTTGTGCAAATGCCAATATAGATGAGGACAATAGTTCGAATAATCCAAATAATACTAATTATCAAGCCTCATCTAAAAAAAATTCAGAGAAATAGTATATGAAACACACTAATATCATACGATTAATGCTCACTCGACCTGTCGGCTGGGACAGAAGAATACGCCGACTGCACCTCTGCAGCGGGGTAAATCCCCCAATGGCCGTAGATGGCGACACGTCAGTCTTGACGGAATGTCCAGTGGCTTAGCAGTACATGACATGCAACACTCAACTTTGGTCTTTACTTTGGCTAGACGATCAGAGAAGCCCCCTAAGATCAATAGGCTGGTCATGTCAAGTCCTAGGATCTATATGACTGTACCAAGAAATTGACCTTGTGTCCCATCCTGCTCGTGCGGAGGGGTTGGTAAATATATATATGACTGTACCAACCCTATTACCCTAATGGCAAACCCCGACCCTTTTTATCATATATGTGCTCCTGAGTATAACGTTAAACAGTATCTAGTGGTGAAGTTCCAATTCTGAAACAGTGGGGAATGTGGAGTATCCCTTTATCACCATTATTCCTAGGTCCCCTCTGTCCTGGAGTGGTAATATATGTTAGGGTCCCATCTCTAGGTTAAATAGATATTTAAAAAATGAGTATTAAAATGTGTTTAAACAATTGAGTTTGAAATAACTGAATACCCGACAAGAATGAATAAAACAAAATGTCTTCGGCATAAAATAACCGAACAAAGGTTGTCATGCCGTGAAATCCAACCAACCAACCACGGTTAAGACAAACTATGCCGGGTCAAAAAGAACAAAGGGACTTAACTCTCGTTTAAATCTTAAAAGGACTTAAATCTCAAAGCAATGAGACTTAAGTCCCTTTGTTCTTTTTCTGAGAAGAAGCTTGTAAACAATGGCAGCCATCTTTGATTCAATGTAATTTTTACGGAAAATACATGACGCTTTTCAAATCCATTTCAATGTATGTTTTTAACACCAAAATATCATGAAATGTATTTTTAATAACAATTAAGTTCATTTCAAATAATGTTCAAGTACAATTTTATTGTAGGAATTTAGTCACTTAAAGTTCAAGATTACCCATAGTGAACCTGGAATTAATGGCAATGAGGGATACTCCACTCTTCACTGTGCTCCACAAATGAAGCTTCACCGCCAATATTTACAGAAATGAGACCATATTACCTTTAGGCACCCTTTTTTGATCTCGATTAAGAAAGAACATGTTTTTCATTTACACCGTCAATATCCGGTTGTTTGTTAGGGTTTAGGGTTAGGGGTTAGGATTAGGGTTAGGGGCTAGTTTTATAATTTTTTTTAAATCTAAAAATCGTCTGTTAAAACAACTGGATATTGATGGTGTAAATGTCCTTTCTTAATCGAGATCAAAAAGGGGTGCCTAAAGGTCATATGGTCCCAGAAATGTACAAAAATAAATGAACATATATTAATAATGGAGATTCGCTTCCGGCTTTTGTCTGTAACAAAAATTACGTCACTGCTTACGTCACATTACCTTAAATCGTCATAACATAGAATAAATACACTCAAAATTTTAACATGCAACATTAGACAGTCCTCATTGTTTTTTAAAACAAGTTTTAATAAATAGATGACTGGTATTATATATCATTGCAGTTTACATTTCAAATTGTTTTATTTTTTAATCCTGTAATGAATTTGATGATTTTACTTACTTAGGGGACAAACTCGCTGACATTGAGTTTTTAATTCCCACCCCTCAGGCAATATGTTTTCAAAAATCTATTTTTACATCGCCCGGAAGGCGTTTTTTTATTTTGCTAGTATATTGAATGAATTAAACACATAACCTAAACTACTGAGAATAATATTTTTAGTAAAGATCACTCCTATCAATCCCTTTCTTTGGTTGTTGTCCTTTTGGGCTTTCTGTTAGTAAGATCGTTCTTGTATGAATGGTTGACATACCTGGCGTTGAATTTACGTACCACGTGACCACACTACTTCAATCTTCATAATATCAGTGACCTTGGAATATAAAAGAAAACCACTGACATTATCCAGAAGAAAAGTGCTACGAGTTTTTTTTTACTTTTTTAATTTTTTAAACAGCATTATATTTGAACTCCGGTCAAAGTTTCAAATCTATTAGAGTCCAATATCCTTTTTGAAAGGAAGAAACACATAGAAACACATTTTTGGCTGGTCACGTCAAGCCCTAGCACCTATATGATTTTCCCAACCCTAATGCCCTTATGGCAAGCCCCAACCCCTTTTTATCATATGGGTGCTAGAAGGCGGTGGCTGCGGGTCTACATGTCCTGGGAATGACGTTAAACTCTATCTGATGGTGAGGTTCCAGTTCTGGAGGCTTGGGGAATGTGGAGTGGGGTTAAATAGAAAATGTATTTTAAAAAATGTATTATCCATTAAGAATTGATTTATTTCAAAACTTTATCGGCATTAAATAACCCACTGAGGTTGATATGCCGTAAAACAAAACAAACAAATCAAATCAGAAACACATTTTATATTGTAATATATTGTCTGATAAGTGCACCCAAGGGCCAGGCTGAATAGGAAGTGCATGGGGGTCAGGTGCAGCCTGGAAACGAAAACAAGGTGTGGCCCGGACCTGACCTTTTGCACCTGGAAGTGCAGGTGAACATTTGACATGATTTAGGTGCAGAAATCTGTAGGCGTAGCCCATAGCCAATGAAAACACCCTGCGTGGGCGAAGAGGCGTGTCTACAGCAAAACTGCGTAGGTGTCACGAACAAAGAGGCGTGACACCGGGGGTCAAACTACAATAAGAGAAGCCCGTAGAGATCGATTAGACAGACAACGATCAGGTTCGAGATCACTTGAAAAGAACTCCCGAAGGCTCCACGTTTGCGTAACCCTGCCAACGACTCTCAGCTGTACACAACCGAGGGAAAAAACATCTCAACTTACATTTTCCTAAATACAAGTGTTTGTGTTCTTTGATGGGTCCAGTGTATAACAATATTATTGTTGTATTATTATTTATTGGATCCTTTCCTTCCACTAAGGACGATGGCGTAGTGTCCAAAAAAGGATCGGCATCTGCGCAAGTGACACTCCAGGCTAATTTGTCGTTAATTGTTTTATTTTCGAAGTTTCCTCCGGACATACAGATTCACACAACTGCCCTTTATATACGTATAGATAGACTAGCTTTTGTTGGCACCTTTCCGCCCACTAAGGACAATAGCATAGTGTCAAAAAATGAATTAAATAAATGAATTAATTAATGAATTATCTGCATCTACGCAAGTGACTCTGCAGGCCAATTCTTGAGTGACAGTCTTTGGTGCACTGAATGCATACAAACTGTGATGCTTTCTGAGGCTGCTGACTTTTCTCTCTCTTTCTGGCTCTCTTTTCTGTATATGCTACTCTCCTTTCTGCCTCACCACTCTCCGTGCCTTGCTTAAAGTTGAGGCGCCAGGCCGCTCTATTTTTTGCATCTACCCGACACGTGTTTGTGTCAATATGGCATATCGTCATAGCTCTCCTGCAGACATCTTTAAATCGTAAGCGTTGTCTACCAACCGATCGGGATGTTGTATACCCTTTCATTTCTTACTTCTATTATTCTTCTGTTCATCTTTGGTATCTTACGTTCTTCTTCCAGCGTCTGGACTTAGTCTTGGGGACTTCGTGTCTGGTCTTCTGGGTCAATATTGTTGCCAAGACATTCATCAACCACAAAACCATATTATCTATTTAAACTTTTATTTACTTAACTAAACATATTTCTCTAACTAACATAGCGCGCATGTGCAGTGAGTCCCAGCTAGGGCAGAAATATCTTCTCTGCCTGACGTCCAAGCTGAAACTGAGAGCCAACCAGGTCCCACGTGACTTCACGTATTTCGCGGGCTTTGTGTAATATTCCATGGAAAGTCCCACCCGTGATATGAAAAGGGGCCATCCCTTCAGAAATACAGGGGGTTGACAATAATCTATTCATAGATTATGTAACTGGGAGCCTTTTACTAATTCGCCGTACATGTTGCATAATCATTATTTAAATTCACGTGTATTTGTATTTTATTCGATAGTTCTGTGTAGCTCTGTTATGTCTGTTATCTCCTCTACTTTCTTCATCGAGCGGTTATATCAGTCTATCGGTCGATCCACTGCAATCTTTTATAGTAAGTAAGTAAAAGTGGTCGGGGCGGCCTTATGTCGGTATCAGCCAAACAGCGAGGGAGTCTATCCCCTTTTCACTAGCGCTAGACCAAGGAGATTATTTTAGTATCTGAGGTGGAGCGCCACACCTACCATCAGTTCCTCATTTTACCGCACAGATCCATGGCCCTGAAAAGTATTCTTTTTTCTCATTTGACTTCCTGCCGCCATGGTGACAGTCTTTTAATGTATACATTTTGTAAAGAAAAAAAAATGTTTTTCTGTTATGCAATTCAAATTACTATTGATTATCCATCTGATGATACGGAATTTTGGGGAACTTTATTAAATCAACTTACATTTATAAAGGCCCCAATTTTGGTCGAAATAAATTTATTATGGTATAACGGTGTTGATTTTTTCCTTCCTTTCAATATATATATATATATATATATATATATATATATATATATATATATATATATATGAATAGTATGTTCTATCTTGGTGATTTTTTCATACTTACAGATAATACTTCCCAATACTCTTAAACATATTCTAACAGAATGTGGTGATTTTGTTATTATTCAACGTTTTTAAAATAAGAGATACATATTTTAAAATTCAGTATAGATTACATTTTGTCGTTCGTAAAAGAAATAAAATTATATTATATAAAATATTATATTATATTATATTATATTATATAAAATGTTATAAAATATAACAATAAACGTTAACTCTACCATAAACTCTCTACCTATCCATCACAGTGATTTCCAATCCATTTAGCGATAAACAACTGGTTATAAGAATAACATTGAACTGAAATATTCATAAATTTATATTACTAATCCTTTGATTGCCAAATATCAAAACATTTATGTAAACCATAAGCGGTATTTAATCTTAAATTAGCCATTTTTTTAAAGATTGCACAACAATTTTGATTACAAATTTGCATGCACAAATGTTGCCTTTAATTTTCCGATAAAACTGTCAACTTCAAAATACCGTAACTTTTCAACAATAAAAAATGATAGAAAAAATTCTTTAAAAAAACGTGATTATAATATGTGCATGAACCGTTCCGCTAACAATCTTCCGATATAACCAATATCTGGCCCTTGCCGACTGTGCCCCGGTGGGCAATGAATATAAATATACCTAGTCCCGTCGGTATGGGGATGTCTCATTTAAGGTTGGTTGGATTTTACGGCATGTCAACCCTTATTAGGTTATTTATGACAAACACATTTTCTATTTCTCTGAATGTTTGAGATTAGGCTTGAAGATTAGTATTATCTGCGTTATTCGGGCTATTGTCCCCATCTTCATTGTTATTTGTACAACGTTTAGGCCGATATGCCCTCCGGCCTTCTTCAGGTATTTCTTGTCGGACTCGGGAACCTTCTCGGACTCGGGGACCTTCTTTTCGAACGCGGGAACTTTCTTGTCGTATGTCGTTCCGTGATGGCTCCCGAATACGACAAGAAAGTTCCCGAGTTTGAAAAGAAGGTTCCCGATTCCGAGAAGGTTCCCGAGTCCGACAAGAAATACCTGAAGAAGGCCGGAGGGCATATCGGCCTAAACGTTGTACAAATAACAATGAACATGGGGACAATAGTCCGAATATGCAGATAATACTAAACACATTTTCTTTTATTCATTCACATTTTTTTTTATTAAACACATTTTTGAACTCATTTTTTATATCTGTTTAACCCATAGATGGCACGCTAAAAGGTAATACCTCTCCGGTTCAGGGTAGACCTGGGAGTAATGGCGATAAAAGGGTATTCCACATTGCCCAGAGTTCCAGATTTAGAACTTCACCACAAGGTGCAGTTTAACATCCTACCCAGGACACTAAGACCCGCAGCCACTGCCTTCTAGTACATATGATCAAAAGGGTTTGAGAGTTGACATAAAGGCAATTGGGTTGGGACAATCATATACGTGTTAAGTCTTAACGTGACTAGCCGATTGGTCGGAGGGGGCCTTTCCGATCGCCCGTCTAGTCCAAGTAAGGGCCAAAGTGGAGTGTTGCATGTCATGGTATGTTCATGGAATTTTGGGGAGCTTTATTAAATCAACTTAGATTTATAAAGGCCCCAATTTTGGTTGAAATAAATTTATTATGGAATAATTGTGTTGAGTTTTTCCTTCCTTTCAAAGATATATATATATATATATATATATATATATATATATATATATATATATATATATGAATAGTATGTTCTATCTTGGTGATTTTTTCATACTTCCAGATGATACTTCCCAATACTCTTAAACATATTCTAATAGACTATGGTACTTAAGCATTAAGGGTCGCCATCCACGACCAACAGGTGGCCTCATTAGGGGACCTTTTATCCCTCTGCAAAGGTGCAGTACGTGTATTCTATAACCTTGGCCTACAGAGGAGGAGGTGTCTCAGGGTTTGGTAATATACTTAAGCCTTATATAACGGGGCAGTTGTTGCCTGCAAAAACAGCTGTCTAAGATTAAATTTGCTTGTTTTTACAATTGTATACCCGGAAATTCTTCCAGGCCGTTGTCGTGTCAGTGCGGCTGTATGGCTGCAACCACCTGGATCCTAACGAAGCGACTAGAGAATAAACTAGATGGGAGCTGCACAAGAATGCTGCGGGTGATCCTGAACAAGACGTGGAAACAGCACCCCACGAGAAAGCAGCTGTACGGCCACCTGGCACATATCACCCAAACCATCCGAGGAAGACGGACAAGACACGCAGGACACTGCTGGAGAAGCAAGGACAAACTCATAAGCGACGTCCTCCTGTGGGAGCCAGCACATGGGCACGCCAGTGTGGGCCGACCAGCAAAGACGTACATTGATCAGCTCTGTGCGGATGCAGGATGCTGCATAGAGGACCTCCCGAGAATGATGAGCGATAGGGACGGATGGAGAGAGATTGTCATGGATATCCGTGCCAACAGCGCGATATGATGATGATGATGATACCCGAAAATACACCTAGGGAGAGCGGGATTGAATGCGTTTGAGTGGGACAGATCTTACGGCGAAGTGGTCATAGGAAAATGTACTAAGAATTAATGTTGTCACCTGGTTCACCGTCTAATATGTTTCGTAAAAGCATACGCGCGTACTTGTGGAGGTTAGGAGTCACATACCCCTGTGTTCCTCACAGCGTGACGCACACTAAGTACAACGTACTAAGGTATGTATGTAGGTACTAAATACACATATTCTTTCTTTAAGTAAAATATTTTCCTTACAATATAAAAAATGTCAAACACGAATCACTTAACCTAATTGAAAATTACATCTATCCTTCGTCTAGAGAAGTGTATGGTAACGAGTTTCAATACAGTTAAACTTTATGGTTACCACTCTTTAACCCATCCTTTTTTAACTGTACTATATCAGGTACGTTACCTGCAAATAGCGGGTTAGATAACCGATGTTCCGTTTAAGTCTATAACCACATCATTTACAGTTGCTTTATTTTTTCTTACACAAATTAAAGGGACATAATCCATGTAGTGGTCAGTATCGCCATAGTTATTGCCCTTAGATTGGCCAGTATCGACTGACGTTTTTCATAGTATATTTAACATTGATAATTCATATTAAATTCTGAAAAAATTATTATTATTATTATTATTATTATTATTATTATTATTAATAATAATAATAATAATAATAATAATAATAGTAGTAGTAGTAGTAGTAGTAGTAGTAGTAGTAGTTAATCACCAGGAACAGACCTATGACAAAGTCTCGATTTAACCTGCGTGAAGCTTGATTCTGGATTGAATTTATATTTTTATTTTAAGATTTAATATGCACTTCACACTGAGAGATATTTTTAATTTATCTATTATCTAACTATCTAAACTGAAAGAGGCTTTCTCAAAATATAGGCATTACTAAGCCATACCAAGTTTTCTGAATGTTGGTAGGGGGAAATTTCAGATGATCTTAGCATTTCATGTTTTTAAGAACACTTACAACCTACCTCAGGGGAGACGGTTAGTTGGTTGGATTTTACGGCATTTCAACCCTGGTTGGGTTATTTTATGCCGAATACATTCTGTTTTATTCATTCATGATAGGTACTCATTTTTCTAAATTCGATTCTTTTAAACACATTTTTAAACTCATTTTTCCATTTTAGCCTATAGAGGGGATCCTAACAAGTACTACCACTCCAGATCAGAGTCAACATAGGAATAATGGCGATGGGCTACTCCACAATCCCCAGAGCTTCAGAATTGGAACTTCACATCAGATAGATTTTAACATTATACCCAGGACACTAAGATCTTCGGCCACCGCCTTCTAGCACATATATGATAAAAAGGGTTAGGGGTTGCCATAAGAGTAATAGGGGGCGGGACAATCATATAGGTGCTAGGGCTTGACATGACTATCCGATTGATTGGAAGGGGACCTCTCCGATCGCCCGTCTAGCCTAAGTAAGGGTCGAAGTGGAGTGCTGCATGCCGCTGCATGCCGCCAGGGTTCCATCCTTAAGCATTACGGGTAGCCACCCACATTGTAGTGGTGCAGTCGGTGTATTCTAAAGCCCATCCGACAGGGCTGGGAAAGACGGTGGTTTTCATATTCCATATACAGTGTTGTAATTATGCATCCCATAGTGATGTAATTGTTAGCAAGCTCGTCTCGCAGATCCATTAGTACTGAATCTTCGATTTTTGCTGGATTCCCCACACTTGCGACTTTGTGTCATATTCTTCCCTATACGGTATTATTATTATTATTATTATTATTATTATTATTATTATTATTATTAGTTACTCCTTTTGAGTTTTCACATCAGTGTTAGCTGATGGTCTTTCACTGGAGTCTGAGTGACAGCAAGTCTCCTCAGGTCTCCAGGACTCTTCTGAGTATTCTGGCAGATTGCAGCAGTGCAGTGTTCTGAATGGTTTCAATCCTTCCTCTGATATCCAAACTTTCCAAACCCTTTTCCAATCCTTTTGGGACCATTCCCAGTGCACCAACTACAATTGGTATAACTTTCATTTTCATATTCCATAACTTTTTCAGTTCTCTAGCAAGGTCCAGATATTTGTCCATTTTTTCATTTTCCTTTAGCATTACCCTGTGATCTGCTGGAACTGAAAAATCCACCAGTTGACAAGTTCTTTCTTTTTTGTTTATCAACACTAGGTCTGGTCTTCTTGCTGGGATAAGGTGATCCGTTTTTATTTCAAAGTCCCAGAGAAGTTTATGTGTTTCGTTCTCAAGAACAGATTCTGGTTTATGCATATAACATTTTGTTGTGTGGTCAAAATTACATTTTTTGCATAATTCCCAGTGGATCACCTTCCCAACCCAGTCGTGTCTAGTTTTGTATTCTCGTTGTGCTAGTTTGTTACATTCGCAGAGTATATGGTTTACAGTCTCATCTCTATTACCACAAAGTCTACATGTATGTTCTGGGTTTTTTTTTCACACTGGCATTAGCAGGTAGTTTTTCACTGAAGCCTGATTAAAAAGGTTCCTTAAGTCTCCATGACTCTTAAAATAGCCGATTTTAACTATGTTGTTGTCAGGATAATCTCGATTTTTCCTCTCTGATTTTCAATTCCTCCAGTCTGTTTACTTGGGGATCGTTCCAAGGTTACAAACTACAATTGGTATCACTTTCTACCTCATGTTCCACATTTTTTTAGATCTCAGGCAAGGTCCAGGTATTTTATTATCTTTTCATTTTCTTTCATTTGCACTCTGTGATCCACCGGAACGGAACCATGTACTAGTTGAGAAGTTCTCTTTTTCTTTTCTGGTCTTCTGGCTAGGATAAGTTGATCCGTATTATTATTATTATTATTATTATTATTATTATTATTATTATTATGAAGCCTGTTTAGTTCAGTCGTTAAGCACCCGAATAGGAATCGCAAGTTTCCTGATTCAATACCGGTCCCCGCCAGCTCAGCGCATGAGTAGCACATATTGGATAATTTAATCAGTGCGGTAAAGTGGAGAGCTGATGGTAGGTGTGGCGCTCCACCTTAGCAACAAAAAAACAATCCCCCTGATCTAGCCCTAGTGAAAAGGGGATAGACTCTCGCGCTGTCAGGCTGATACCCACAATAGGCCACTCCACTCAGTCTTTTCCACTGAAGTCTGAGTGACAGCAAGTTTCCTTAGGTTTTTACGACTCTTCCACGTATCGATATACCATTTGTCAGTGTGGCCAAATTTTAATCTCTTGCACAATTCCCATCGGATCACCTTTCCCGCCCAATCTTGCCTACTTTTGTATTTGTGCCAGTTTTACTGGATTTGCTTATCATGTACTTGACTGGCTCATCACTACATAATATAATCTAGCAATTCTTCTGTGTATTATTAATTTTTACGTTGACATAAATTGTTCTTATAATTTCATTATTACAAGATGAATTGATGAGGCACAAAATAGCCATTCGTTTGATGGAAATAAAGCATTGAAGATAAACATTCTGGCTAGAAAGAAAGGTAACAATATAATGATACGATTAATACCAATATAATAGATAATTCAGATTCGCTGTGATTTATAAACGCAAGTTATTATTCTCGATTAGATGCATCAAACGACTTGCGGATCTGCTATGGCCATCCGAATAATAATATTATATCTACACACGCAATCTTTTGTAAGTATGAACAAACAAATCTAAATGTATGAAGAAATAGATAGGTATAAGAGTTAACCTAATGGCGAACGGACACGGATTATTGGAATGATATCGGCACAGTAAACGTGTTTTCAGGCCGTTTGGGTTTCCTGGGGGTCCATGGCTATCATCGTTCGGGTAACATCCCCCAGACCTGCATCAGTGATGTTTTAAGGCCAAGCGCAGTTTGTACAGGACTAATTCCACCTTCTAAACAAAGACATCCAGCTGTGGTTCAGACCATCTATACCCGGTCTTTGAACTGGAATTGATTAATTGATTGATTTTAACCGCACGTCAACCCGTCCAGGGTTATTTTATTCCAAGCGGTAAATTATGAGAGATGGTCAGATTTATTGTTGCTTTTGTTTTCCAGGAATTTTTCCACAAGATCTTGGACTAGAGACTGGGGAACTGGAGATTAAGGGAAAGAATCGGACTCTCAAGACTACAGTCCTGGGGAAATCAACTAAGATACTTAAGAGTCCTAAAAACCTAAGGAAACTTGCTGTCACTCAGGCAGATTTTGACAGTAAATTGTCTGCAGTTTTTTGTTGCTATAATTTACTAGGAATCGCGTGGTGTAATGGTTAAAGTCATGGGAAATGGACTCGTCGCTCCGAGTTCAAATCCTGGATATGGTAATTGCATTTCACTTAGCGCTAATACCCTTGGGAAAGTTATGAATCCTACTCTCCCTCCAGCTATGGGTAAATAGTAGGGCAGACTGGTCTCTTTAACCTTGGTTAGGCAACCGGTCTAGGAGAAGGAAAACTCTGAATTCAAACCTGTTGAACTCCGCTTAAGAAATTGACCTTGTGTCACATCCTGCTCGTGCGGACAGGTTGGTAAACATATATATGGACTAGGAATCGCTTTGAGGGAAATGTTTATAGAGTAAAGTTAAAGTTTATTGTTATATTTTGGTATAATTTCAGGAAGGACAAAATGTCATCTATATTGACATTTTTCACTATATTTCTCATGTTTTTGTGTTGTAAAACCGTTGTCTAATAACAGTCAAATCACCACATTCTATTAGAATGTGTTTAACATTGTAAGGTGTTTGACAGGCTATGCATTCTGGCTAGTTTTCTTGTTTAAGTAAAAAGGAGTCTGTTAGCTTTTTGTGACCAATACGTAATCGGGATATAGAATTAGAGTGTACTATCAGTTATTCTCTTTCAGTCGTGTTCTCATCTTCGGCAAAAAAAATCGAAACTCGTTTGGTTCCAGGAATTTCAACTCTGTGATAACAAATTCTCATATCAGTTACGTAATAGTCTATCGCTATCGTAACAATGGTCACGTGGATCACTTTTTAGCTTTGGACATGTGTACTCGTATGAGGCCCCTCGTTAGATAAACCATCTTATCAACTGATATCGAGTATTTAAAATATTTGTCTACTTTCTTTGAAAAATACTTTTTAACCTGATTCTGATATTGTTTTAAGTTTTCCATGATTTTCTTCAGGGAAAGAAAAAGTGAATTACAGTAGTAACTTGACTTACGAGTGTACCAATTTACAAGTTTTCCGGTATTACGAGCTGTCACTCGATCGTTTTTTACTTTGTGTGGAGACTTAAAATTTGAGGTACGTGCGAGCTTCAGATGCCCTTATGTAATAAATTCAGTAAAACATTTAAGTTTCCCAATATATTACGCCAAAGAAAAATATTATCTATAAAAAATAAACATTTAAACATATTACTGCGCATATTTTTTACATTCTATTTTATTATGTTTTTTTTTATACAATACATAGCTATTTTTCTTATTTAAAAAATGTAACAAAAAATTAGGGCGTTTTAAGGGGGCTGGAACGGATTAATGGCATTTCAGTTTATTTTGATTGGAAAAGTCGATTTGGTTTACGTGGAAATTAAACTCGTAAATTAAGGTACCTCTGTATTTTGATCATTTAGAATAGGGTTTTTTGTTTTGTTTTGTTTTTCATTTTTTTTTTTTAGTTTTTCTTGGGTACATATTTAATTTCTAAAGAACATTGGTTAATATTCAGTTAAGCAAACCAGCTTCAGGTTTAATCACAACATTTCTATTGGAGATCCGGTCTTTCACTAAGCCAATCCAAAGTACGAATCCTCCGCACGAGTAGGATGTGACACAGGATCAATTTCTTAAGCGGAGTTTAACGGGTTTGAATTCAGAGGTTTCCTTCTCCTAGGCCGGTTGCCTATCCAAGGTTATAGAGCCCAATCTGCCCTACTATTTCTATGAATTCTACTCTCCCTCCAGCTATGGGTATAGCTGGAGGGAGAGTAGAATTCATACTTTTCGCAAGGGTATTAGCGCTAAGGGAAATGCAATTACCACGTCCAGGATTTGAACTCGGGGCGACGAGTCCATTTCCTATGACTTTAACCATTACACCACGCGCTTCCTTTGAAGCCATTCCTTGGTACTTTTTCTGGTGTGCTTAGGGTTCTTTGTTACATAATTCGTGGGTTGCCAACGAATTATGACTGTAAGATTAAAATAACGGTATGGTAAATGGAAAGTTACCATTATAACCGTTATAAAAGTTACCCGTCGCAGCTCACCCTACGATGACCTAGACGTTGATTTCTCATTGGCTGAAGGCAAGCGTGAGAAGGGAATTGACAGAGTTAGTTAAATTTTTGATGATATAATTTGCTATATTTATAAGTAAAGAGAGCTCACTATCTTTCATATATACCTGTTAGGGTAGGGTTGACAGGAAGTCAATGTCTCTTGGTAACTGACACTTCCACGCCAATGCGATTTTCAAACCTAGATTTTATTTGAAAATCGCATAGACGAGAAACTATCAGTTAACAAGCGCCGTTGACTTCATGTCTTCGCTACCCTAACTTAGCGGTCGGAGAGTCCACCTCCAATCAATCGGCTGGTCACGTCAAGCTATAGCATCTCTACGATCGTCTCAACCCTATTGCCCTAAGAGCAAACCCTAACTGTTTTTATCATACGTGCTTTGGGGCGGAGACTGATGGTTTTAGTATCTTGGATATGACGTTAAACTGCATCTAATAGTGAATTTCCAATTTTGAAACTCAGTGGAGTGTTGAGTACCCCTTCATCGCCATTACTCCCAGCTCAACTCTGACCCGGAATGGTAGTACCTGTTTGGGTCCCATCTATGGGTTAAATAGAAAAAATTGTTATTAAAAAAAAATGAGTTCAAAAATGTGTTTAAAAAATTGAGTTTAGAAAATCCTTTTCAATACCCATCAAAAATGAATACAATAAAATGTCTTCAGAATAAAATAATCCATCAAGTGTTGACATGCTGAGAATTCCAACCAATCAGCCAAACAAACTAAAACCAGACATAAATATGTTTAAAAAATCAACTTGTTCGGTTGTAAGTACAAGCTATTGGTGAGTGGCTGGTAGGCCACAGAAAAATCATAAAAAAGTAATACTCGCCAGATTGCGTATTGGGCACTCACATCACCCATTCTCACCTTTTAAAAAGGGTAGGACGCCTCAGTTTGCCCAATATGCAAAGTACAACTTACAACCAAACATATCCTTCTAAATTGTAACAGCCTTAAACATATCCTCACTAATTACAATCAAACATGAAACCTGAGGGACATCTTTAAGAATACAAACCCTGAAAACATTTTAAGTTTTCTTTAAAAAAAAGCAACCTTTTCAACAAGATATAACAAAAATATAACTGAATATCTCCATAGAACCACTACTTTAAAGACTGAAATCCAAAATAACCTTTTTTGGCATTAAATCATCAACAGAGGTTGATATGCCATTAAACAAAACTCAAACTCAAACTCAAATGCAAAAATCAATTTGAAACATGATATTCGATCGACTACGTTTTTGAATTAATAATGTTATAAGATTATTTATCGTTTTACATAAATTTGATTACTTAATTTAATTCTTTTTTTTTTTTCAAATATTAATTTGAAATTTAACAAATCGCGTCATTTATATCTTATTTAAAAAAATATAGTTAATCATTGAATTAAAATTCAATGAATACCCAGGAATCAAAACATATTCGGCATAAAATAACCTAACATGGGTTGACATGCCATAAAACCCAACCAACCAACAAATTCTCTAAATTTATAATTATTACTATGAGTACTTGGAGTAGTAGCAATAGCAGTTGTAGTATACATTAGTCAATATCACGAGCATCTATTGTTAAGTATTATTGATGACCAAGGCAACCAATCATCTTAAAGCTTTAATATTTCCTTCGGTATTTTTAACGTGAACAGTGTTTCTAATTTCATTTGTTTTCCATCCTTTGAGTTTTGTTGTCATTCAAGCGACAAGCCGATTGTTTCATAAATAAAATTACTAAGATCTTCGAATCAGGTGTTGTTCCCAGAAATCAAGATTTTGAAAGAGTAGAACGAGACACCTGCTAGAATGCAATATTTCCTCAGTATAAATAGAAAAGCGTGAACGTCATGTCAAAGCGAAGAGTGGACGTGATGTTTTTCTTTACAGTGTCTTCTTTCATGTCGTCTTATTTGGATGAGGTGGTTAGTATGGGGGAAGCTGGGGGGGGGTTGACTTCCTTTGTGCTAATGTGAGCGGGAAAATTAGCTTCATGGGCTGTTTTCTATGCCTTGAGCGAAATGTAAATACTTATTCGTTGAGGTAATGGGCATGTATCATCTTATTCATAATACACAAGAAAAGTAAACTAAGAGATAAATATATATATATATATGTGTGTGTGTGTGTGTGTGTGTGTGTGTGTGTGTGTGTGTGTGTGTGTACCACATAAATATAGATGGATGTACATACTTATCTATAATACACAGGCATACTAAACAAATACACATACACTCACACACGCACGCACACACTCATATATATATATATATATATATTATATATATATATATATATATATATATATATACTAGCAGCGGCTATCCGGCGAAGCCCGCGTAGTGATAAAAACATAGTTTAATAATCGTTTGCAGATCTATTACTACTGAATAGCGAGTTCGGTCCTCGCAGGATGACACATAAAAATCACCAAATATAAACGATCTTAATTTAATTCTACCTGGTGGGAGGTCAGGGAATTTTCTTTTCGTCAGATTTGAGGGAATGACATCATATGGCAAAACTTGCAAATCGATCGAAAAATTAAAACATATTACCGCCGGGTTAGCTCAGTCGGTAGAGCGTTCAGCTTGAAATCACAAGGTTCCTAGTTGGATACCGGTCCTCGCCAACTCAGCGTTATGAGTAGCACTGGGATCTGTGCGGTAAAGTAAGGAGCTGATGGTAGGTGTGGCGCTCCATCTCAGATGCAAAAACAATCTCCTTGGTCTAGCGCTAGTGAAAAGCTGATACCAACATTAAGCCGCCCCGACGACTTTACTTACTTACAGGTGACCTAGAAAAAACAGAACCCAAATTATTTATTTTCCTATTAAACTAACCCTAAACCCCACCTCGAACCCTAACCCTAACCCCTAGTTAAAATTAACAGTTTTATTACAAAATTTATGCGTTCTGTTTTTTTTTCTGGGTTACCCTAAATTTTCCGACGGATTTGCAAGTTTTGCCCATCACATAATGATATAGTAAGAAATTTTAATTCAATGATTAACTATATTTTTTAAATAAGATATAAATGACGCGATTTGCTAAATTTCAAATTAATATTTGAAAAAGAAAAAAAAGAATTAAATAAAGTAATCAAATTTATGTAAAACGATAAATAATCTTATAACATTATTAATTCAAAAACGTAGTCGATCGAATATCATATTATTATAGGAAAGTATACTATATCATAAATTTGATAACATTTTGAGTTTTCAAGTATTTCCGTGAAATGTATTAGGTAATCTAATGGTATTATCTCTTGCGCACTATTCTACATTAGTATCATGGTTTTATTTGTATTTCTAATATTAAAATAAATTAACGCGATTATGAAAAATAAAAAAGGTTTTGTTTACAATTGACGAACGACGGGAATTTATAAAACAAAGTTGAGTTGTCGTTAAGTGTTTTCGTTTGATTTGTTATTTAATTCGTTTTAAAAATAATTAAATGTATGAAAAGACGTATTAATTACATCATTTAGAAAGATCTTTTTTCTAACCAAATAAATATTTTTAAGATAGAAACAGAAATATGCGATAAATAAGATTTGATTTTATGTTAAAATTTAAGTGTGAAAAAATGATACTACGAATTCTAGGTTGACTGAAGCAAAGTATAATTTTTTTAACTCGCTGTAAAAAATAATTCCATTGATAAAAACTCAATCAAATTACATATTTAGAGAGATTATTTCATTCTCTTTCGAACCATATAGATATCTTAAAGAAGATTGAACAGTAAATAGGCGAGAAAAAAATTTTTTTTTTTTTGAAATTTAGAATGAAAAAAAAAATTAGCTCTTTGAAGCCAATTTTTTTTTAACTCGCTGTAAAAAATAATTCAATTAATAAAAACGCTTAAAAATTGCATATTCAGAAAGATTCTATTATTTTCTCTTCAACGATATAAATATTTTAAAGATTGGACCAAGATTAGGTGATAAATTCCTAGCAGAACGGCTTAGACTGCGAAATTTATTCGTTAAACTGATACATTTCTGCTGTAAATCGCTATAAATCGCTGTAAAAAAAAGTCAGCCATCGGACAATATTTTATTATCAGCAGGTTATGGTATATGGATAATTCTGCAAATTGGGTAATTTTGGCTTAATTAATTAATTATATCCCTTAATTAGTAAAAATCAATAACCAAATTTGGCATGTTTCTTAGTTAGAAGGATATTAATCTATATGCAAGATTTCAAATCTGAGTGACTTCTCTTTTCTGTGTTATAGATCGACAGGTACATATCAAAAACTTACTCTTATATATATATATATATATATATATATATATATATATATATATATATATATATATATAAGTGCATACAGAGAAATATATATACACACATATACGCATACATGCGTACATGCACAAAAATGTATATATATATGTATATATATATATATATACATAAATGTATATGAAAAAAGTATTTTTAGAAAAAACAAACACATGATGTTATAATTCGCTGACAGAAATCTGTTTCAACCTTTTATTAAAGTGGTCTTCATCAAGAGCGAAATGTGTGTGATAGAAAGACGGTGTGAGTGAACCGTTACAAAACAAAAGTGGTACAAACGAAACGTTCGAGTTCGGAGCCAGAATTTTTTTTTTTTTTTTTTCTAAATTATGAAAATGCATATTCTGTTTTGAAAATAAAATAGAATAAATTTTATTTCATTTTATTAAATCTGAAGCATTATAATCCACAAAGAAAACTCAAAAGAGTTTGATGTAAATATGTATAAAAATGTATAAGAAAGTATTTAAAAAAAGTTCAAGATTCCAGCCACTGCAGACCACGTTAGTCTCTGGAAAGATGTAGACATCCAGGCATTTTGTTTTTTTCAAAAAGACAGTATGAAAAAGTGAATGGAAAAAGTATTTTTTAGAAAAAACAAACACATGATGTTATAATTCAGAAATCTGTTTCAACCTTTTATTAAAGTGGTCTTCATCAAGAGCGAGATGTGTGTGATAGAAAGACGGTGTGAGTAAAAATGTATATATAAGAAAGACGGTGTGATTATATATATATATATATATATATATATATATATATATATATACAAATATATATATATATATATATATACACAAATATATATATATATATATATATATATATATATATATATATATACAAATATATATATATATATATATAATTTTTAAAAACTTTTGAGTTTCTGGCCGAAATAAATTTATTACGGAATGACGGTTTGTTAAGTTTTTTCTTTGTTTAAAAGTTTTATATATATATATATATATATATTGATAACATAGTTTGGTATATTTATAAGCAAATAGGTAAATAGTGCTCAATATCAGAGATAATCCATTTATATCTAAGAGTAGCGTGGACATAAAGTCAACGGCGCTTGATTACTGACAGTTTTTGGCCTTTAAGAATTTCAAACTGACAACTTGGAAAAACACATAGACGAAAAACTGTCAGTATCCAAGCGCCGTTGACTTCATACCCATGCTATCCTAATTATATATATATATATATATATATATATATATATATATATATATATATATATATATATATATATATTGAAACCAATTTCTGCAGAACAGCCTACCAGCTCAAATGGTTATCCAAAATCCAAGAAGAATCTAAAACAACAACAACAACCACTGTTAACACATTTCCTACCTACACTCTAGATCTCCACCTTTAGCCAACAAGGACTCTAAATTATCTAGACTCAAGAGATCAATATTCGACATACTGAAAAAACATACAAGGACACCACAAAAAAATGTATCTAATACTCAACGACACACTCTATCAACCTTGAAAAATAAGGAACTGATATACCTACCCTCCGATAAAGATAAGGAATTCTGCGTCATCTCCCAGAATACCTATAACCAATTAGCTCTAGAAAACCTTAATAATAACAGCATTTATTCAGAAGTAACAAACATTCAATCAACTCAAATCGAGAATTTAATCAACAGTGCATGGATTAACATATGTAAACATAGAAACATATATAGCAAATACAAGAATAACTTAATCACTAGAAACAGAAAACTACCCATTTTCTATCACCTCATCAAAACTCACAAAACCGGCACAACACTTAAGATCAGGCCAATCATTTCCAGCTTGGAAGGACCTCTTTACAAGATATCATGGCTTCTCTCACAAATACTGAAACCTCTACTTTCCACCTTTCCAGGACATGTTCAAAACTCCGATGAAGTCATCCATAGACTACAGCAATTAAATACTGGAGTACTTAAACAAAATAATTACACGTTCAGTTTAGATGTGGTCTCCCTGTACACCACAGTACCTGCACACCCGGCGGTTGATCTAATATCAGAACATATCGTCTCTCAAAACTTCTACTGTCACAATTTAACTGCAGCAGATATACACCAGCTACTATCCATCATAGTAGACAATACTTACTTCACGTATAATGGACATACATACAAACAAATGTCAGGATTACCCATGGGATCCAGTATCTCAGCCATACTGGCGATTTCGTACATGGATAAATTAGAACAACGAGCACTAACCATCTGCCCATCATGCATTTTCTTCACCAGGTATATTGACGATATACTTATGTTGACAACATCCAAAGAAGAAGCCAATGACATAGCCGAGAAATTCTATAGTATAGATAACCACATTCAATTCCAAATAGAACATCCAGATAACACTAGTTCCCTAGCACTCCTAGACTTTAGAATAAAAATATCACCTGCAGGCAAAATTTACACTAGCTTCCATAAAAAAAACACCACTAAGGATCTCTTTGTACACTTCAAGTCAGCACTTCCACTCAGTTCCAAGAGAAGTTACATTAGAAATGAAATTAATAGAATACACAATAGATGTAGTGAAGAGACAGACAAAATCACACACACAGCACAATTTATGAACACCCTAAAAAAACAATGGCTACCCAACTTCATTCATACGCCATTTAAATAATAGAAAAACACGGACACTACACACACACTCTAACACCTGTTTCCTGAAACTACCACATTTCAGCGAAACAATCACAAATGAAATACGCAGGGCTATTCATAAAGAGGGACTAGATATCCAACTGGCACACTCTGGACCCTCACTACGCCAGCATCTAAAAAAAACATAAGAATGATATTACAATATGCACACTAGCCAACTGCCCAATAAAAGACCCTAACATATGTCACAAAACCTATACAGTTTACCGTTTAACTTGCTCCAAATGCCTCAATTTCTATATAGGAAGTACAATTAGACCCCTCCACATTAGAATCAAAGAACATATTCACACACGTGCATCCTCATTCCATAAACATTTAATCAAATGCAAAAATAAAGACAATAGTTTTTCCGTTAAGATAGAGACAGTAATACGAAATATTGGTAATCTCAGAATTAGAGAAAGTTTATTAATAGCCAAATTAGGTCCTAGTATAAACAATAGATTAGTGCTAAACACTGAATACATAATTAATTAAAATACACATTCCTCATAGTATATAGTACATAGTATGTACATTTCATTATACATATATCAAATGAATAATACATGAATATATAAATAATTGAAAATAATAAAACTGAAATTGAATGAACGGCTAAATGACCATCGTGGCGTTTAAAAAAAAGAACACCACGAGACGCGTGTTTATAACATAAAAAAAATAACGACAAAAAAAAACGCGTCCATTTCCGAAAATCGTCTCTGAAGATAAAGTTTTACTTTGAAATCGATACGACAAAAATAACATCTTTTTGTTTTTAGTTTTTATTTGCATTGTAATTGCTTTCAAATTATTAATATATCATACTTAACAATGCTTCAAGAAAATTACCAATTACTTTATATATATATATTATATATATATATATATATATATATATGCAACATCACCTAACCAATGTCCTGGATATGACACTGGATGCTGTACTGTGGTACTTGCCCGAAGCGATGGCCGACAATAGGAATAAGTGGTGAGAGATTCGTATGAATCCGTGCTGTCGGTACGAGTTCCTGATAAATATATATATATATATATATATATATATATATATATATATATATATATATATATATATGTATAAGTAAAGAAAAAACAAAAGACTTAGAGATTTTGCATTATAGCATATTTCGGGGAACTTAGACAAAGTGTCTAATTCTCCCAGCCAATCAGATGCGATAAATTTGCTCTGTGACTCTAACAATAAGAGCACACATTGAGCTCTCAAACTGCGACAGGTTGTTTAAAAAAAACTCCTATGTAGTAAGGAAGATTTCTTCTCTGGACTTTTGGATAATATATATATATTGCTTCAATAAAAAGTAGTAATTTACTAAGCGTTTTGCTTAGTTTGCCACGAAGCCATAAGAATGAGTTACCCTGTGAGAATCGAACTCACTAATGATAGTTTGCTAGTCTAGCTTGTTAGCTATTACATCTTGCGAGTCGCATTGATCTCAAAATAGATTAATGAGACATGTATATGGTAAAATGAGGCATTTCATATATTCCGATATATCCGACATATTCTCAAGGATTCTAGCGAATTAAAGTCTCTCTCTCTCTCTCTCTCTCTCTCTCTCTCTCTTCTCTCTCTCTCTCTCTCTCTCTCTCTCTCTCTCTCTCCCATGCACACCCATATACGCCTCGCTCCCCCCCTCTCTCTCTCTCTCTCTCTCTCTCTCTCTCTCTCTCTCTCTCTCGTATTCTCTCTTTTCTCCCTCTCTCTCTCGCTCTCTCTCTCTCTCTCTCATACACACCCACATACGCCCTTGCTGCTCTCTCTCTCT
>CM042150.1:82770630-82780630 GCA_023376005.1 Doryteuthis pealeii
ATATATATATATATATAATATATATATATATATATATATATATATATATAATGGACTCTCTCGTCGATTTTCGACGCATGAGTGTTCATCTAGTAAACAACCAACACAGTGGAGGCGCGTGGGCTAGTGGTTAGAGTCGTGGAAAATGGACTCGTCGGTTCGAGTTCAATTCCTAGACGAAGCTGTTGGCATTTCACATTGCGCTAATACCCTTGGGAAAGGTATGAATCCATATATTCTCCCTCCAGCTATGGGTTAAATAGTAGGGCAGACTGGGCCTCTTTAACCTTCGGTAGGTAATCAGTCTAGGAGAGGGATAACTCTGAATTCAAAATTCCTGAGGTCAGTCGTTGATTGGGTTCGTGGCATTCCTTGATGCACCAATTCTTTCCTATCGACTGTGCCAAAAAGTGTGGAATGGTCCTACACAAGCCTTCACCACTATAAACAAATATATATATATATATATATATATATATATATATATATATAGTAGTTGCTACCTTAAATATATACAGTATCGCAGAAATGTAGATATAGATACTAGCAGGGATATCCGGTATTACTAGGGAGAAATACCTTAATCTTGGGTTCCATTCAATTCATCTTCTTGATAATCAACCTGATGTCATCGTCAACAATTGGTGTCTAGATTTCTCAAGAGTATAAGTGAGGAACTCCCTTAATCATCATCTTAACACACACTGATATATGCTTATTTTCCTATTGTACGATATGCCATCGGGGAAGCCCTATCCGCCTAATTATTATTCAATCTTATGGTCAAACAAAAAGTACTTGTTAAAAAGAAATTCATTCTCCTCGTCTTAGGAAACCAAGAAACTAACTAACGAATTCGGATTTAAAAATAAGCTAAGATAATGAAAAATAAAAACCAAAGCAGATCTCATTTGAAGAATGTACACCTGTCCCTCACTGATCATGAGCACACTTTGAATATCTTCCTGCCCAAAGAATTCCTACATACGAGACTTTGCACCTTTCGCGCATTTGGTTTTGAAATCTTAGACGTTTGAAGTTCTATCCAATCTTCGGGACTGTTTATTTATTTCCCTTGCAGACAATGCACACAAAAAACGTAAATAAAATTAACAAGTTTGTGGTTGTAACATTTAAAAAAAGAATTCTTTTATTTTCATGTATTTAAAAAAAAATGTGTTCTTCCTTTATCACTGTGTGTAGGACGACTTTGTCTTTTGAAACGGTAGACTTAGGTTAATGAAAAAAAGAGAACTCTATATTAATATTTGAAAGAGGTCTGTCTGTCTGTCCTCTATATACTGCCAAACACTAAGCCTTTTTAAAATCCTGTGTAATACTCTGGTTAGCTCTGCTATCTAAAAAAAATTGTTCTTTCTTTATCACTATGTATAGGACGACTTTATCTTTTGAAATGGTAGAATTAGGTTAATGAAAAAAGATAAATCTATATAAATATTTGGAAGTGGTTTGTCTATTTGTCCTCTATATATTGCCAAACGCTAGGCACTTATCGATAGTGGTCTCTAACTGTGCGACTATGGGTAGAAGTTAAGATAGTGGGATATAGTCTTAAACACGGTAAGGTATGAGGAATAGGAATTAGGTAAAAATACGTACAATATAACAAAAACAATTAGATAAAATTAACAAGTTCGAGGTGTAAAATGTTATAAATAAAATTGTTCTATTTTCACTTACCTCTCTCAGTCTCTGTCTGTCTGTCTGTCTGTCTGTCTGTCTGTCTGTCTCTCTCTCTCTCTATATATATATATATATATATATAAGATGAACAAAAAGTGACAAGATAAACAGGAATATTTCTTTTATGCTGTTTATGTTTCTCAACTAGTTTCGACCTTAGGTCATCGTAGGAGAAAATCTTTTGTTTAAAGAAATGTTTTTATAAAGTTTTGAAAATTAAAAGATTTTTTAGTGTTTGACAAGCCACTATAATTCGGGCAGAAAGATTCTGTATGTATCTATATATATGTTTTTTTTTTGTAAATCAACCGAGCACGTGTCCTTTTATAAAGGAAAATTGATGAAGACCAGCGAAGACCAGCGAAGATCATACTTCAATGAAATCCACACCTCCCTTGTGTCCGAGAATGTTAAAGAAATTAGCCCTCATTTACTATAAGAACAAAACCTAAAACAAATGAAAACTTAATGGGGGTATAAAACAATGATATATAAAAAGAATTTATTAAAAACAAGGATTAAAAAATAAAACAATTGATAAAGGACAAAATACAATAAGGGGCTATAAAACAATGATATCTAAAAAATTAATTTAAAAAAGGATTAAAAAATAAAACAATAATAAAGGACAAAACACAATAAGGGGCTATAAAACAATGATGTATAAAAAGAATTTATTAAAAACAAGGATTAAAAAATAAAACAATTGATAAAGGACAAAAAACAATAAGGGGCTATAAAACAATGATATATAAAAAAATTAATTAAAAACAAGCATTAAAGAATAAAACAATTATAAAGGACAAAACACAATAAGGGGCTATAAAAAATGATATATAAAAAAAATTAATTTAAAAACAAGCATAAAAATAAAATAATTGATAAAGGACAAAACACAATAAGGGGCTATAAAAACAATGATATATAAAAAAATTAATTAAAAACAAGCATTAAGAAACAATTAATAAAGGACAAACACAATAAGGGCTATAAAACAATGATATATAAAAAAATTAATTAAAAAAAGAATTGAAAAATAAATAATTGATAAAGGACAAAACACAATAAGGGCTATAAAACAATGTTATATAAAAATGATTTATTAAAAACAAGGATTAAAAATAAACAATTAATAAAGGACAAACACAAAAGGGGCTATAAAACAATGATATATAAAAAGAATTAATTAAAAACAAGCATTAAAAATAAAACAATTGATAAAGAACAAAACACAATAAGGGGCTATAAAACAATGATATATAAAAAGAATTAATTAAAAACAAGCATTAAAAATAAAACAATTGATAAAGAACAAAACACAATAAGGGGCTATAAAACAATGATATATAAAAAAATTAATTAAAAACAAGCATTAAAAAATAAAACAATTGATAAGGGACAAAACACAATAAGGGGCTATAAAACAATGATATATAAAAAAATTAATTAAAAACAAGCATTAAAAATGAAACAATTGATAAAGAATAAAACACAATAAAGAGCAAATAAAAGAAAAGCAAAAGAAAATATACAAACAAGAAGAATGATAAAAACAAACAACTTAAAACAAGAACTATATAAAGAACTAGAACAGACTATCCGGCATCGCCTGGGTAGAGGGGGTAGCAAAACAGTTAGTCTCGCAGATCCAGTATTACTGTATCACAAATTGCATTCTTGCAGGATGTCCCATTAAAATCCTTATGTAAAAAATATCTTGTGTTGATCCAGCCTCTCTGAAAAGAAAAAAAAAATTGTCTAGTATTTAAAATATTAAATGCAACATAAATTCTATTCTCTTATCATTTAAATTAGATTTTTTAATTATCTTCACAAATATAAATCAAATCTTCATTATTTTTGCTCAAAAAGCAAGATCTGGTGATAGTAAATGTGTTTATATATTTACTTTGTCGTTAATTGTTTTATTTCCGTAGTTTCATCCGGACATACATACACACAAACTGTCCTTTATATATATGTATAGATGCATTCTCTCATCGATTTCGACCCATGAGGGTTCATTCAATGAACAACCTACTCAGTGTTTTGTTTATAGTGGTGAAGTCTTGTGTTGGGCCATCCTCACTTTTTGGCAAAGTCGATAGGAAAGAATTGGTGCACAAGGAATATCTCAAACCCAATCAACAACTGACCTCAGGTTTTTCAAATTCAGAGTTTTTCCTTCTCCTAGACTGGTTACCTATCCAAGGGAAAGAGCCCAATCTGCCCTACTATTTTGCTCATAGCTGGAGGGAGAATATATGGATTCATACATTTCCCAAGGGTATAAGCGTTATGTGAAATGCAAACAGTCTTGTCTAGGATTTGAACTCGGGGCGACGAGTCCATTTTCGACGACTCTAACCATTATGCCACGCGCTTCCATATGATGATATATAGATTTCGATTTTACTAAGAAACTAATTCAAACATTTGTTATAGGCATACGTTTTATGGACTACACTGAATGTAGTTATGTTGAATCGCGAGGTGGAAGATACACAGATAATGGTGTGTTTATCATATTTATTAAACACCAGCATCCGGTGCTGAACGGATACATACAAACACAGAACAAATTTGCCACATGCCTCCATATACAAAGAATAAAAGATAAACAAATATATAGAAAACGAATTTTTATAAATCTACATATAAATAGAGATAAGAGATATATTTTCAACTTTTTAATTCCTGGGCAACACCGGGTAGCTCTGCTAGTTGTTTTAAAATTTTTTTGTTCTTTGTTTATCACTACTAGCAAAATAAAAAATGCCCTCTGGGCGACGTAAAATAAATATTGCCTGAGGAGATGGAGTTGAACATTTAATATCAGAGAGTTTGTCTCATAAGTAAAGTAAAATCATCAAATTTATTAAAGGAGTAAAAAATAAAATAAATTTATTAAAGGAGTAAAAAATTAAAAAAATTGAAATGGAAACTTAGTTCTGATAAATTTAAATATATATTAAAATAAAACAAACTATACATAGATAGATAATACCAGGTATGTATTTATTAAAACTTGTTTAAAAAAAACAATGAGGAACAATGTTGCATGTTTAAATTTTGGGTGTATTTATTCTATGTTCTGACGATTTTGGGTAATATGACGTAAGCAGTGACGTAGTTTTTGTTACAGACAAAAACCGGAAGCGAATCTCCATTATTAATAGATTTTGAAACATATTGCCTGAGGGGTGGGAGTAAAAAATTCAATGTCAGTAAGTTTGTACCCTAAGTAAGTAAAATCATCAAATTCATTAAAGGATTTAAAAATAAAACAATTTGAAATGTAAACTTTAAATATGTATTAAAATAAAACAGACTATATATAGATATATTATAACAGTCATGCATTTATTAAAACTTGTTAAAAAACCCCAATGAGGACAGTCTCATTTATTCTATGTTCTGACGATTTTGGGTAATGTGATGTAAGCAGTGACGTAGTTTTTGTTACAGACAAAAACCGGAAGCGAATCTCCATTATTAATAGATATGTAGGACAACTTTTGTGTTTTGAACATGAGGACTTTTGTTAATGAAAATAGATAAAGCTATATTAATACTTGGAAGAAGTCTGTTTAATATACTGTCAAACTCTAGGCTCTCATCGATTAGGGGTATCTAACTGTTGTATTATAGGTAAATATTGAGATATATTCTTAAAAATGATAAGGGACTAGGAAAAGTAAAACATAATTAGGGAGGTTTACTCTTTGTCTATTTCAAGACGCTCGCAACAGCTCTCCTGCCACTGAGATCCTACCTTAAGCCGATGGATGCGACTTGGTTTGGTTTGTTTTGTTTTACGGCATATCAACTTCAGTGGGTCATTTAATACCGATAAAGTTTTGAAATAAATCAATTCTTAATGGATAATACAATTTTTTTATAAATACATTTTTCTATTTAACCCATAGATGGGACCCTAACAGGTACTACCACTACGGGTCAGAGTGGATCAGGGAGCAATGGTGATGAAGGAGTGCTCCACACTCCCCAAATCTCCAAAACTGGAACCTCACCATCAGATAGAGTTTAACGTCATTTCCAGGACATGTAGACCCGCAGCCACCGCCTTCTAGCACCCATATGATAAAAAGGGGTTGGGGCTTGCCATAAGGGCAACAGGGTTGGGAAAATCATATAGGTGCTAGGGCTTGACGTAACCAGCCGATTGATCGGAGGGGACCTCTCCGACCGCCCGTCTAGCCCAAGATAGGGCCAAAGTGGAGTATTGCATGTCATGAACTGCTCATCCACCTGGGCTCTATCCTTAAGCATCACGGGTCGCCACCCACGGCAAACAGGTGGCCCCATTGGGGGAGTCTTACCCCTCTGCAGAAGTGCAGTCGGTGCATTCTAACGCCCCAGCCGACAGGGCGAGATTGCTGTGACTCTGATACATGTCACTTATTTACACTGAAAAATCACGCTGCCATCTTTTGTTTTGTCAGTGAAACAACCCTGAGAATGGTACTTTGTCTCTTTTTCAATAGGGAACCAGTTGAATGGAAGATTTGGTACCGCCGTGGGGAAAATTTGGTTAGAATAGGACTTGAAAACATTCAAGAACCATCAGATTGTGAATTAAGAATTAATTTAACTTAAAAATAAAGGAAGATAATAACTAAACAAAAGTTTAAAGTTTCAAACCTTAAAAGAAAAATTTAATGAAATATGTATCGTACAACAATAATCATTTGTATTTAATTAAACGTTGTTAAGGCTAGGCAGTTCTACAAACAGGAGATATAAAATAATTACAAAGCATTTCTCTGAATGTTTGAGATGACGCTTGATGATTAGTATTATCTGCGTTATTCGGACTATTTAGTGGATAAGGTAGTTAGGTTAAGACAGTTCTAAGTGACAGTTATCTCTAGATTGCAGGTTCAATCCCGATCAAGGACAGCAGAAACATAGAATAATTATTAACACAGCTTAACACCCCTACCCCAGCTATGGTTAGCGGAATGAGAACAAGATACACCCGTGGACTGAATAAAGGGTTAGGTTCGAAGTTCCGTGATGACTCCCGATTACGACAAGAAGGTTCCCGATTACGACAAGAAAGTTCCCGAGTCCGAAAGAAGGTTATCGAGTCCGAGAAGGTTCCCGAGTCCGACAAGAAATACCTGAAGAAGGCCGAAACGTTGTACAGATAACAATGAAGCTGAGGACAATAGTCCGAATAACGCAAATAATACTAATTACAAAGCATTATTGCTTATTAAAAAAAACCAAACAAACAAATTGGCAGTGTTCGGGAGAATGATCTCCTGGGTTTAAAATTGTCACCGCACAGGGCCTAATAGGGTTTTCGGGTGGGAGGTATGTCTTGGAGCACCAGCATCTATGCAATCTCAGTTGTCATCTTCATGTAGCATGGCGAACAAAAAAAAAACAACATAATTTGTATTATCTGCGTTATTCGGACTATTGTCCCCATCTTCATTGTTATTTGTACAACGTTTCGGCCGATATGCCCTCCGGCCTTCTTCAGGTATTTCTTGTCGGACTCGGGAACCTTTTCGGACTCGGAAACCTTCTTTTCGAACTCGTGAACTTTCTTGTCGTAATCGGGAGCCATCACGAAACTTTGAACCTAACCCTTTATTCAGTCCACGGGGGTATCCTGTTCTCATTCCGCTAACCATATCTGGGGTAGGAGTTGTGTTAATTATTTTTCTATGTTACTGCCTCTACTCAGGATTGAACCCGGAATCCAGAGATAACTGTCACTTAGAACTGTCTTAACCTAACTACCTTATCCACTAGGCTATGTGTCAAATTGGAAAATTCCCGTTCGAAAAGAAGGTTCCTGAGTCCGAGAAGGTTCCCGAGTCCGACAAGAAATACCTGAAGAAGGCCAGAGGGCATATCGACCGAAACGTTGTACAAATAACAAAGAAGATGGGGACAATAGTCCGAATAACGCCGATAATACTAATCATCAAGCCTCATCTCAAACATTCAGAGAAATAACATAATTTGGGTTCTGCTTTTTTTGGTCACCCTGTATGTATATATGTATGTAGAATAGACAAACATAACTTAAATATATGTTAATACATGCAAATATGTATACAAATCCGTACAGTTGCATACTTATTTATAGGTACTCGGGTTATTTCCTAGTTGAGTAACATGATATTACAGAGTGACCCAGAAAAAACAGAACCCAAATTATTTATTTTCCCATTAAACTAACCCTAACCCTAAACCCGATCGCTAAACCCTGACCCTAACCCCCCTAGTTAAGTAACATAATATTACACGGTGACCCAGAAAAAACAGAACCCACAAATTTTGTAATAAAACTGTTAATTTTAATTTTCTTTTTTTGAAGTCCAACAAGGGTTAGGGTTAGGGGTTAGGGTTGGGCTTTAGGGTTAGTTTAATGGGAAAATAGATAAATAATTTGGGTTCTGTTTTTTCTGGGTCATATCATGTTACTCAATGAGAAAATAACCGGTACTCATATATACAGAGTGCCCCCCCCCCCTCAAAAAAAAAAGAAAAAAAAAGAAACCAGAATTTGGGTTCTGCTTTTTGTGGGTCACCCTGTATGTATATATGTATGTAAAATAGACAAACATAACTTAAATATATGTTCATACATGCAAATCTGTATACAAATGTGTACAGTTGTATGCTTATTTATAGGTATTCTTACACGTAGGCCCGTCTGAGGGGGTAATTTTCAGGAATAATACATAAATATAAGCTTACAGAGGCACACGTCTAACATTGACATAATACATTCATTACAAACCACTTGCGTGTTAAACAGCATCCCCAGGTAAGCGCAAGAAGATTTCCAGAAACGTTATCTGTTTTTAAAAACAAATAATAATAGTGTGAATAAAGAAACGAAAAAAATAAATAGATTTCTTTTATTGCTCTGGTGCTCCGAGACCCATTCTAGCAATTTATCTTCTAGCAAAGTAAAGGCGATGGAGTGGCCTATTGTATGTGTTAGCCGGACAGCGAGGGAGTCTATCCTCTTTGCACTACTCAGTCAGTATAGCACTTGCATAGGAATCGCAAGGTTCCTGGTTCGATACGGGCCCTCGCCAACTCAGTCTATGACTAGCACAGGGATCTCTGCGGTAAAGTGAGGAGCTTATGGTAGGTGTGGTGCTCCACCTCAGATGCTAAAATAATCTCCTAGGTCTAGTGAAAAGGGGATATGCTCCCTCGCTGAATGGCTGATACCAACATTAGGCCACCCCGCCGACTTACTTACTTAGACCAGGAAAATTTTTTCTGCGTTTGGGGTGGAGTGCCACACCTACCATCAGCTTCCCACATGACCGCACAAATCCAAGCTGTGCTACCCATGCGCTTAGTTGGTGAGGGCCGGGATCGAACTCGGTACCTTGTGGTTCCTAGTCGGATGCTCTCCAGATTGAGCGAAACCGGTCCATTTGGTTTATTAACAAAGTTCAACTTTGATTGATGCAAGAACAAACTGGAAAGACTGTATTGCGCCAATATTTTTAGCTAGGGAAGTTCTGCTTACCAACCTTGAAAATAGATACTGGATTAAATAGTGAAAGGGAGTCCTCCTCTACTGTACTGTACTGTACTGCGAGATCGTAGTAAGCGAATTCGAACTCCAGTCGTGATATTACTTTAGCTTTCTAATACCCTTGGGAAAGGTGTGAACCACCGCATCCCTTAGCTATGAGTTAAATAGTACCACTACTGTTCTACAATGATGGATTTGGCATTGAATAACCCACGAAGGTTGATGTGCCATAAAACAAAGAAGCCAAACCAAATCATAAATAAAGACCATTCACGCTGTTGGTAGATACTCAATTCTTTGAACCAATAGAGGAGCTCTTTCATTTGGAGGCGCGTCGTGTAATGGTTATCATCGTAAAAAATGAACCCGAGTTCAAATCCTGAACAAAGCGGTTTGCTTTGTCACATAGCGCTAATACCCTTAGGAAAGGTATGAATCCAACTATTCTCCCTCCAGCTATGGGCAACTAGTAGGACAGACTGTTAAACTTGGTATGGAAACCAGTCTAGGAGAATGAAAATTCTGAATTCAAACTCCGCTTAAAAACTGACCTTGTGTCAGATCTTACTTGTGCAGAGAGGTTGGGTAAATCACATTACCCAAAATCGTCATAACATAGAATAAATACACTCAAAATTGGAACATGCAACATTAGACAGTCCTCATTATTTTTTAAAACAAGTTTTAATAGATACATGACTGGTATCATATATCTATATATAGTTTGTTTTATTTCAATACATATTTAAA
>CM042150.1:82785630-82823130 GCA_023376005.1 Doryteuthis pealeii
CACGCATATATATATATATATATATATATATATGTGTGTGTGTGTGTGTGTGTGTGTGTATAAAGGATTCTTTCACGTGCGACGTCCTGAGGGTATTAGAGAAAGCTATGAGAAGAGAGAGAGAGAGAGAGAGAGAGAGAGAGAGAGAGAGAGAGAGAGAGAGAGAGAGAGGGGACAGATAGACACAGAGAAGTATGTGTATGTATGTGTGTATGTGCGTGCGTGTGTGTTTGCGAGAGAGAGAGAGAGAGAGAGAGAGAGAGAGAGAGAGAGAGAGAGAGAGTATGTGTGTGTGCGTGCGTGCGTGTGTTTGAGAGAGAGAGAGAGAGAGAGAGAGAGAGAGAGAGAATGTATGTATGTGCGTGCGTGTGTGTGTTTGAGAGAGAGAGAGAAGAGAGAGGAGAGAGAGAGAGAGAGAGAGAGAGAGAGAGGGGACAGATAGACACAGAGAAAGTATGTGTATGTATGTGTGTATGTGCGTGTGTGTGTGTTTGCGAGAGAAGAGAGAGAGAGAGAGAGAGAGAGAGAGAGAGAGAGAGTATGTGTGTGTGCGTGCGTGCGTGTGTTTGAGAGAGAGAGAGAGAGAGAGAGAGAGAGAGAGAGAGAGAGAGAGAGAGAGAGAGAGAGAGGGGACGGGTGAGAGAAAGGGGGGAGAGAATAAAGGGAAGATTGATTTGGCACGTGTCGTTTGGCAAGCCGTCAAAAAAATAAATAAATAAAATAAATAAATAAAAGACACCCGCAAAATACACCCGGTTACCCGCCCACATATCACTGGGAAGCAAGTCACAGAGCCGTAATTTTTCGGGTGGAAAGCGGGTATTAACGACAGCATCAAATTACATTAGCATGCCCAGATAGATAACGTTTTACAGGGGCAAAGAATTTCACAATAGATTAAACACATTTTGCTTGCATCTGACAATGCACGTCGCCGGATGGATTTTCACTTCGCGTGTCTGTGTGATCATTTCGCATTCGCCGACATCGTCGGCCTTCTGCGACGCAAGTGTTACGACGAGCGGGAAAACATTCTTTTCCGTCTTTTCCGAACGGCCATCAATAATAGCCAAGCGCATTGCGCTTAACGTGTGTTAGTGGCAAAGGCCATTGCGTAATACTTACCGGTGCCAGGCGAGTATGGGTTAAAAAAATCTCACTTTTTCAAAGATGATTTTCAAGCCAGGCAAAGCCCTTCGCATTCGGATCGTTGGCACTACAATTCAATCAGCTTGCGTTTTCTCCTTTAAGAATTGGCTTTTTGTCGTTCTATATATCTATCTATAGCTCTGAATGTTTGAGATGAGGCTTGAATATTAGTATTATTTGCGTTATTCGGACTATTGTCCCCATCTTCGTTGTTATTTGTACAACGTTTCGGCCGATATACCCTCCGGCGTTCTTCAAGTATTTCTTGTCGAACTCGGGAACCTTCTTGGACTCGGGAACCTTCTTTTCGAACTCGGGAACTTTCTTGTCGTATTCGGGAGCCACCACGGAACTTTGAACCTAACCCTTTATTTATTCCACGGGGGTATCCTGTTCTCATTCCGCTAACCATAGCTGGGGTAGGAGTTGTGTTAATTAATTATTTTTCTAACTGCTTTCCGAGAAGGTTCCCGAGTCCGACAAAAAATACCTGAAGAAGGCCGGAGGGTATATCGGCCGAAACGTTGTACAAATAACAAGGAAGATGGGGACAATAGTCCGAATAACACAAATAATACTAATCTATTTATAGGTTCTCCCGTCTCCCTATCCACCCCCCACGCGCATGTATACATACATACATACTGAACACTTTTTTTGGGGGGGGATTTCGCTGACGACCGCCAACTAAGGCGTAAACACAACGGTCTTTTATATAAGGGATGGAGCACTCTATGGCGGCCTTTACATACAAAGCGATATGTGTATTAAAACAGTTAAAATACCCTTCGCATTCTGTAGGCGATGACAGCCTGGCGGTTAAGGTGTCTGACTGACACTGAACCGATCGGATTTCAATCCCGGCTGTAGGTAGCTTACAAATGTCTAGCCACACTGAAGAGACTTGATAAGTTGAAAAACGTGTCTGTGGATGACTTATACATATATATATTATATATACATATATATATATATATACATACATATATATATATATATATATATATATATATATATATATGTGTGTGTGTGTGTAAGTTGAAAATGGAAGCGAATCCGATGGTATGTTGAAAGGCAAAATAAACAAACGAAAGAAAATGGTGAATGGATCAAATAGATTTTACTTTTACTAAAACATGTTTTGGCCAGGAGTTTGTTCATGTACACGTGTATTCCATTTATTATTATTTTAAATATGACACACACACACATATATAAAAATATGTATGTTTATATATGTGTATATATATTTATAGAGGCGCGTCCAGTAATGGTTAGAGTCGTAGGAAATGGACTCGTCAACCCGAGTTCTAATCCTGGACGAGGCTGTTTGTATTTCCCATAGCGCTAATACCGATGGGAAAGGTATGCATCCAACTACTCGCCATCCAGCTATGGGTAAATAGTAGGGTAGACTGGGCTCTTTAATTTTGGTATGTCGACCGGTCTAAGAAAAGCTAAACTCGGTGCGGAGGGGTTGGTATATACAATATATCTATCAATCAATCATCTATCTCATTCTCATTCTGATTCTTTCTATTTATTTCATGATCTATCAATCTATCTATCTATCTATCTCATTTTTATCCTATGTTTTTATCTATGTATCTCAACCCAATTTAAAACTATAGACTTATCACTGAGGTTTTAAATCGCAAACAGTCCCTATAATAACAAAGAGACATTCAAGTAACTATTTTTTATTATTACTACTCGCAAAAAAAAAAAGAAGAAAAAAGCACCCTCTGGGTGGGGGAAATTAAATAAATAAAAGAAAACGTTCAATATTTAAAAGAATATATTACTTACTTAAAAAAAACCCACATCATATTCCCTCCACTCCACTGGAATATTTGTTTTGTTTTACGACAGTAGGGACCTCCGAAACGTTTCTAAAAAAATCCGATTTGATTATTTAGACTCTTATCATTATAGAAAAAAATAAAAATCGCACATGTAAAATATATTTTGTTTGGATTTCTTAAAATGAAATGGGGGTGGTCAACCTTGTAAAAAATATTTCCCCTAATATATTTAGGAAAAAAAAAACAAAAACCAGCATTTTAAAGATAAATTGATCTAAAGGTGAATAAGTATAAAAATTTTCGTGAAAATTTGACTCTTAATTGATTTTTCATAGAATTAAAAAAAAAAAAATACCGTGATGTAAGCAGTGACGTAGTTTTGGTTACAGACAAAAAGAGACCGTATCTCCATTATTAATAGATTTTGTTTTCATAACTTGTCTCGTCATGTAACAATTTTGAGTGGCAATCAACCAAAATACTTTGGGGTATTAGGTGTCGACTTTGATACATCTACGACTGACAAGTTTGCTATTAAGAACACAAACATTTCTAAAATACCAGTTGAAAATAATATTACTAAGAAAATCTTACGCCGATTTTGGACACAACACTTTCTGTGCCTAAAATATTCTGTTCTGATTCTGAAATTCAGACGGATAAAGATTTTTAACCACAGGGGTCATGAGTTCGATTTCTTCCGGTCTAACAATATGGGAGTTGAGAATGAAACAGGAAAACCCCAATTTGCAAATGAGTAGTATTTCTGTTATGATTAATTCATTAATCATAATTAATTATTAATTAATTAGTTTTCAAAATTAGGTATGACTTCAATTAAGCACATATCCTCCAAAAAATGTCGGCGAAAAAGGCCATATAAAAAATAAACACATTGTTTGTTTACTTACTTTTATACTGTCGTGCGATAAGTCCCCAAAAAGTGGTACATAAATAAGTTCAAAACGAACGAAGACTCTGGGATAGGCCAGCTGCTGTAGTGGTTAGAATCCCCGCCGGTCAGCTTGGCAGTCGAGGTTTCGAGTCACACACGGAGCAGTCTCCCATGTCTATAACCTTGTTGATGAGACCTAATAGGTCGAAATGTACATTCAGGGATTGACATCTTCTCGATTTGTTTAGCCTTACATTTGAACATATATGCCCGCCTAAGTTCATTAATTATTAACTAATTAATTTTCAAAATTCAATTAAGCACATATCCTCCAAAAATTGTCGGCTAAAAAGGCCATATAAAAACACATTGTTTGTTTACTTACTTTCACACACACTCACACACACACACACACACACACACACACACACACATATATATATATATATATATGAATAAGATAGCAAAAGCAAATGATAATTTAGTAAGCATACTAATATTATCATTTGTTTTTTCTATTTTCTATCATACTGTCGGATTAATTTCCATTTATTATACACTATTAAATACTAATATTTATATATTAAATATGCATATATATACATATATTATATATATTAAATATACAAATTAATTTCATTAATTTCTGTTATTATATTTGCAAATGGGGAAGTATCTGTGTTATGATTGGGTAATAAAGATGTCACAAAAAATTGTTGTATACCCTTCATTACTTCTTTACTTCTTACTTGCTTCTATATCTTGGACATCTATTCTTCTGGCCGGCTTTGGTTCTATCTTCTAACATCTTGCGTCTGGAGTTGTCTTGGGACTTCGGGCCTGGTCTTCTATGGGGATTTCTCCTTATCAGAAGCCCTGTGAGAGAGAGAGAGAGAGAGAGAGAGAGAGAGAGAGAGAGAGAGAGAGAGAGAGAGAGAGAGAGAGAGAGAGAGAGAGAGAGAGAGAGAAAACTGATAAAATACGCATAAGATGCTTAATCTAAAAGCAGTCAAACCAATGTAATAATAATAAATAGATAGATAGATAGATACAGTTACACACACATACACGCAGAGAGAGAGAGAGAGAGAGAGAGAGAGAGAGAGAGAGAGAGAGAGAGACAGACAGACAGACAGACAGACAGACAGACAGACAGACAGAGACAGAGAGAAAATAACTGATAAAATGCGCATGATTCTCAATCTAAAAACAGTCAAACCGATGTAATAATAATAGATAGATAGATAGATAGATAGAGTTACATATACACACACACACACACATACACACAGAGAGAGAGAGAGAGAGACAGACAGACAGACAGACAGACAGAAAATAACTAATAAAATGCGCATGATGCTCAATCTAAAAACAGTCAAACCGATGTAATAATAATAGATAGATAGATAGATAGATAGATAGAGTTACATATACACACACACACACACATACACACAGAGAGAGAGAGAGAGAGAGAGAGAGAGAGAGAGAGAGAGAGAGAGAGAGAGAGAGAGAGAATAACTGATAAAATACGCATAAGATGCTTAATTTAAAAGCAGTCAAACCGATGTAACATTCTTGAAAATTTATTTGAAATTTCATAGCTTATCATTTGAATTCAACGTGTCTAGATTTAATAATAATTAGTTTTCTTTATCTGTATACGAAGAACATTGCGATCAATTTAAATCTCAACATAATCTTTCTCTCTTCCCCTCTCTATATTTGTATTATATATATATATATATATATATATATATATATATATATATATATATATAAGTGTATTTAGGCAGCATTTTTTCTTTTAAACATGTTTTGTTAAACTCTACTGACGATTCTTGTCGGACGAGTTTTTGTTCGATCCTTTCTAACTGTCTGGACATCTATTTAATGACAGGGTGGGATTGGTGTAGCAATCCCCCAAAAAGTTTCTTCACGAGCGCTTTCGGCATGTCTATCAGCCATCTTCAGGTGTGAAACTGATGGAATGTTTCAGGTGTCTCGTTGTATATATATATATATATATATATATATATATATATATATTCCACGTCACATTATCTAAAATCGTCATAACGTAGAATAAATACACTGAAAATTTGAATATGCAGCATTAGACAGTCCTCATTGTTTTTTAAAACAAGTTTTGATAAATACATGACTGGTATTATATATATATATATAGTTTGTTTTATTTTAATACATATTCAAAGTTTACATTTCAAATTGTTTCATTTTTTAATCGTTTAATGAATTTTATGATTTTACTTACTTAGTGTACAAACTCGCTGACATTGATTTTTTACTCTCACCGCTCAGGCAATATGTTTCAAGAATCTATTTTTACATCGCCCGGAAAGCGTTTTTTATTTTGTACTAATATATCTAATTACCCAACCCAAACCCTTTGCTTCGGACAGGACACGACAAAAGGTCAATTTTTAAGTGCAGGATAGCAGGTTTGAATTGAGAATGTTCCTTCTCCTAAACCGCTTTCCCTACTACGGCTTAAAAACCAAGACCACTCTACTACTTACCCATTGTTACAATTTTTGTGGCCATCCTTTAGGCTTCAGACAAAAGCGCTTGTCCAGCGGAAAATCCTTTGTATTAAGCAGAGCGCGATCCTTGGTAAAGAATCCTTGGGTTGTTCCTTGGTGCTCCTCAGTCTTGCCAGTCCTTTGTCATTGATCGCAAATGGACGTCTCTCAGTATCAGCGATTGAGTAGCCAACCAGCCACGCACTCACGCTGTTGATTGGCTGAGGTTTAAACTACGTGATCTCGCTTAGTCTATAAATTTAAAGGCTGTGTAAGATTCAAGGTTATTAATTGAATAATACAAGTCCGACACGTTGTGAGACAAAGCATTTAATGTATATAACAGCACATGGAAACGATAAGATACATAATGTACAGGAGAATAGAACATGTAAATACATATACAATATTTAGGTATAAACAAGATACCCAAATGTACCTAACATATAAATGTTACAGACATGGAACTAAAGGATAGTCCATGCTGTATAAAGGACTTACAGTAATGTAAGAGGGGAGGCAAAAGCCCCACCGAGAACGGGGGTAGATAGACTCTAGCCCATAGCAATTCTTGAGAAGATCCAGCTAAAAGAGAGAGCAGCGTTTGGATGAACGCGCTTAACTACCAGAGGTCCTCCTAGTGGGAACAAACAGCAACGCAACGAGAAGATAACTCTTCCGGCAAAAGGAAGATAATCCCCTACAAATGTATTGCAGCACACATATACAAAATATTCCAACACACATAGCAGGGAGAAGAGGTGGATTCATGCCTTTTGCTTCTTGTTGAAAGAATCAGTAATTTTAGAGGTTTGGTTTGTTGAATGACATATCAACCTTCATGGGTTATTTAATGCCAAAGACATTCTTGTAGAAGAGCAGTAGTGGTACTCTTTAATCCATTGGCTGGGAAATGTGGAGTTCTATACCTTTCCCAAGGGTATTTATATTTACTAACCCTTCTGTACGAGTAGGATGTGACACAAAGTCAGTTTTTAAGGGTAGTTTAACAGATTTGAAAGAGTGCTCCTTTTCCTAGACTGCTTGCCTAACCAAGGTTAAAGAGCCTAGTCTGTCCTAGAAAGTGAATAGTTGAATTTATACCTTTCTCAAGCGCCATGTGAAATGCGGACAACCTCGTACAGGATATGAGCTGGGGGTATGAGGGAAATCATACCTTTCTCATGAGTATTAGCCCAAAAGTGAAGGTCAAAGTTCGACTGGAGTTCGAACTCGTTTACTACGATGTCGCAGTCTAGTACGTTAGCCACTACGTCACAGAGACACCCCCAGTGATTCTAGAGGAAACATTTCTAATTATACAGAAATGACGTCTTTCGGATTTTTAAAGGTTTTGTCTCTGGGATTTTTTTTTCGCTCTGAATAAATGAATGGATCAAGATTGTCATTGTTAAACAATTCTTTGTCAGCTTAATCTTGCATTGGATAAAAAATAGACGTGACCTTGCTAACTGATTTGCAATCATTTTATAAAATTCTTAACGATCTGATGCTGGAATGATAAAAGAGATGGCACTGTGAAGGAAACAAACCAAGAAGAAGGAAAAACAAAGCTGGCACGGAAATGGCGGTATTTCAGAGTTAGCAACATGTAGGAAAACAGGATAATTAGATGAAAGCAAAATAAAATAAAATAAAATGAAATAAAATAAAATAAATAGAAGCAGCTGGAAAGTGTCAGAAGTTCGCTATCTTCTCAGGTAATAATTCAAGCGAATTACAAACATTTAAAAATCCATTTTCGTTTGGAAATGATTTGAAAATTACAGGAACTTCAGGAAACCATTTCCTGGTGACGTTTCTTTCATTAAAAATATCATAATGCTGCAAAAGTTGTTCCCATTTTTAAATCACCATCATCATCATCATGTCGCGCAAGCAGCACGGATATCCATGACAGTCTCTCGCCAGCCTTCCCTATCACTCATTGCTTCTGGGAGTTCTTCTGTGCAGCATCCAGCATCCTCACACAGTTGGTCAATGTAGGTCCTTGCTGGGCGGCCCACGTTAGCTTGCACCTGTGTTGGCTTCCACAAAAGAACGTCGCTTATGAGCTCGTCCTTGTTTCTCCAACAGTGTCCTGCATGCCTAGTCCGTCTTACTCGTATGGTTTGGGAGAAGAGGCAAGTGGCCATACAGCTGCCTCTTGTGGGGTGTTTCCACGACTTGTTCCAGACTGCACGCAGCATTCTTGTGCAGGTCCCATCTAGCTTATTCTCAAGGCGTCTTCGTTAGGGTCCAGGTGGTGCAGCCATACAGCAGCACGGACATTCGCAAGGTGCTTCGTTAGGGTCCAAGGGGTGCAGTTATAAATACACACACTTGTAGGGCCTATTTCTGCCGACTATAAACTTTTTGTCACAAGTGCCCCCTGTAAATTAAAACACCCTGTTTCAAAACGTCGATATCATTTAAGATTTATAGGGGTTTTAAAAACGTTGATACAGTTTCGTCATCTTATTGTTGGTACATTTTCGTCCACTAAGGACGATGGCGTGGTGTCCCAAAAATAAATAAATAAATAAATATTATCTGCGCAAGTGACTCTGCAGGCCAATTCCTGGTGACAGTCATTGGTGCACTGAATGCACACAAACTGTGATGCTTTCTGGGACTATTGTCTTTTCTCCCTCTTTCTGGCTCTCTTTGCTGTCGAGGGTACTCTCCTCTCCGTCATCTTATACATTGACCAATATTCGTTCAAATGAACTCAAGTTTTAACAATATGTAGAAATATTCTTTTCCAGTGAATGACATTTATATACATGAGAAAAAAAACCTCCATAAAACATTAGATATAGAATTTTGGGTAATCTGAACATTAGTTACATAAATGAGAGTAACCTCTCCTTGTTTGTTTCACTTTGAGGAAGCCGTATGTTTTGGTTGGCCATTTTCATTTCACCGTAAATCTACACTGAAAATACGAATTTCTTCGAATAGATACAACTGCATGTTTTAACACGAAAATATCATAAAATGTGTTCTTAATAACAATTAAGTTCATTTTAAATAATGCGCAAGCACAATTAATAACACATTTTATGCTATTTTCGTGTTAAAAGATGCAGTTGTATTGATTCAAACAAATTCATATTTTCAGTGTAGATTTACGGTGAAATGGAAATGGCTGACCTAAACATACGGCTTCCGCAAAGTGAAACAAACAAGGGGAGGTTACTCCATTATTATAACTAATGTTCAGATTACCGAATTTTGAATTGTTTCTACACATGCTGTTAAAGTTGTCCTCATGTTTTCGACATATAAATTATCCATTATCACTCTGTCTGTACCGCCCTGTCGGCTGGGGCGACTGCACCTCTGCAGAGGGGTAAGACTCCCCCAATGGGGCCACCCGTTGGCCGTGGGTGGCGACCCATGATGCTTAAGGATAGAGCCCAGGTGGATGACCAGTTCATGACATGCAATACTCCACTTTGGCCCTATCTTGGGCTAGACGGGCGGTTTGAGAGGCTCCCTCTGATCAATCGGCTGGTCACGTCAAGCCCTAGCACATATATGATTTTCCCAACCCTATTGCCCTTATGGCAAGCCCCAACCCCTTTTTATCATATGGGTGCTAGAAGGCGGTGGCTGCGGGTCTACATGTCCTGGGAATGACGTTAACCTCTATCTGATGGTGAGGTTCCAGTTCTGGAGGTTTGGGGAATGTGGAGCACCCCTTCATCACCATTGCTCCCTGGTCCACTCTGACCCTGAGTGGTAGTACCTGTTAGGGTCCCATCTATGGGTTAAATAGAAAAATGTATTTATAAAAAAATTGTATTATCCATTAAGAATTGATTTATTTCAAAACTTTATCGGCATTAAATGACCCACTGAGGTTGATATGCCGTAAAACAAAACAAAACAATCTTTGTCTGTAAATGCAATATCAAAGATATTGGAACTAAAGATATTTACCAATTATCATATTAAAGTACATGCTGTTCCTAAAGCTGATGTGTGAGGGTGATGGTCTTACCCCTTTGTTGAGGTGCAGTCGGGGTATTCTACTGACCCAACGGACAGGGCAGGTAAGAAAAGTGATCAAATCTTCCAAGGGTATATTGTAGACAAACGGTTGCATAAGGTCATTGAATGAGCTTTGAGATATAGACTGGGGGACACCTTGAATAACCACGGCTGTTACATGCAAACATTAATAAGATTATTTACCTGAACATTTCAAACGAGACTTGATAATTATAAGTACTAGCAAATATATGCACCCTCCTGGTGCAAGTATTTAAGTTTTAAGTTTTGATGTAATAAAATATCATATTAAATTAGAAAGGCTAATGAAACTGACTAAGAATGCAGATAAAAAGATCTGCAACAGAGGGGGTATAATCGAAAAATAGAACAACTTTGAAACTAACTATTCCATCATTTTCCATTACTCCCCTCTTTCATTGGTAAATTTTCCTAATTTAACTATTTAGTTAAAATAGGAAGTAAAGGATAATATTACAGTTATTTCTTCTTGTAAATAAATTTCTTTTAAGATTTATCCACGAGATTTTTGTTTATATTTCTTAAGATAAACCAAACAATTAGAAATCAATAATACCAAGCACATATTTATTAAAATAAAATTTTAAATATCAATATGCAAATTAGCATTCTCGTTCAAACTGTAAACCGCTATTTTGTTGTATATATAAATACAATTGCATGTTATTAGTACGTAGATATGGTCAACAGTATTAATAATGTAGAACAATTTTTATTAATAACTGAAGGTTTAAAAGAATGAAATCATGGAGAATTTGACGTAAATAATTAAGGGAATTGTGACTTGAGTAGTAATATAGTTTCGGTTACAGATAGAAAAACACACAATCTCCATTATAATAAGATAACAAGACATATGAATATCAATTTTATTCATCATAATCATAATAGATGCTCAAATTGTTCACCCTCTCCATTGATACATACATCAATTCTCTTTATAAAACTGTCTTTTACTTTGTTGAGGGTTTCAGTGGTGATTTTTTGACATTCAGTTATTATCGCATCTTTCAAATCATCAAGAGTGCATGGACAATTCTGGTAAACAACAGATTTAAGATGTCCCCAAAGGAAATTGTCAAGACCACATCTCTCGCGGTCAGCAACTGAGCCAGTTTCTTGGAAACGTTTTATCAAACGGCAGACAGTGGTATGGTTCAATGGTTTTTCTCGCTCGGGATGAGTGCAGTTGAATTCTTCAGCTACAGAGCGGTATGTAGCCCCATCTCTTCCAAACATAAAAACAATTTTTACTCTTTCTTGTATTGTTAATTTCTCACCCATATCCAATAAAATCTGAAAAAACCCAAAACAAAACAAACAAAAAAACCCAACAAATTATATGGTGCGCGACATCTGGAACACCCTGTATATATATATATATATCATCATCATGTCGCGCAGTCTGCACGGATATCCATGACAATCTCTCGCCAGCCTTCCCTATCATTCATTGCACCTGGGAGTTCTTCCTCGCTGCAGCCAGCTCTTTACATAGCTGGTCAATGTAGGTCCTTGCTGGGCGTCCCACACTAGCATGTCCATGTGTTGGCTTCCACAGGAGAACATCGCTTATGAGTTCGTCCTTGCTTCTCCAGCAGTGCCTGCATGTCTAGTCCGTCTCACTCGTATGCTCTGTGAGATAGGGGCAGGTGTCCATACAGCTGTTCCCTAGTGGGGTGCTGTTTCCACGACTTGTTCAATACTGCACGCAACATTCTTGTGCAGGTCCCATCTAGCTTACTCTCAAGGCGCCTCGTCAGGGTCCAGGTGGTGCAGCCATACAGCAGTACTGATATGACTACAGCCTGGAAGAAATGTCGCTTCAGCTTGTCAGTAAGATCAGATTTCCATATGCCTGACAGTTTGTTTGTGGCCAGCCATGCCTTTCCTATTCGTGCATTAATATCGTCATCTGTGGATGAGATATTACTACCTAGGTATGTGAATTGTTCTACAGGCTTAAGGGGCTTACCGTCTAGTGTGGAGATGTCTCAGATAGATAAATAGATAGATAGATGGATAGATAATGAGCAGACTGATATATATATATATATATATACAAAGAAAGAAAGAAAGTAAGAAAAGCTTGGGAGGAAGGTAATAGGAAAACCAAAAATATCTGGTCGAATATATTTGTTTTCAGTCTATTTGTTTTTGTTAGATCCTGAACCAAAAGAATCGAGTACTATTTATCAACTGATAAATGTCATCTTACAGCTAAACAAGATCCTTTTTTCCCTTTAGGGATTTGAAAGACACGTTCTGCTTTCGGGCAAAAACACCTCCATAAAAAAAATATCATCACGTAATTCTTCGACTTTGTGGTTGTTTTAACATCATAATTAAGCACACGTTTCATTTAGGAAATATATCGTGACTTCTACTCATAATTAAATACAATGTTACGAAGGCCAATGTTTTGGTTCTCACAGAATAGATATACTTTAAAAAAGAGATTAAAAGAAAACAACAGCCTGGTAAAGAGTTCAAGCCTGAATGAAAGTAGAAAAAATAACTCACATGTACAGGGATTATATATATATATATATATATATATACCAAGATAATCGTACCAACCAAAAATAATCTATTGGTACAATATTTGGCCAAAAGAAAAAACAATTTATACGTATATATATATATATATATATATATATATATATATATATATATATATATATATATATATATTCATACAAAACCATCAGGAAACTAAAGCTAATTAGTAAAAAGTGATAATACCTAAGTAGAGCAAACAATAAAGATAAATCTAATGAGTCAGATAAACCTACTAAAATGTTCGGTTAGTGCTCTTCAGGGCTAAAATCTGACTTAGCACTAAGCAAAACTTTTAGTAGGTTTATCTGACTATATATATATATATATATATATATATATATATATATATATATATATAATATATACTAACTACAGCGTGCGTGCAGGTGAGTCCAACTAACTAAGCAAGAAGCGTCTTTCTCGCCTAGGACCCTCGTTGGAAATGACGAGTTAACTAGCCTCATGTAACTTCACGTGATTCGCGGACTTTCTGTAATATTCCTTGGAAAGTGTCGCCCATGATATGAAAGAGGACCATCCCTGTAGAACTACAGGGTGTTGCCAATAATCTATGCCGCCACATAAATTAGGCAACATAATATCACCAATAGTTTCTTCTACTTTTAAAATGTACACATCACCTTCGAAACGAAAGCAAAGGACTCGTTTTAGCTTGCGTATCTGGATGAGACTGATATTTCTTAATTTTTCAGGTTAGCAACCATAACTTTATCTCCTTCAAAATAGCGTTCATTTGAATTGTAATAAAGTTGGCGATAAATATTGAACACTAAGTATCGTTGTTTTGCGTATAGCCGTGGGTGGTGACCTGTGATGCTTAAGGACTGAATCCTGGTGGCCGAGCAGTCCATGACTGCACTCCACTTTGGCCCTTACTTAGGTTAGACGGGCAGTTAGAGATGCCGCCTCCGATCAATCGACAGGTTACACCAAGCCATAGCAAATTGTTCACTCCTATTGCCTTTAAATGGCAACCTCCAACCTTTTTAATCATTGTATATTTACCCCCACATCCCACCCGCACGAGCAGGATACGACACAAGGTCAATTTCTTAAGCGGAGTTCAACAGTTTGAATTCAGAGTTTTTCCTTCTAGACTGGTTACCTAGCCATGGTTAAGAACCCAGTCTGCCCTGCTATTTACCCATAGCTGGAGGGAGAATAGGATTCCATACCTTTCCAAGGTATTAGCGCTAAGTGAAATGCAATTACACGTCCAGGATTGAACTCGGGACGACGAGTCCATTCCCATGACTTTAACCATTACACCACGCGCTTCCTTTTTATCATATATGTGCAAAATCGGTAGCCAGGTATGACGTTAAACTGAATCAAATGGTGAAGTTCCAATTTGGAGCTCTGGGCGTGTGGAGTACTGCTTCATTACCATTATCCCAGGTCCACTCTGACCGGAGTGGTACTACATGTCGGGTCCCATCTATGGTTAAATAGAGAAAAATGAGTTAAAAAATTATTTTAATTGGTTTAAACAAAAGAAAATTGAATAGCCATACAAGAATGAATATATCAAAACGTCTCTGGCGTAAATACCCCAAGAAGTGTTGACCAGCCGTAAAATCCTATCAACCAACTACTACCCGGATCAGAGTGGATCTGGGAGTAATAGCAATAAAGGGACACTCCACATTCTTAGAGCATTGGGACTGGATCCTCACCATCAAATTCTGTTGATTGCCATACTCAGGACCCCGTTTGAGTAGTATTGATCTTAACCCCATACAGAGGGTGTTCTAAGCCTCACTGCAAAGGCCGGTTTAGCTCAGTCGGTAGAGCGTTCGACTATAAAACCATAAAGTTCGGGTTCGATACCGGCCCTCTCCAAATCAGCATGAGCAACACAGGGATCTGTGCCGTAAAATAAGAAGCTGATGTAGAACTGGCGCACTACCTCAGACGCTAAAATAATCTTTTTGGTCTAGCACTCGGGAAAAGGGAATAGACTCCCTCACAATCTGGCTGATACTGACTTTAGGCGCTCCGACGGCTTACTTAAGCCTCACTGACTAAAGCAAGCATTTCACGATATAGAGTTATTGTATATATAATTCAAATACATTTTCTTATGTTAGTTATAATATATAACTTGTTATATTCAATTTGAAAAAAAAAAGAAAGAGTAACAATAAACATTAAAACCAACCAATGAATCATTTAACAACATAAAAGTACTGCAGACAACGACAGAAAAAAAAGGCGTTTGTTTTCTGAGTTACAGACGTGAGAAATTCAATGTTAACACGTTGGTTACAAAAAGTACTCTTACATCAAAGGAGACCAGAGGAAAGAAGAGAAATATTACGTTGTCGGAGGTGAGATTATCGTGGGCTGGTCCTCAGGTGGTGAAGTGAATCAGCAATTTCTAAATAGGGTCCTGTTAGTTATTTTCTTAGAATTCGCTGGAAAGTGGAATGAAAATGGTACGATTTACCTGAGATGGAGGTGTAATATTTTGCGTCCGCCAGACGTGTATGAAGAAATGATGAAAAACTTTTTAGGTGATTGTTTATTCGGCATCTTTTTTTTTTTAATTATTCGGCTCTTCCAAGACGGTCAGTCTAACCCCCGATATATCACTATCTCCAAGTCAACAACTACCTAGACAAACTCCGTGGCGTAGTGGCTAACGTGGTAGCTGCGACACCGTAGCAAGCGAGTTCGAAATCCAGTCGTGCCATTACGTTCACTTTCGATATGAATCTCCTCAGATATAGGTTAAATAGTACATAAGTCATCGGGGTGGCCTAAAGTCGGTATCAGCCGAACAGCGAGGGAGTTTACCCCCTTTTAACAAGCACTAGAACAAAGTGGTTGTTTTTTGGTATCTGATGTGGAGCGCCACACCTACCATTAGCTCATCACTTTACCGCATAGTGCTACTCATATGCTGAGTTGATGAGGGCCGGTATCGAACCGGTACTTTGTGGTTCTTGGCGGATCTCTACCGACTGAGCTAAACCGACAGAGCTGAACCAGCACTAGTTCCACTACTGGCATTAAATAACCCACAAAAGTTGATTGCCAAAGAAACCAAACCAAAATATATCCAGTCATTTTTACGAGAATGTGTATAGGTTGGAATTTTAGGACTTAATTTTTTTGTGAAATAAACAATAATTAAAAAATAATAAAAAACAACAACAGGTGTTGGTAATCTGCAGTTAAGTGACTAAATTCCTACTATAAGTTATGCTTCCGCATATTTGAAATGAACTTGATGTTATTAAGAACACATTTTTGTATTTTTCGTGTTAAACATGTAGTTGTACATGCAGCTGTCGAACAAATTAACACGAAAATATCATAAATGTGTTCTTAAAAACAATTTAAAAAGTTTAATTCAAATGATACGCAAACACAATTTTACGGTAGGATTTAGTCACTTAAACCGCAGATTACCCAGGTGTTTACCAATACCAACTACTTCCGGTCTGAGATTTTTTCCCAATTAAATTTGCAACTCGCGGTTGTCACTCTACATCCTTTCTGTCACGCCTTTAAGTTGATGTCTTGATCAACACAGCCCGAGGATATTTACTGTTAACATTTCCAATTTTGAGTTTTCTTTTAAATAAAATATCATTGTTTACATAATATTACCTCTCAACAGGCGAGCCTAACAGTCGTCAGAGCCGTTTAATGAACAACGTTTAAACTACGCTTGGCAAAATTATGGAATTAACACATTATGGAATGTCGCCAGTTTTTTTAAATTTAGCTCTAATAAAACTAATTGCAGCTAAGAATCAAAACATTTTTCTCAGATGCTGAACATTCTGGCTTCATAAAATTAAAGTAAAGTAAAGTCGACGGGGCGGCCTAAAGTCGATATCAGCCAATCAGCGTGGGAGTCTATCCCCTTTTCAATAGCGCTAGACCAAGGAGATTGTTTAGATCTGAGGTGAGCGCCACACCTACCATCAGCTCCTTACTTTACCGACACATCCCTGTGCTACTCATACGCTGAGTTGGCGAGGACGCGTATCGAACTTGGAACCTTGTGGTTTCTAGCCGAACGCTCTACCGACTGACTAACCCGGCCCGACCTTAACTAAACTAGATTAAGTTGTTATATACCCTCACTCATGCTGCGGGTATATAAACCATGAGTTCTCTTACTGGAGAGAGGGGAGAGTGATAGGTAGAGGTAGTGATGCATTACTTACTTCTTTGGCCATTGGTGATCTCAAGTCATTCTATTCTTTCTCTGCATGTTGACTTCTATTTCTATGTTCTGTTGGTTGTTCATCTTTGATTCATTTTTTTTCTTAGGTCAGTCTTTTTGCCAAGACATGCATCAACCAACAACACCATGTTATTTCCTTTAAACTCTTATTCTTAACTAAACTTCTGTGTGCAAGTGAGCCCCAGCTAAGGCAAGGACAACCTTCTTGTGCTGACGTCCAAGCTGGTACTGATCAGTTAATAGTTCCCACGTGACTTCACGTGATTCGCGAACTTTCTGCCATACCTGTAATATTCCATAGAAAGGGAGCCCGTGATATGAAAGGAACCACTCCTGCAGAAATACAGGGGGTTGCAATAATCTATGCCACCACATAGATTATGCAACAATGTTATCTAAACCTTTCCAATCTACGCAACGGAAAATATGAATAACCAAATGTTGAGGAAAGAATTATGGATTCATCTTGTAATTTGCATTCCTAAAACAAATACCAGCAAAAGCATATACAAACAAAACGATAAACGGTTAAATAAGAAGGAAGCCTATATATGCAATCGGTATACAGTTAAAGAAAGAAGTTCAAATATGTATACGTTTCGGCTTAAAAGACAGAAGTCTAGATATGCAAATCGATCTACGGTTAAAAGGCAAGCCTATATAAGCAAATCAGTATATAGTTAAAAGACAGAATTCATATATGCAAATCAGTCTGAGGTTTAAGACGCAAGCCTAGATATGCAAATCGATCTACGGTTAAAAGGCAGAAGCCTATATAAGCAAATCAGTATATAGTTAAAAGACAGAATTCTAGATATGAACAATCAGTCTGAGGTTAAAAGACGCAAGCTAGATATGCAAATCGGTATACAGTTAAAAACATAAGTCTAGAATGCAAATCGATCTACGGTTAAAAAATAAAGCCTATTCATGCAAATCGTACACAGTTAAAAGACAGAAGTCTAGATATGTAAATCGGTATACAATTAAAGACAGTTTTTGCAGACCTCAACAAGCCGATGGCCACACCTAGTTGAAAGGTAACATGTTACAACAAAATAACTGTCAATTGAAACAATTATAAAACTTATTCAAGGAAACAGTCCACATTCGAGTGTATCGAAAGTCAATTTGGTTTAATATTTGGTGCAAATATAAAAGAAATGGGGGCGGCTAGAAAGGAAAACATACTGGTAACCTAGGACTGGCAAAAAAAATCAGCTTCTACGAGTCTTAAAAGCGAATTAAAAATATTAAATCTATTATTTAAGGTCAAACTTTCTCTAAATCGATAAGTAGTAACATAATGACCATCATTAAAAAAAAGAAAAATATCATTACATATGCAGTTATTTTAATACATTTAAAGGGATTTGTTTTGGTCAATTTCGACGCGATCCGCCATTCTGTCTCTTTTTCAATGGTTTTAAGTGCTTGTTTACAATTTTACTGTAACATTCGCGATTGCAAAAAAAAATTACCAAAAACCAGGTAATTATCCGATTTTAATGATATTTTCAGTATTGATTTAACAATTAATTGATTTTATAATGCATCAGTTATTTNTGGCCCAACAGCTTCGTCTAGGAATTGAATCTCGAAGTCGACGAGTCCATTTCCCACGACTCAACAACACGTATATATATATATATATATATATATATATACTATATATTATATATACTATGTGTGTGCTGTGTAAGATAAAAATTAAAAAAAAACCTTCTTTTTATCTACACACACACACACAACAACACACACACACACACACACACACCATACTATATATATATATATATATACATATATATATATATATATATATATATATTATATATATATTAGATAAAAAGAAAAAAAAATTCTGAGAACATAATATTTTGCAGACCTTTTTATAAAATTATAAAATTTTCTTCCCGTTGCGGAACCAGAACAACATTATGTTATATAATATATATATATATACTATATATATACATATATTATGATGTGTGTGTATGTGTGGGTGTGTGTATTGTGTATGGCTCGCACCTATACGCATATGCATTAAAGCACCTATGTACCCTTTGGTGTTATATATAATAAAAGAGAATATAGTAAAAAAATACAAAAGTGGCAACAGAAAGAAAATGCATATTAGCAAAGATTAGTTTTTTTGTTTAATAGCATATCACACACTGTGCGTTATTTAACTTCTTTAGAAAACCGAAATCTCCCCACAAGCTGCTACCAAATTTTCTTAGTATTTTTCAATCTGGTTCCCTATGCAAAAGGAAGTACCGTCGTCATGGTTAGTTGTACAGACAAAAAAAAAAAAAAAAAAGAAATTGCGGGGGGAGATTGGGGACCCCCGGAAAAGCCTAAATATTTTTCCCAAAAAAAAAAACCATATTAAAAAAGGTAAAAAAAACAAGGGCAGGGGGATTTTATTATTACATTATTTTCTTTACAAACAGGGCCCAATTATAAAAAGGCGGGGCTTGAGGTGTTTTGTTAGAGAGTTCATACTTAATCAATCGTATGTAGTCCAAAAGTGAACTTATTGCCACGCAGTAGACTTGAACGCGCTTCCTACGCTGCCGCAGTCCAGGTACGTTAGCCTCCACCAAACCTCGGGGCGAAGTCCAGTGCTTCGGGCCCTGGACTTTACAAGTCTAACATTCATTGCCATCCAGGGAGGCCATTTCCTCAGCAAACACCTGACCCTCTGCATTTAAAGAGGCAGGCTGGTTTATTGTCCAGTGCCTGAGCGTCTCCTGAGGGGTGAATGCCGACGGAATCAACGCATTTTCTGCCACCCGCCACCATAAATCACGGCTTGAAGGTCTCCATTAATAGGGCCTTGTGCCTAATCCGTACACTCGTGGAGTTACATTGGAAATATAGTACGTTACCCTCCACGCGTACGGTGGACCCACTCAACAATTTAGGAAGAGAGAAAACAGTGAGTTAACCAAGCGAATAACAAAAATGGAAAGGTCATTGGGGCGGACGAGGGTGATAAAACGGAAGAAAAAGAGAGGAGCCAGGATCTTTTTGAAAAACAATATGCATCTCCCTAAAAAACAACAAAGAACAACACGCTTCGCAAAACAAAACCAAGCGATAAAACCATAAAAAAATTTAATCACGAATCCACAAAACAAAGAAAATGAAAAAAATACATCTACCGCTTTAAGAAAGCAAAGCAAAAAATATAGATAAGTAATAAAAGTAAAAAAAACAAACTGTTCTATTATCGAATGCTTTTTTTCTCCACCCGTCATAATTTGTTTTATACCTCTTCACCCTGCTAGACCACTATTCTGCTTGGGTAATAACTTATGTAAATTTTTTGCACTGTGCACTTGGCACTCTTCGGCGATAGTATCGACAAATCGTCCTGCGTCTATTGGAAACTCAGTACATCTCTTCTGTCTCCCGCTCGATTAATTACTCCCCTGGTCCCTAGTTAAAATAGCGTCTCTTCCGTTATTTCTTTTCCCACACGAGAGCCCATTTTATCACCAAAACGGAATGCTAACTGACTTAATATCCACAAGATCGGTCTTAGAAGTATTGAGACTGAATTTTGTGCACTTATCTTCAGGGTTGGGAACCCTGATGAAAATCAGCGTGCAACCCAAACGCTTGACCTTGAACACATGTGAAAAACGGCCCAGTTTATGTTTACCCGTCAGAATCAGCTGAGATATCTTGATTAGTACAACTGTGTACCTATGGCGTCTCTATAAAATGGACACACGGTGTCACACCAATGCGACAGAAACATTAAACAAACTTTAACCAAAGGCTCTACAGCAGATTCAAGTTCCTTGATTCAGGCATTATTTAACCTTAGGCGGCAAAAAAGGCACTGATTGAAGATGGCTGATAACATTCGAAGATTAAACTAATTCTGGTCGCGACCACCGATCGCAACACGAACCGGTGGGAATGATTGGTAAGAATAACCGTTCAATCACCGCTGTTCTCTATGCTCTGCACGTATCACTCACACACAGAGTCACACCACACACATATCACCACACACAGAGTGTGTCCTATACACCGGAATTCGTCGTGTGAAACACGCTATTGAGTCACACTCCACCACTATTGATCATATGGTTAGAATTGTTGAAGAACAGGCAACTGCCCCGAAAAAAAAAAAAAACGAAACAACTGAGCAGATGTTATTGAAGATTTCCAGCAGTGGCAGTAAAAGGACTTTCCAGAAGTGGGAAAACAATGACTTGCGGCTGTCCAAGAAAGGATATAACTTGATTGCTTAAATAAATTGGGGATAATAAAAATAACCTATGACTTTCGAAATAAACCTTGAATTGCAATTAGTTGCTACGAATTTACAAGCATGTGCCTAAAATACTGTCTGGCTTACGAATTATTCTTAAGCATTTTATGAGTAATGTGGCAAAAATGAGGGAAAAGCTATTCGTCGACAGAGATAATTTTTGCCTGTAATTTTGGTTATAGGTCATTATTCTTAAAATACCATGTGAGAAATTCTTTATATATAGCGTGTGGCTAGACGCCCGTCCTATTATAGACTCGGCGCAATAACCATGTAAATCATACTCTTGGCCAAATCCTCACTGGCCAGTACCTCTGCTCCTGAGACAATACATAAACTGCAGCATACTAAGCATACTGGCTTAACTGCTTTGCACCTTCGTGGGACGACGGACATCAGGATGAATCACGCGACCTTTAACAATACGCTGGCATAGGACCTTATTCACTTACGAAAGGCATCCGATAACCCAGACTTATACACAGGATAGACTTTTCACTTACAAAGGATTCCACAACTCAGGACTTCACTTACTTTAAGCCGCTTTTCAACTGGGCCAAGGATGGCATTTTACAAAACTTAACATTACCATTTTGATTTATAACGTTTATGTAATAAAAACCATGCTTCTTGCCGTTAGTTTCTTTGTTTAATGGCATATCAACCATTCGTGGCTTTATCTAATGTCAAAGCCATCTTGTATTCTAACCCATTATCATTGATTCCTTTCTTGTCCACTAAGGGACGCATGGCGTACGTGTCCAAATTTTTTTTACTGCCAATCTGTGCAAGTGACTCTCCAGCCCAATTACGTTGGTGACAGATCCCATTGTAGCGTGCACTGAATGCATACCAACAACTATGATACTTTCTGGGCTGCTGGCTTTTCTCTCTCATTCTGGCTCTCTTTTCGTCTGTCGAGGCTACTCTCCTCCCTGTCTCACGCCTCTTCCGTCGCCTTGCCTTAACATTAAGGCGCCAGGCGCTCTATTTTTTTGCATCTACCTTCAACAAAAACCGTTTTTTTTGTGGCTTTTTTTTTTCCCAATTTATGTGCATATCCTCATAGCCTCTCCTGCAGACACTTTAAATCGTAGGCCGCGTCTACCCAACGTGAGTCAGGGCGGCCTTTTACTAATTCGCCGTACAAAAGATCTTTTGGCGAAGCGTCCATCTTCCATTCTCCTGACATGTTGAGCCAACGAAGGCGCTCTCACCAGCAAAAATGGTAGAACATGCTGTTTATTGTCGGAATATAGCTGGCATATTAGAGGATTGCATACCCGTTCCCCATGTTTATTGGTCCGAACCTTGAACATACATAACACGAGTTGAGTTCTGAACCCGCTTTATTACGCATGTCGCAGACCAGCCACGTTAGCCAAAAACACCACGGGCGCATCGTTCCTGATTGGGATAGAGGAAATCCCCAGTGAATTTAACAAGAATAACAAGAAAGGGAAAGTTTTTTTTGCGCGCGGGCATAAGGAATGAAGCAAAAAGAAAAGGAAAAAGCTAAGCATAACAATATGATCGTCCTAATAAAAACAAAACAAAAAAAAAAAAACAAAAACAAAAAAAAAAAAACACAAAACACAATAAAACAAGCAAAACAGTTTCTTTACGAAGAATCTTTTTTTCCACCGCCATTTTTCAGGTTGCGTAAATTAGTTAAAGACTTCTGTATTTTTTTGATGCTAAAGAAAAACTATGGCGCAGAATAAAGCGTAAAAGTAAAGTAAAAAGTCGTCGGCGCCTAATGTCTGGTATCAATGCCAAGTTCAGCGAGGAGTCTATCCCCTTTTTCACTTGCGCTAGACCAAGGAGATTGTTTTTTGCATCTGAGGTGGAGCGCCACACCTACCATTCATCCGGCCTTACTTTACCGCAACACTATCCCTGGTGCTACTCATACGCTGAGTTGCGGAGGACGGGAATCGAACTAGGAACCTTGTGCGTCTCTAGCCGAAACGCTCTACGACTGCAGCCCGTCAATTAATGGGGCGAATCATGCCCGCAACGCTGCAGCAAATAGCTTCCTTTCTTTCTTTATTGTTTCAAACCTCGACCAGGGAAAACCTTGCAATAAACCTTATCTCGACCTTGAAAGGCAGGTCAATATAGACAACTTGACACCTTAGGTTTAGTTAGCTGTTGAGTATCAAAAAGTAAATGGCAAATACGTAATACCTCCCGCTGCCGCCAGCTAGTCCGGGACCATATGTACTTTTAGGCTACCCCTTTCTTGATCCTCGATTCAGAAGACGTTTTTCAGTTAAACACCGTTCAATATGCGGTTGTTTGTTAACAGACGATTTCTTAAAAGTTATTAAAAAAATGATAAAACTAACCCCAGACCCTAACCCTAACGCCTAAACCCTGACCCTAATCCCTAATCCAATCCTAACCTAACCCCGTATTAATATTAAATTGCTTATTATAGATTTTACGGACCATATGACCTCTTAGGCACCCCCTTTTTGTATCTCGATTAAGACAAAGAACATGTTTTTCATTTAGCACCGTCAATATCCGGTTGTTTTAACAGGCACGATTTTTTTAGATTTTTTATTAAAAAGGGAAACCCCTAACCCTAACTCCTTAACGCCTAAACCTAACCCTAACCCCAAATAACAACTGGATATTGACGTCGCTTGTAAATGAAAAACATTTCCTTCTTCAAGTCGAGATCACAAAACGGGTGCCTAAAGGTCATTTGTCCACTAGTCCTTCTACGAAACACACCGGAACTATAGGCGACAAGGATTTAGTCAACCAATCTCAACCAATCAAAAAGAAAAGTTAAGCGATCAACAACAAATATAAATACTACCAATAAATTATTCCTGCCTTTCTTCCCTCCGAAGATTGCAGGTGAGTAGATGTTTCATTTTAAATGTTTGAGAAATAGATGAGGGAACGAAAATTCTGAAAAGTCAAATGCGAGCTATTTAATACCAGATTTCGTTTTTTGTCATATATAATTCTGTAATTGAATGGCTTTGTAGGCTAAATATTTCTTGTTTAGTTTGATTTTTACATCATTCTGATAGAAACTAATTTTCAACTAACTTTATGTGTATCAATGAATCAGAGAAATTAACACGATGTGTATTTGATAAAACTAGTAGTGGACCGTCAGCCACCGCCTTCTGGTACCATATGCATTAAAGGGTTGAGTCATTTGTCATAATAGCATTTTGAAGAATACGGCGCGACAGTCATACAGGTGCAAAAGGATCCATGAACATGACCTGCAGATTAATCGGATATATATATATACTATATAAATATATATCTACTATATACTATATAGTATATATATATATATAAGATAAGTTAACAAACAAATGTGTTTCCTATTTTAGATGGCTTTAGCGACAATTTTTGGAGGATATATGCTTAATTCGAAGTCATACCTAATTCTGAACAATTAATTAGTTAATAATTAATGAATTTAGGTGGCATATAGTTCAAATGTAACTCGATTTGTTAGCCTTCATTTGAACATATATGGCCCGCCTAAAATCATTAATTATCAACGTAATTAATTTTTCAAATGGAGGTATGACTTCAATTAAGCACATATCCTTCATATATATATAATATATATACTATATATATATATATATATATATATAATATATATACTATTATATTATAAGATAAGTTATACGGATTGTGAAGGACCATAGCAAGCGTCAACGGAAACTAGTTACACAGTTTTTTCACCTATGAAGATTTTCAAACCAAAGCTAACTTCAACAACAATATAAATCACTACTCATATAATTATTACCTAGCTTTCTTCCACCAGAAGATTTGCAGACGTGAGTAGATGTTTTCAACGTAGACACAAACGCGAGCGTGACCCCCCCGCACGCGAATCCCTAGTTCGCTTTGGCTTGGAGAAAATGAAATTTATTATCAAAAAGATGGTAGAGGTGTAAACTTTTCGGGTTGGCAATGTTGTAAACTTAGCGAGATAGTCATTGGGGATCATGTTCTGATCTTGCATTCTCACTTTTTTTTTTTTTTGTTTTTCTTTTTTTTCTTTTTTTTTTTTTTTCTTTTTTTTTTTGGATCCACTTTTATTTGCTTGTGTCAGCGACTAAGTTATGCCTTCGGTCAAATCTATGTATCTTATCAAACCCTTTACGCACCGGAGGATGAGACACAGGTCAATCTTTCTTAAGCAGGTCATTTTATCACAGCTTTTAATTTCAGAGTTTTCCTTGTCTCCTATCCGATCACCATACAAAGACTTCAAGAGCATAGTCTGGTTCTTACTATTTACCATGGCTGAGGGAGAATCAATTGGATTCATAGCTTTCCCAAGGCGTAATTGAAATGCAAACACGCCCTCTCCATGGATTATGAAACTCTTGTCGATGCTGTCCATTTGCGCACGACAATTTAAAATTATACACAAAACGGCTTAAATCAAACTTACACGGACCTTAAATATCCACATCGTATGTCACCAGGCCGAAAGAAAAAAACCAACACAAATTCAGGGATTAACGAATTTAATGACATTTTCATGTTGACATATCTATAAATAGAAGATATAAAGCACAGTTATTTTATTAAAAAACGCTTTTACATTTTTCAGTCATTTTAACTTTGAATCACATTATCTGAGGCGTAACTACCAGATTCTCAAAAAATACGTGGTTCATAGTTAAATGGTAATATTCTTTCGCGGCAGGTGACATACGCAGTGGAATTTTAGGTTGCTGTTAAGTTGGATTTATCCCCACCACAACGCTATAATTATAAGATTAACTTTTTTATCTTTTTTTAAATTATCTGCATGGAACGAAATATACTAATAACATTTAAGGCTACCTACTATATATTACCGACCCACTCCGACACGAACATGTTGCGAGACAAGACTCCAAGTTTTCAAGTGCGACGGTTAACAGTTTGACATTCAGTCTTTTCTTTCCTCTTAGATCATACTTCAAGCATAAAGAAACCCAGTACTGCCCTACTATTTACGCATATGCTGACGAAGGAGAATAATGTGGATTCGTACCTTTTCTCAATCGGTTTTAGCACTAGTGAATGCCAACCAAGTCATTCGCTCAGAACTTTGAACTTTTGGGTCAGCCCGTGTCCATTGTCCCATACGATGATAACCATTACACAAACAAACACCACTTTGGCCTATCCTGGGCTAGACGGGCGGTCGGAGAGGCCCCCTCCGATCAATCGGCTGGTCATCGTCAAGCCCTAGCACTATATGATTTTCCCAACCCTATTGCCCTTTGGCAAGCCCCAACCCCTTTTTATCATTATGTGCTAGAAGGCGGTGGCTGCGGCTGGTCTACATTGTCCTGGGAATGACGTACCTCTAGGGCTGATGGTGAGGTTCCAGTTTTCGGAGGGGGATTTGGGGAATGTGGAGCACCCCTTCATCACCATTGCTGCCCTGCGTCCGACTGTCTGACCGGAGTGGTAGTACCTGATTAGGGTCCCATCTATGGTTGAATAGAAAAAACATGAGTTTATAAACAAAATACATGTATTTCATCATTAAGAATGATTTATTCAAAACTTTATCGCATTAAATGACCCACTGAGGTATGATATGCGTAAAACAAAACAAAACCAAACAAACCAAACAACAAAACACCTCCTGATGGAGGTCAAAAGAAAATGTTTTCTAATGTGGAAAGTGTTCTTTTCAAAAAACTTGGCTACCATTATACATCTTATTTTATTGGCACATGATCATTTCTCCCTATTGCTAAAAGAGGCGAAAATGAATTTCCAATATAAATCCACATGATTGAAGGTCAATATTTGCAGCCAGAAATAACTTCCCTTGGGCCAAGATTGTTAATGGTATGAGAATAACAACAGTGCATTGTCAGCACTTGGGTTTTCAAGTGCGCGTTCCCCCACTTTAATTTGCCTCTTCTATTGATCTGTCAAAATTCTATTAAATAGTCTTATATTTTTCTTCTTAATTACACCTCCGGAAGCTATTTGCTTTTAATGATTCAATGCTGAAGTAATTCTCTCGGCAGATTATACGCGGAATACGACACAGGAGAAACAGTTCGAAAAGAAAAAGAAGTGTTTATACAAAAGGAACAGAAGTTAAACTAATCTATTAATAATGGAGATTCGCTTCCGCGTTTTTCTGTAACAATACACAACTACGTCACTGCTACGTCAGCATTATCCAAAATCGCTCATAACATAGAATAAATACACTCAAAATTTGAACATGCTAACATTAGACAGTCCTCATTTTTTAAAACAAGTTTAATAATACATGACTGGTATTATATTACTATATATAGTTTGTTTTATTTTAATACATATTAAGTTTACATTTAAAATTGTTTTATCTTAATCCTTTTAATGAATTGATGCATTTTACTTACTTAGGGTACAAACTCGTTGGACATTGAAATTTTTAACTACCCACCCGTTAGCAATTATGTTTCAAAAATCTATTTTTAACATCGCCGGAGGCCGTGTTTTTTATTTGTTACTGTATAGATAATAAGAAAAAAAAATATATTGAAATCACTACAAGTCAAACTCGGCGAATATCGTGTAGCAAGCGATATACTTACGATCTCTCGCCCGACAGAGATCGAACAGGGAGAACCCAGAACGCAGAGCTTCTACCCCCTATTGCCAACGGACACGCCACACAAGAAACTCGCCAAAATCAACTTAGTTCAATGATAAATGCGCTCTACTATATATATATATATATAATATATACTATATATACTATATAATATTATAATATATAGTTATATACTTATATAATATTATATATTACGTAAATAAATGAAACCAATATATTATAGGTATATATATATTATTACAAATAAAATGAAACTAATATATATATATAATATATATATATATATATATATATATATATATATACTTTGGTGCGGTACCAAGTTTTTGTACAAGGTGATTTCTAAGTGGCGTCTTAATTCTCTACCAGTACGTTTGTTGTAGAGTTCATGTTCCGTATGAGAGCTCAATGTTTAATTTTGTAAACAGAGCAAAAGTATGCTCACAAGCTTCTTCATGACCCTGAAGAAAGCTCGTGAGCATACTCGCGAGTGGAAATGGTCCATAACACGATACCCATGTATTTAAGGCCTTTTATTTCCCAAATTATATATATATATATATATATATATATATAATATATATATATATATGTGTGTGTATATACTTAAAATAAAATGAAACTCCCCCACCAAACAAAACAACCCCCCCCAAAAAAAACAACCAAGTTTCCTGATATTTATTCAACAGAATTAATATATTAGAAACTTGGTTGTTTTTTTTTTGGGGGGTTGTTTGTTTTGGTGGGGGAGTTTCATTTATTTAGTATATACACACACACATATATATATATATATATTATATATATATATATATATATATATATTTGGAATAAAAGGCCTTAAATACCATGGGATTCGTTATGGACCATTTCACTCGCGAGTATGCTCACGAGCTTCTTCAGGGTCTGAAGAAGCTTGTGAGCATACTTTGGCTCTGTTTACAATAATTAAAACATTGAGCTCTCATACGGAACATGAACTCTACAAAAACTACTGGTAGAGAATTAAGACCACTTAGAATCACCTGTAACTTGTACCGAAATATATATAATATATATATATAATTATTATATATATATATATATATATATATATTAGTTTCATTTATAATATATATATATACCTATATATATATTGGTTTCATTATTAGTAATATATATATATATATATATATATATATATATATATATATATATATATATATATATATATATATATATATATATATAGTAGAGGCGCATTTATCATTGACAAGTTGATTTGGCGAGTTTCTTGTGTGGCGTGTCCGTTGGCATAGGGGTAGAAGCTCTGCGTTCTGGGTTCTCCTGTTCGATCTCTGTCGGGGCGAAGATCGTAGGTATACGCTGCTACACGATATTCGCCGAGTTTGCTTGTAGTGATTTCAATTATATTTTTTTTCTTATTATCTATACTAGTACAAAATAAAAACACGGCCTCCGGGCGATGTAAAAATAGATTTTTGAAACATATTGCCTAACGGGTGGGAGTTAAAAATTCAATGTCAACGAGTTTGTACCCTAAGTAAGTAAAATCATCAAATTCATTAAAGGATTAAGAAATAAAACAATTTTAAATGTAAACTTTAAATATGTATTAAAATAAAACAAACTATATATAGATATATAATACCAGTCATGTATTTATTAAAACTTGTTTTAATAAAAATGAGGACTGTCTAATGTTGCATGTTCAAATTTTGAGTGTATTTATTCTATGTTATGACGATTTTGGTAATGTGACGTAAGCAGTGACGTAGTTTTTGTTACAGACAAAAACCGGAAGCGAATCTCCATTATTAATAGATTACGTTTAACTTCTGTTCTTTTTGTATAAACACTTCTTTTTCTTTTCGAACTGTTTCTCCTGTGTGTATTCGCTATAATCTGCCGAGAGAATTACTTCACATTGAATCATTAAAAGCAAAATACTTCCGAGGTAATTAAAGAAGAAAAATATAAGACTATTTAATAGAATTTTGACAGCTCATAGAAGAGGCAAAATAAAGTGGGGGAACGCGCACTTGAAAACCCAAAGTGCTGACAATCACTGTTGTTATTCTCATACCATTAACATCTTGGCCCCAAGGGAAGTTATTTCTAGCTGCAAATATTGACCTTCAATCATGTGATTTATATTCGGAAATTATTTCGCCTCTTTTAGCAAATAGGGAGAAAATGATCATGTGCCAAAAATAAGATGTATAATGTAGCCAAGTTTTTGAAAAGAACACTTTCCCAACATTAGAAACATTTTCTTTTGACCTCCAATCAAGGAGGTGTTTGTTGTTTGGTTTGTTTGGTTTGTTTTGTTTTACGGCATATCAACCTCAGTGGGTTATTTAATGCCGATAAAGTTTTGAAATAAATCAATTCTTAATGGATAATACAATTTTGTTTATAAACTCATGTTTTTCTATTCAACCCATAGATGGGACCCTAACAGGTACTACCACTCCGGGTCAGAGTGGACCAGGGAGCAATGGTGATGAAGGGGTGCTCCACATTCCCCAAACCTCCAAAACTGGAACCTCACCATCAGATAGAGGTTAACGTCATTCCCAGGACATGTAGACCCGCAGCCACCGCCTTCTAGCACCCATATGATAAAAAAGGGGTTGGGGCTTGCCATAAGGGCAATAGGGTTGGGAAAATCATATAGGTGCTAGGGCTTAACGTTACTAGCCGATTGATCGGAGGGGGCCTCTCCGACCGCCCATCTAGCCCAAGATAGGCCAAGTGGGTGTTTGTTGTGTAATGGTTATCATCGTAGGAAATGGACACGGCGACCCAAGTTCAAATTCTGAGCGATGCTTTTTGCATTTCTCATAGTGCTGAAACCATTGAGAAAGGTACGAATCCAATTATTCTCCTTCCAGATATGCGTAAATAGTAGGGCAGACTGGGTTCTTTAATTTGATATGATCTAAGAGAAGGAAAATTGAATTCAAATCTGTTAACCTCCACTTAAAACTTGATCTTGTCTCCAACTGCTCGTGTCGAGTGGGTCGGTAAATATATATATACCTATAAAAGTATTAGTATATTTCGTTCCATGCAGATAAAAAAAAAAGGTAAAAAGTTAATCTTATAATTATAGGCGTTTGTGGGCTAAATCCAATTTAACGACCTAAATTCCACCATCGTATGTCACCCTGCCGAAAGAAAAATATTACCATTTAACTATGAACCACGTATTTTTGAGAATCTGTATTACGCCTCAAAGATACGTGATTTAAAGTTAACTGACCTGAAAAAATGTAAACTTTTTTAAATAAAATAACTGGTGCATTATATCTTCTATTTATAGATATGTCAACACTGAAAATGTCATTAAATTCGGTTAATTCCCTGAATTTTGTTGTTTTTTTTCTTTCGGCCTGGTGACATACGATAGTGGAATTTAGGTCCGTTAAGTTTGATTTAACCCGTTTGTGGTATAATTTTAATTGTCGTAGCAAATGGACACATCGACACGAGTTCAAATCATGGACGAGGCTGTTTGCATTTCACATTGCGCCCTTGGGAAAGCTATGAATCCAATCATTCTCCCTCCAGCCATGGGTAAATAGTAGAACAGACTATGCTTTTAGTCTTTGTATGGTGATCGGAATAGGAGAAGGAAAACTCTGAAATTTAAACCTGTTAAATACCTCTTAAAAATTGACCTTGTGTCTCATCCTCCGCGTGCGTAAGGGTTGATAAATACATAGATTTACCAAGCATAACTTAGTCTAACACAAGCAAATAAAATGTGGACTCCTAGTGAGAATCAAGATCAGAACATGATCCCCAATGACTATCTCGCTAAGTTACAACATTGCCAACCGAAAAGTACACCTCTACCATCTTTTATAATAAATTTCATTTTCTTCCAAGCCAAAGAGAACAGGATCTGGGGGGGGGGTCCCAGTGGCGTTGTGTCTAACGTTGAAAACATCTACTCACCTGCAATCTTTGGGTGGAAGAAAGCAGGAATAATTATTGAGTAGTGATTTATAATTGTTGTTGAAGTTACTTTGGTTTGAAAATTTCATAGGTGAAAAAACTGTTACCTAGTTCCGTTGACTTTATGTCTTCACAATCCTAACTTATCTATATATATATATATATATATATATATATATATATATATATATATGAAGGATATGTGCTTAATTGAAGTCATACCTAATTTTGAAAATTAATTAGTTAATAATTAATGAATTTAGGCGGGCATATATGTTCAAATGTAAGGCTAAACAAATCGAGTTACATTTGAACATATATGCCCACCTAAATTCATTAATTATTAACTAATTAATTTTCAAAATTAGGTATGACTTCAATTAAGCACATATCCTCCCAAAATTGTCGGCTTAAAGCCATATAAAAATGAACACATTTGTTTGTTAACTTATCTTATATATATATATATATATATATATATATATATATATATATATATATATATACGATTAATCTGCAGGTCATGTCAAGCCTTTGCACCTGTATGACTGTCGCGACCGTATTCTTCAAATTGCTATTATGACAAATACTCAACCCTTTTCATCATATAGGTACCAGAAGGCGGTGGCTGAGGGTCCACTACTAGTTTATCAATACACATCGTGTTATTTCTTCTTATTCATTGATACAAATAAAGTTATTGAAAATTATTTCCATCAATATATAAAAAAAAAACTAAACAAAAATATTTACCTACAAACCATTCAATTACAAATTATATATACAAAAAACAAAATCTGGTATTAAATAGCTCGCATTTGACTTTTCAGTATACGTTCCCTCATCTATTTCTCAAAAAATTAAATGAAAACATCTACTGACCTGCAATCTTCGGATGGAAGAAAGCAGGAATTATTACTGAGTAGTGATTTATACTTATTGTTGACGTTAACTTTCTTTTTGATTGGTTGAATTGATTGATAAATACCATGTCGCCTACTAGTTCCGGTGTGTTCATAGAAGGACTAGTGGACCAAATGACCATTGGGCACCCTTTTTGATCTCGATTCAGAAGGACATGTTTTTCATTTACACCGTTAATATCCGGTTGTTTGTTTGGGGTTAGGGTTAGGTTCAGCGTTAGGGTTAGGTTTAGGGGTTACTTTTATAATAAAAAATCTAAAAAAATCGTCTGTTAAAACAACCGGATATTGACGGTGTAAATGAAAAACATGTCCTTTCTTAATCGAGATCAAAAAGGGGTGCCTAAAGGTCATATGGTCCGTAAAATCTAATAAAAGCCATTAATATTAGTTAGGGGTTAGGATTAGGATTAGGGATTAGGGTCAGGTTTAGGGTTAGGGTTAGGGTTGGGGGTTAGTTTTATCATTTTTTTAAATAACTCTAAAAATCGTCTGTTAACAAACAACCGGATATTGACGGTGTAAATGAAAAACGTCCTTCTGAATCGAGATCAAAAAGGGGTGCCTAAAGGTCATATGGTCCGGACTAGCTGGGCAGCAGCGGGGGTATTACGTTATTTCCATTACTTTTTGACTAACACTACTAGACCTAAGGTGTCAATTTCTATATTACCTGCTTTCAAGGTCGCAACAAGGTTTGTTGCAAGTTTCCCTGGTCGAGTTTGTTCAAGAAGCCTATTTGCCCAGCGGTTGCGCGGCCTTGATCCCCCACTTAATTGACAGCTCAGTCGGTAGAGCGTTCGGCTAGAGACCACAAGGTTCCTAGTTCGATCCCGGTCCTCGCCAACTCAGCGTATGAGTAGCACAGGGATGTGTGCGGTAAAGTAAGGAGCTGATGGTAGGTGTGGTGCTCCACCTCAGACACAAAAAACAATCTCTTTGGTCTAGCGCTAGTGAAAAGGGAATAGACTCCCTCGCTGATTGGCTGATACCGACATTAGGCCGCCCCGACGACTTTACTTTTACTTTTACTTTATTTCGCCATAGTTCTTCTTTAGCATCACAAAAAATCAAAAAAGTCTTTACTAATTCTAGGCAACAAAAATGGCGGTGGAAAAAAAATTTTTTCGTAAAAACTGTTTGCTTGTTTTATTGTGTTTGTTTTTTTTTTTTGTTTTTGTTTTTTTTGTTTTTTTTATTAGGACGATCATATTTGTTATGCTTAGCTCTTTTCCTTTTCTTTTGCTTCATTCCTTCTCCCCCCAAAAAAACTTTCCCTTTCTTGTTATTCTTGTTAAATTCACTGGATTTCCTCTTCCCAATCAGGAAGAATCCCCGTGGTGTTTTGGCTAACGTGCTGGTCTGCGACATCGTAATAAGCGGGTTCAAACTCAACTCGTGTAATTACGTTCACGTTCGGACCAATACACATGGGGAAGGTATGAATCCTCTAATATTCCCAGCTATATTCCGACAAAAACAGCATGTTCTCCATTTTCTGTAAGAGGCGCCTTCGTTGGCTTCGACATGTCAGGAGAATGGAAAATGGACGCATCCCAAAAGATCTTTTGTACGGGGAATTAGTAAAAGGCTCCCGATCGGTTGGTAGACCGCGCCTACGATTTAAAGATGTCTGCGGGAGAGCTATGAGGATATGCCATATTGATACACACACGGGAGGTATATGCAAAAAATAGAGCGGCCTGGCGCCTCAATGTTAAGCAAGGCACGGAGAGGGTGAGACAGAGAGGAGAGTAGCCTCGACAGAAAAGAGAGCCAGAATGAGAGAGAAAAGCCAGCAGCCCCAGAAAGCATCACAGTTTGTATGCATTCAGTGCACCAAGACTGTCACTCAAGAATTGGCCTGCAGAGTCACTTGCACAGATGCAGTAAAAAAATTTTTGGACACTACGCCATCGTCCTTAGTGGACAGAAAGGATCCAATAATAATGTGTTAAATACAACGATGGCTTTGACATTAATAAACCACGACGGTTGATATGCCATTAAACAAAGAAACAAAACCAAAGAACATGGTTTTATTAGATAAACGTTATAAAATCAAAATGGTATGTTAAGTTTTTAAATGCCATCCTTGGCCAGTTGAAAAGGGCTTAAAGTAAGTAAGTCCTGAGTTATTGAATCCTCTGGTAAGTGAATAAATCCTATTCTGCGTATTATTAAAGGTCCAGTGATTTATCCTATGTCCGTCGTCCACGAAGGTTCAAAGCAGTTATAGCCAGTATGCTTAGTATGCTCAGTTTATGTATTGTCTCAGGAGCAGAGTACTGCCAGTGATTGGCCAAGAGTATGATCATATGGTTATCGCCGAGTCTATAAATAGGAGCGGGCGTCTAGCACACACCTTATATAAGAAATTTCTCAATATGGTATTTTAAGAATAATGACCTATAACCAAAATCTACAGCAAAATTTATCTTCTGTCGACGAATACTTTTCCCTCGTTTTTGCACATTTTCCTCATAAATGCTTAAGTAAGAATTCGTAACCAGACAGTATTTTAGGACATGCTTGTAAATTCGTAGCGACTAATAGCAATTCAAGGTTTATTCGAAAGAAGGTTATTTTATTATCAATTTATTTACAAATCAAGTTTATATCCTTTCTTGGACCACCAGCAAAGTCGTTGTTCCCACTTCTGGAAAGTCTTTGACTGACACTGCTGGAAATCTTCAACTAACACTGCCTTCAGTTGTTTCGTTTTTTTTTTTTTCGGCCAGTTGCCTGTTCTCAACAATTTCTAAAATAGTGATCATGGAGCTATTGGCTATGTTAATACAGGAATATACTTTTCGGACAGAGACTTGTTCACAGAAAGCTGTATAGGAAATAATGAGACTGATTTTTACTTTTTTTTTTATTTTTCAGGTTGGCACCGCTGATTGGAACGTTAATTCATTACCAATCATTCCCACCGGTTCGTGTTGTGATCGGTCGACCAGAATTAGTTTAATCTTCGAATGTCTATCAGCCATTCAACAATGCCTTTTGCCGCCTAAAAATACATGCCTGAACAAGAACTTGATCTCTGTAAGCCTGTGTTAAGTTGTTAAATGTTTCTGTCGCATTGTTTTGAAGTTTGAACGTGTGTCCCATTTTTGGAACGCACTTAAACGGACACAGTTGTAATAATCCCAGATATCTCAGCTGATTCTGACGGGTAAACATAAACTGGGCGTTTTCACATGAGTTCAAGGTCAGCGTTGGTCAGCTGATTTTCAATCAGGGTTCCCAACCTGAAAAATAAAATAAAAATTCAGTCTCAATACTTTCTAGACCGATTTGTGGATATTACAGTCGTTAGCATTCCGTTTTGGTGAAAAATGGCTCCTTGGTGTGGGGAAAAGAAATAACAGGAAGAGACGCTATTTTAACTAGGGACCAGGGAGAAGATTACACGGAGAAAAGAGATTAGTTTCAAAACAGACGTTCTCATTCGAAAGAGTGCCAAGTGCGACAGGAAAAAATTACAAAAGTCTTTACCACAAGTGTTAGGTAAAACAAATATGGCGGTGGAAAAAAAGCTTCTCTTAAAAACAGTTTTTTTTTTTTTACTTTTATTTTTTTTTTTTTGTTTTTAACTTATTTTTTTCATTTCTTTGTTTTGTTTTGATTTTTTTTTGTTTCTTTGTTTTTGTTTTGGGTTTTTTTTCTTGTTTTTTAGGGAGATCATATTTTTTTATCCATAGCTCCTCTCTTTTTTCTTCCGTTTTATCCCCTCTCCCCCAAAACTTCCATTTTTGTTATTCTTGTTAAACTCACTGTATTTCCTCTTCCCTAAATTGTTGAGTGGGGTCCCCGTAGCGTGGAGGGTAACGTACTATATTTACAATGTACTCCACGTGTACGGATTAGGCACAAGGCCCTATTAATGTGAGACCTTCAAGCCGTGATTTATGGGTGGCGGGTGCAGAAAATGCGTTGATTCCGTCGGCATTCCCCCTCAAGGAGACGCCTCAGGCACTGGACAATAAACCCAGCCCTGCCTCTTTAAATCAAGAGGGCAGGTGTTGCCTGAGGAAATGGCCTCCTGGGATCAATGATGTTAGCTTGTAAAGTCCAGGGCCGAAGCCACTGGACTTCCGCCCGAGAGGTTGGTGGAGGCTAACGTACTGGACTGCGGCAGCGTAGGAAGCGCGTTCAAAGTCTACTCGTGCAATTAAGTTCACTTTTGGACTAATACGATTGATTAAGGTATGAACTCTCTAACAAACACTCAGCTATGGCTTAAATAATATCCCTGCTGTTCTTATATGTTTTGGAATTAACTCCGGTCATCATCTTTTTTTTTTGTCTGTAAACTAACCATGAGACTGGTACTATCCTTTTGCAATAGGGAACCAGATGAAAAATACTAAGAAAATTTGGTACAGCTGTGGGAGATTTCGGTTTCTAAAGAGTTAAATAACGCACAAAGTTGATATGCTATTAAACAAAAAAACTAAATCTTTCTAATA
>CM042150.1:82825630-82835630 GCA_023376005.1 Doryteuthis pealeii
AAAATACATAGATTTACCAAGCATAACTTGTAACTTGTTGACTCCCAGTGAGGATCAAGATCAGAACATGATAATGTCCCCAATGACTATCTCGTAAATCATGACTCAATGTCGATTGGCTAAGTTACAATATTGCTAACAGGAGTGTACATGGACAAGGCTGTTGCATTTCACATTGCTCCCTTGGGAAAGCTATGAATCCAATTATTCTCCCTCCAGCCATGGGTAAATAGTAGAACAGACTATGCTCTTTAGTCTTTGTATGGTGATCGGAATAGGAGAAAGGGAAATTTTGAAATTTAAACCTGTTAATACCGCTTAAAAATTGACCTTGTGTCTTATCCTCCGCTTGCGGAAGGGTTGATAAATACATAGATTTACCAAGCATAACTTGTAACTTGTGGACTCCCAGTGAGGATCAAGATCAGAACATAATAATGTCCCCAATGACTATCTCACAAATCATGACTCAATGTCGATTGGCTAAGTTACAATATTGCTAACAGAAAGTACACCTCTACCATCTTTTATAAAAAATTCATTTTCTTCCAAGCCAAAGAGAACAGGATTTGGGAGAGTTCCCCGTGGCGTTGTATCTAACGTGCAGGACTGATTCATCGTAATAAGCGAGTTCGAACTCCAGTCGGTCTATTACGTTCTCTTTCAGATTAATACCTTTGGGAAAGGTATAAATCCCTTATCCCTTCAGATATGGATTACATAATACCACTAATGTTCTGTTGGAAAAAAGGAAAACATCTACTCACTGCAATCTTCGGAGGGAAGAAAGCAGGAATAATTATTGAGTAGTGATTTATAATTGTTGTTGACGTTACTTTGGTTTGAAAATTTCATAGGTGAAAAAACTGTTACCAATTCCGTTGACTTTATGTCTTCACAATCCTAACTTATCTTATATGTACATATATTTATATATTTAAGGAAGCGCATGGTGTAACGGTTAAAGTCTTGGGAAATGGACTCGTCGCCCCAAGTTCAAATCCTGGACGTGGTAATTGCATTTCACTTAGCGCTAATATCCTTGGGAAAGGTATGAATCCTACTCTCCCTCCAGCTATGGGTAAATAGTAGGGCATACTGGACTCTTTAACCATAGTTAAGCAATGACTCAATTAAACTCTGAATTCAAACCTGATAAGCTCTGCTTAAGAAATTGACCTTGTATCGCATCCTCCTCGTGCGGAGGGTTGGTATATATATAATATATATATATATATATATATATATATATATACCCGATTAATCTGCAGGTCATGTCAAGCCCTTGCACCTGTATGACTGTCGCGACTGTATTCTTCAAATTGCTATTATGACAAATACTCAACCCTTTTCATCATATAGGTACCAGAAGGCTGTGGCTGAGGGTCCACTACTAGTTTATCAATACACATCGTGTTATTTCTTCTTATTCATTGATACACATAAAGTTATTGAAAATTATTTCTATCATATATAAAAAACAACTAAACAAAAATATTTACCTACAAACCATTCAATTACAAATTATATATACAAAAAACAAAATCTGGTATTAAATAGCCCGCATTTGACTTATTCAGTATTCGTTCCCTCATCTATTTCTCAAAAAAGTAAATTCTGCAGAGTGGCCTCTGATTGAATCTATCCCCTTTTCGCAAGCGTTATACCAGGGAGATTGTTTTGCTGAGGTATCTGTTCCTAGATGCTTTACCGCACAGATCAGATTACCCAATGCACTGAATTGGCAAGGAACGGTATCGAACCCGAAACTATGAGATTTCTAGACGGATGCACAACCGCCTTAGCTAAATTAGCTCTGTAGTTATTTTGTGTTACATTTATCTCTGTTATAAATTGAGCCTATTTGACCATCGAACTCCACTTAAAGATTAACCTTATGTCGCATCCTGCTCGTGCGGAGGGGTTGGGTAAATATATATATTGTACAAGTGATATAATGAATATGTAAATACCTTGGTACCCCCTCACTATAATCTGATTGGACAGTGTCATGTATGCCTACAAGCTAACTTACTCGCTAGACGACACCACGACTGCTCGGCAGACGGATTGCTATTCGATGTACCAATTACTACTGCGATAATATACCAAATACCAACTTCAGAATATATCCCTTAACCCGGATATATCAACAAGCATGTGGTGTAATGGTTAAAGTCACGGAAAATGGACGCGTCGCCCCGAGTTGAAATCCTGGATGTTGTAATTGAATTTCACTTTGCGTTGATACCCTTGGGAAAGGTATGAATCCTACTCTCTGATCCAGCTATGGATAAATAGTAGGGCAGACTGGGCTCTTTAACCTTTCTTAGGCAACCGGTCTAGGAGAAGGAAAACTCTGAATTCAAACCTGTTGAACTCCGCTTAAGAAATTGACCCTGTGTCGCATCCTGCTCGTGCGGAGGGGTTGGGTAAATATATATGTTTGACCATCATCTTTTTCCGTCTTTATTTCCTTTTCTTCTTTCCAATAAAAATAATATTCCTTTCTTTTGTTATCTCTCCTTTTTTCTTCCTTTCTTCTTTTGGTCATTTTTCTCTTTTTTAATAATCTTTCCTTTTTAGTTATATTTTCTTTTTCTAGCTTCATTTTACTGCAGCTTATCATCTAAGAATTTTCGAGTTGATCTCGATAGAGTTATCATAAGAAAACAATTAGTGTATTAAAAATCTACATAAACATACGCAAAACGGTCGTAACTGTGCTGCAAAAATGAGAAAGAAAGAATGAAGAAAGAAGGAGAGAAAGAAAGAAAAGTGGTTAAAGACACAATCATGGTTTATGAAGAAAAGAAAAAAGAGGTTGGTTAAAGAAGTAGATAAAAAAGAAAGAAAGAAGAAAGAAGAAAGAATTTGGTTAAAGAATAAAGAAGTAATGATGGTAGCTAAGAAAGAAGAAGAAGAAGAAAGAAAGAAAGAAAGAAAGAAAGTGGTTAAAGAAGGGTAGATAAAAAAGAAAGAAAGAAAGAAAGAAGGTTGGTTAAAAAATAAAAAGAATGGTAGAAGGAAAGAAAGAAAGAAAGAAAGAAAGAAAGAAAGAAAGAAAGAAAGAAAGAAGAAAAAGAAAAAAAAGGAAAGAAAATAAAGAAGAGTAAAAAAGAAAGAAAAGAAAGAAAGAAAGAAAGAAAAAGAAAGGAAAGAAAGAAGGTTAAAGAAAGGTAGAAAAAAAAAAAAGAAAAAGAAAGAAAGAAAGAAGGTTGGTTAAAGAAAGATAAAGCAAGAAGAAAAGAAAGAAAGAAAAGAAGGTTGGTTGAAAGAAAGAAAGAAAGAAAGAAAGAAAGAAGAAGAAAGAAAAAAGGATGGATAAAGAAATAGAAAAAGGTTGGTTAAAGAAAGAAGGGTGGTTTTAAAAAGAAAGAAAGAAAGAAAGATGAATCCTCCATTCATCTTTCTTTCTTTCTTTTCTTTCTTCAACCAACCTTCTTTCCTTCTTACCTTCCTTTCTTTCTTTATTTCATTAACCACCTCTTTCTTTCTTTCTTTCTTTCTTTCTTTCTTTTTATCTGCCCTTCTTTAACCACTTTCGTTATAAAAAAAAAAGAGAAAGAAACGGAATTAATAAAGAAAGAAAGAACCAAAGAGGAGGAGAGGAATAAGAGAAAGACAAAATTGAAAGGAGGAAGAAAACGAGCAGAATTGGAAAGGTGAGTGAACGTTGGAACGTCATAGGAGAAGAGAAGGCATTATATCGGAAATATAAGCACACACACACACACACACACACACACACACACACACACACATATATATATATATATATATATATATATATATATATATATATATAATATATATATTAAGCGAATATGCATGACGCTACAAATGCCTTTATAATTTAATCTACTTTCTTTCGAAATTCAACTTCTTCCGGATTTCTTTTTATAATTCACTTATTTACTTATTTAACTTGCCTTCGACTGCTTCTGTTTTCAGCCAATCAGCGATCGCCATATTTTGGCGGAAATCGCCAGTGAATTGTGAAGCCGCCTGGAAGTAACTTACTTGGCATGTGCTTTCTTAAAGAGCATTTATCATTTATCATAAGTCTCACATTCACTTAGCCGCCCTGTCGGCTGCGGGCGTTAGAATGCACCGACTGCACCTCTGCAGAGGGGTAAGACTCCCCCAATGAGCCACCTGTTGGCCGTGATGCTTAAGGATAGAGCCCAGGTGGATGAGCAGTTCATGACATGCGATACTCCACTTTGGCCCTATCTTGGCTAGACGGGCGGTCGGAGAGGCCCCCTCGATCAATCGGCTGGTCACGTCAACCCCTAGCACCTATATGATTTTCCCAACCCTATTGCCCTTATGGCAAGCCCCAACCCCTTTTTATCACATGGGTGCTAGAAGGCGGTGGCTGCGGGTCTACATGTCCTGGGAATGACGTTAAACTCTATCTGATGGTGAGGTTCCAGTTTTGGAGGTTTGTGGAATGTGGAGCACCCCTTCATCACCATTGCTCCCTGGTCCACTCTGACCCGGAGTGGTAGTACCTGTTAGGGTCCCATCTATGGGTTAAATAGAAAAATGTATTTATAAAAAAATTGTATTATCCATTAAGAAATGATTTATTTCAAAACTTTATCGGCATTAAATGACCCACTGAGGTTGATATGCCGTAAAACAAAACAAAACAAACCCACCATTCGCTTAGTCCGTCTGATAGGACTGCAGATTCCACAAATCTCTTTTCTATCTCATTACCCCCCCCTCTATCGTTATTAGTATTATTTTACTCCATTTTTTCACACTGCCGTAGCCGGTGGTTCACTGGGGGCTGAGTGACAGCAAGTCTCCTCAGGTCTCCAGGACTCTTCTGAGTATTCTAGCCGATCTCAATAATGCTGTAGTCTGGATAGTCTCGACCCTTCCTTTGATTTCCAATTGATCCATACTCTTTTCCAACCCCCAGGGGATTGTTCCAAGAGCCCCAATTACAATTGGTACAACCTTCATCCTCATGTTCCACAGTTTTTTCAGTTCTGGCAAGGTCCAAGTATTTGTCGATCTTTTTGCTCTTATTATTATTTATTATTGGTTCTGGGTGTCATTTCATCTGATTTCCAGTTCCTCCGTTCTTTTTTTCCAATTATTATTATGAGTTTTTCACACCTGCAGTAGCTGGTGGTTCACTAGGAGGCTGAGTGTCAGAAAGTGTCCTCAGGTCTCCAGGACTCTTCTGAATATTCTTGGCGATTTTAACAGTGCTGTAGTTTATCATTATGAGTTTTTCACACTAGCGTTAGCTGATGATATTTCACTGGAGTCTGGGTGACAAGTGTCCTCAGGTCTTCATGACTCTTCTGAGTATATTAGCAAATTGCAGCAATGTAGGTGTCTGGATAGTCTCAATTCTTTCTCTGATTTCCAGATCCTCTTTTTTCCAAGTTTATTTGGGGACCGTTCCAAGTACAACTACAATTGGTATCACTTTTGTACTTTAATTTCTCCTTGTGAAGACGTCTCATGGCTTGTGCGATCTCGACAAAAACCTGAAGCGAAGTTAGTTTAAGGCAGACCTCCTTAAGAAAATCTAAATACTTAGAGTTAAATCATTCTGCATGGGAAATTTTGCAGATCCGCCCCTCTTAAGAAGGCTAGAGGGCACATCGTCCGAAACGTTGTGTATATAGCAATGAAGATGAGGACAATAGTCCGAATAATACAAATAATACCAATTATCAAGCCACATCTAAAAAAAATCAGAGAAATAGATTTCGTTTTGTTTTGTTCTTAATTCAATAAATTCTCATTGTGGATTGAATAAAGAGTTAGGTTCAAAGTTCCGTGATAGCTCCCGATTACGACAAGAAGGATCCAGATTTGGAAAAGAAGGTTCCTGTGTCCCAAAAGAAGGTTCTGAGTCCGAGAAAGTTCCCGAGTCCGACAAGAAATACCTGAAGAAGCCTAGAGGGCACATCGACCGAAACGTTGTACAGATAACAATGTAGATGAGGACAATAGTCCGAATAATACAAATAATACCAATTATCAAGACTCATCTAAAAAAAATTCAGAGAAATAGACTTCGTTTTGTTTTGTTCTTAATTCAATAAGTTCTCATATAGAATATGAAAGTGATAGTAATTTATTTCGGAATGTAATTCATAGTTTGAGCAATTATCATGTATGTATTCCGTGAAATTCCTCCAGATACATTTAGTAAATGATAATTTGTAACATTTTAGGTAATTGGCAATGAGCCAACGAAAACCAAGATCATGTGTACAACAGAATTTCCTACATAGCATTTTTAAAATACAGAGAGAGAGAAAGTCTCATCTAAAAAAAAATCAGTGATAATGAATCCCAGTCCCTCTTTTTTCAGACCCCCAAAGCCATTCCATAAAAAAAGCATCTTGAATTTTTCACTAATTTACAAAAAGTAAAAGAATTGTATAAAAAAAATAAACAAATGGTAAATGATTATCTTTAAAGAAAACTAAATTTTACAAATAATCCTATTTAACTATTATATTCTACTAGTACAAAATAAAAAACACCCTCCGGGCGATGTAAAAATAGATTTTTGAAACATATTGCCAGAGGGGTTGGAGTAAAAGATTTAATGTCAGCGAGTTTGTACCCTAAGTAAGTAAAATCATCAAATTCATTAAAGGATTAAAAAAATAAAACAATTTGAAATGTAAACTTTAAATATGTATTAAAATAAAACAAACTATATATAGATATATAATAACAGTCACGTATTTATTAAAAGTTGTTTTAAAAAACAATGAGGACTGTCTAATGTTGCATGTTCAAATTTTCAGTGTATTTATTGAATAAATACATTCAAAATTTGAACATGCCAAAAATCGTCATGTTATGACGATTTTGGGTAATGTGACGTAAGCAGTGACGTAATTTTTGTTACAGACAAAAACCGGAAGCGAATCTCCATTATTAATAGACAAGACCAGCGGATCTTACAACGACAATCTGATAGTCTATATAAACTAATTATCTCTTTTATATTTTATAAATAAACTATATTGATTATAAATTAGGTTCTCATTAATAAGTCCTTTAGATTAATGTGGAATCTATGACGTCAGCCGTGACGTAGTTTCGGCTTCAGACAAAAATGCAGTCTATCTCCATTATATATAGAGATATTATATTCTATATAGAATTTATGTTTGTTGTTGTTGGCATCTAACCGTCTACTGAAGACGATGCGTAGTGTCCATTTTTTATAAGCAACTGCGTGGTGGCTGAACAGACCAATTCTTGAATGACAGTCTCTGGAGCAGTGACTGCAAACAAACAGTGATGCTTGCTGGAATTGCTGTTGTCTCCCCTTCCTTTTGACTCTCTTTTCAGTGGCGGCTTCTTTCCTCTCTTTTTTTTTTTTTTTTTTTTTTTTTGAGCACGAACAAGCTTCAGATATGATAATGTTAATAAATTTACTAAAAACATGTAAGTTTCCGAAATTATTATACCAAAGAAAATTGTTATTATTGAAAAATAAATATTTATTATGTTTCTATACAATACAATGCTATTAAAAAAGTAACAAGAAATTAGGTTGTTTTTCGTGGGAAATGGCATTTCAGCCTATTTCAATGGGGAAAATTAATTTGATATACGTGTAAATTGAGTTTCTAGCGGAACGAATTAAATTCGTAAAGTCAAGGTATTACTGTATTAAAAAAAAGACTTGGCATTAAATAGCCCACAAGGGTTTATATGCCATTAAACCAAAATAACCAAGCAACCAACCTTCTAAAATCGATAAAATATCAATATTTTTCGAACCTAAAAAAGTGCCTGAAGTAGACATAAGTCTTCTGTATGCTAATCAATAAGAAATATTTCCGAAAAAAAATTTCTGCATTTTTTTTAATTTATTCATTTTATTATTCATTTTAATTTTATTTTTATTTAATTAATTTATTTTTTCTTATTTATTTATTTTTTATTTTTAATTTTATCATTTTTTTTCATTTATTCATTTATTTTATTTTTTATTTTATTTTTATTTTTTTTTATTTTTATTTTTATTTTATTTATTTTATTTTTATTTTTATTTTTATTTTAATTATTTTTTTTATTATTCTATATTCATATTTTTATTTTTATTTTATTTATTTATTCATTTATTTTGATTGATTTATTTTATTTTTTTATTCTTTTTTTTTTTTCAATGGCCAGACCCTCATCGTTCAACTGTGCCAAATCGTGTTACATTGGTTTAGAGAAAATTTTAATATTTAAAAACAAATGGTCAGTGTATGGTTATTTATGGGGATTATATATAAATATATGTGGATAGCTACGTTCTTCTTTGCTTTCTATTTTTTTAGGTTTTTTTTCCAAATTCGGCTCGATGCTATTCGGAACTTTTCCAAACAAGTTAAATGTCACTTAATAAACTACTCGTTTAAATGCCCCTTTCGATAACCATTAAGTTGGATACCAAGTCACATTCTGTTCATATGATTTATCATCATTAGCTCGCCACCGTCCCTATTTGTCATCGCTCCTGACAAGTCTCCCTCACTATATCCAGTATCCGTACAGATCTGATCACTGTAAGTATTTGCGTCGACCCACTCTGTTGCACCCAGAATCGTTAGATAAAACTTGTATTACATATCATCATCAAGTTGTGCTGGCAACACGGACCTCTCTCTCTCTCTCTCTCTCTCTCTCTCTCTCTCTCTCTCTCTCTCTCTCTCTCTCTCACACACACACACACACACACACTCATACACACACTCATAATCCGTCTCTATCGGTCATCACTCCTGGCAAGTCTCCCACACGACATCAAGAATCCGAATGAGCTGATAATTATGTCTTTGCTGATTGGCCCACACTGGTGCATCCATGTGTAGGTACCCACTTTAGAACGTTCTTATGAATTCGTCCGTACTTCGCTCGCAGTGTCCAGCATGTTTTCGTCTTGCTTGGAGAGTTTGTGCGATAGGAGGTAAGTTGCCGTGCAGCTGCTTTTTAGGGTGCTGCCTTCATGATTTTCCCGCATCTTCCTTGTGTGGTTCCGATCTAGCTTTTTTTTCCAACCGTTTTGTTAAAATCCAAGTGATGTAGTCATACAACAGTGCTGATATGACTACAGCGTGGAAGAATTTTCGCTTTATCTTTTCAAAGTGATCAGATTTATAACTTCACGTAAAGAAGATTATTACTTGTAACTCTTTTCTCTTAATGGGCTAGTTATCTACAGTGAATGCATAGAAAAAATGTAGGTAATTTATGAGGAAGTGCATCCCGGTCTCTTGCCTCAGAAATTGCTACCCGGTGACTATCAAAATAACGTCCCCAGCTATGTCGTCTCTATTTGTTCATATCTATCTATATTATTTTGTTTGTTTATCTATCTCAGTCTATTCCAAACTATATATCCATCTTCATATCTAAACAAGAATTACGACAAATTACAATAAATAAACAAGAATTACGACAAATTTCTATAAATAAACAAGTATTACGACAAATTTCTATAAATAAACAAGTATTACGAAAAATTACGATAAATAAAGAGAATTACAACAAAAAGAGAAGCCCCCCCCTCTAAAATACATTTAACGCCCTAAGTTGGTTGTTTTCTTTCAACAAAACACTGCCGAGACGACATAGCTGGGACGTTATTTTAATAGTCACTGGGTAGCAATTTCTGAGGCAGGAGACCGGCGTACTTCCTCATAAATTACCAAAATGTAAATAGGCTAAAGATAATACCGGGCGCACCTTTCTATATTGTGTGAAGAGGCAATATATAAGAGATTATATACCATATTCAAATACTGTATATTGAGGCCAAGGCTTGAGCGTAGCGAGCCTATCGCCTAGCGGACAACGCCTACAGGGCCTAGTCCAAAGGTATTGTCACGCTCTTAATTCTTTTTTTTTTTTTTTTTTACAGATTTAATAAATTCATATTATTAAAGTAGGCATTGAATTAATTGAATAACTTCATTTAATTTTTAAAGAAAAAATTAAATTTATA
>CM042150.1:82840630-82848130 GCA_023376005.1 Doryteuthis pealeii
TCTATATTTCTTTGTTTGTTTATCTATCTCACTCTATTTCCAAACTATATACCATCTTCATATCGAAAACAAAGAATTACGACAAATTACAATAAATAAACAAGAATTACGACAATTTCTATAAAATTAAACAAGAATTCACGACAAATTTTTCTATAAGATAAACAAGAATTACACAAATTACATAAATAAAGAGATACGACCAAAAGAGAACCCCCACTCAAATACATTTAACGCCCTAGTTGGTTGTTTTCTGTTCAACCCAAACAACTGCCGCAGACGACATAGCTGGGACGTTAATTTTAATAGTCACTGGGTCAGGAATTTCTGAGGCGGAACCGGACGTACTTCTCATAAAGTTACCAAAATGTAAAAGCCTAAAGATAATACCGGGCGCACCTTTCTATAATTCGTGTAGAGCAACATAATAAAGGATTATAGGACATATTAAAATACTGCTATATTGAGGCAAGGGCTTGAGCGTAGCGAGCCTATCGACCTAGCGGACAACCGCCTACAGGGCCTAGTCCAAAGGTATGTTACGCTCTTAATTCTTTTTTCTTTTTTTTTTTTTTTACAGATAAATAAATAGTTTATATTATTTAAAAGTAGGCATCTGAATTAATTGAAATAAACTCATTAATTTTAAAGAACAAAATTAAAATTTATATGAATAAACATCAAAAAGCGTTATTTTGATTAATAATACAAATAAAACTAAACCGTATTTTCCCATTCCCAAAGTAATGGTAAAAACAAAAAAACCACTTCGTACTATTTGTTTTTTTTTTTTTGTTGTTTTTTGGGTTTTTTTCTATTCTTAAACGAAGCGACTATATATTATATTTTAAATACTTTGAAATTTTAATATTTTGTGCTAAAAAAATATTACTGGGAAAATATTTTTTTAAATTATCTTGATCTTTAAATGACATGAAAAAGTTATATTTCAGACGTGCACCAAATTAAACCGGATACAAAAAAATATATCAAAAGTCAAGATATATGAATAGCGAGTTCGACCCTCGCTTGATTCCCTAACTTGTAACCCCGGTGTCCATCTTGTAGACTGGGTTGGGTAAATCCTCTCAAAGAAGTTCCTCTGGGGGGCACATTCAGTCCGACGCTGCTTACACTCCGCAGCAAATGCAGCACTTCTTCTCTCTTCAACACTATCAAAATATCTTGTCTCTCGTTTACGTTCTCGCACAGCCAAAAATGCTACTGCCAGCTTTTCTCCCGGTTGTGAGGCTTGTCAATAAAACACAATTAGTGTTCATCCGGGCTCCTTTACTCTGACCTGCCCTTGCAGCACGTGCGACACTAAACAAGCACGCTGTCAACCTTTCACATCCGGGCCACTCTGGATGTTAGCAATTCCCATGCGTCAGCCACGACTCATATCAGAGAATGCGAGTTCACATCTCCCCACCTCGCCTCTGATCTTCATTCTGCATGCAAACACATCGTGCACGCTTCGAGCGTTCACGTATAATTTGACCTGAAGCAGAGTAAAGTGCCGCACGGTAAAAGTAAAGTCGTCGGTGTCCTAAAGTCGGTAACAGCCAACAGCAAGGGAGTCTATCCCCTTTTGAATTTAGCGCTAGACACCAAGGAAGATTGTTTTTTCGTCTGAGGTGGAGCACGAACCACCATCAGCTTTCTACTTACGCACAATCCCTGGCTACAGCATACGCTATATATATATATATTATATATTATATATATATATAATATGAGTATAATATAAAGGTATAAAACACTACAAAAAGCTATTAAAGTTGAAAACATTTATAACTTAGCTGATATTGAACAATATTTCGATTTATGAAAAAAAGTATAAAATGGTTTCACTTTAACAGCTTTTTGTGTGTTTTCATACCTTATTTATATATTACTCATTACCGCTCGATTTCTCAAGTTTATTTGGGAGACACCGTTCCCAAAGTACAACTACCAATTGGTAATTACTTTGTACTTTAATTTCTCCTTGTGAAGACGTCTCATGGCTTGTGCGATCTCGACAAAAAACCTGAAGCGAAGTTAGTTTAAGGCAGACCTCCTTAAGAAAAATCTAAATACTTAGAGTTAAATCATTCTGCATGGGAAATTTTGCAGATACCACCCCTCTTAAGAAGGCAGAGGGCACATCGGCCGAAACGTTGTGTATATAGCAATGAAGATGAGGACAATAGTCCGAATAATACAAATAATACTAATTATCAAGCCTCATCTTTAAAAAATCAGAGAAATAGATTTCGTTTTGTTTTGTTCTTAATTCAATAAATTCTCATTGTGGATTGAATAAAGAGTTAGGTTCAAAGTTCCGTGATAGCTCCCGATTACGACAAGAAGGATCCCGATTACGACAAGAAGGTTCCAGATTTGAAAAAGAAGGTTCCTGTGTCCCAAAAGAAGGTTCTGAGTCCGAGAAAGTTCCCGAGTCCGACAAGAAATACCTGAAGAAGCCTAGAGGGCACATCGACCGAAACGTTGTACAGATAACAATGTAGATGAGGACAATAGTCCGTATAATACAAATAATACTAATTTTCAATCCTCATCTAAAAAAATTCAGAGAAATAGTTTTCGTTTTGTATTGTTCTTAATTCAATAAATTCTCATATGAAAGTGATAGTAATTTATTTATACTATGAATGTAATTCATAGTTTGAGCAATTATCATGTATGTATTCGGTGAAATTCCTCCAGATACATTTAGTAAATGATAATTTGTAACATTTTAGGTAATTGGCAATGAGCCAAGGAAAACCAAGATCATGTGTACAACAGAATTTCCTACATAGCATTTTTAAAATACAGAGAGAGAGAAAGTCTCATCTAAAAAAAATCAGTGATAATGAATCCCAGTCCCTCTTTCTTTAGACCCCCAAAGCCATTCCATAAAAAAAAAACATCGTGAATTTTTCACTAATAAAAAAAAGTAAAAGAATTGTATAAAAAATTAAACAAATGGTAAATGATTATCTTTAAAGAAAACTAAATTTTACAATTAATCCTATTCAACTATTATATTCTACAAGTACAAAATAAAAAACACCCTCCGGGCGATGTAAAAATAGATTTTTGAAACATATTGCCTGAGGGGTTGGAGTAAAAGATTTAATGTCAGCGAGTTTGTACCCTAAGTAAGTAAAATCATCAAATTCATTAAAGGATTAAAAAAAATAAAACAATTTGAAATGTAAACTTTAAATATGTATTAAAATAAAACAAACTATATATAGATATATAATACCAGTCACGTATTTATTAAAACTTGTTTTAAAAAACAATGAGGACTGTCTAATGTTGCATGTTCAAATTTTCAGTGTATTTATTAAATAAATACGTTCAAAATTTGAACATGCCAAAAATCGTCATGTTATGACGATTTTGGGTAATGTGACGTAAGCAGTGACGTAATTTTTGTTACAGACAAAAACCGGAAGCGAATCTCCATTATTAATAGACAAGACCAACGGATCTTACAACGACAATCTGATAGTCTATATAAACTAATTATCTCTTTTATATTTTATAAATAAACTATATTGATTATAAATTAGGTTCTCATTAATAAGTCCTTTAGATTAATGTGAAATCTATGACGTCAGCCGTGACGTAGTTTCGGCTTCAGACAAAAATGCAGTCTATCTCCATTATATATAGAAGATATTATATTCTATATAGAATTTATGTTTGTTGTTGTTGGCATCTATCCGTCTACTGAAGACGATGGTGTAGTGTCCATTTTTTATAAGCAACTGCGTGAGTGGCTGAACAGACCAATTCTTGAATGACAGTCTCTGGAGTAGTGACTGCAAACAAACAGTGATGCTTGCTGGAATTGCTGTTGTCTCCCCTTCCTTTTGGCTCTCTTTTCAGTGGCGGCTTTCTTTCCTCTCTTTTTTTTTTTTTTTTTTTTTTTTTTTTTTTTTGAGGCACGAACAAGCTTCAGATATGATAATGTTAATAAGTTTACTAAAAACATGTAAGTTTCCGAATTTATTATACCAAAGAAAATTGTTATTTATTGAAAAATAAACATTTATTATGTTTTTATACAATACAATGCTATTAAAAAAGTAACAAGAAATTGGGTTGTTTTTCGTGGGAAATGGCATTTCAGCCTATTTCAATGGGGAAAATTAATTTGATATACGTGTAAATTGAGTTTCTAGCGGAACGAATTAAATTCGTAAAGTCAAGGTATTACTATATAAAAAAAAGACTTGGCATTAAATAGCTCATAAGGGTTTATATGCCATTAAACAAAATAACCAAGCAACCAACCTTCTAAAATCGATAAAATATCAATATTTTTCGAACCTAAAAAATTGCCTGAAGTAGACATAAATCTTCTGTATGCTAATCAATAAGAAATATTTCAGAAAAAATATTTCTGCATTTTTTTTTAATTTATTCATTTTTTATTAATTCATTTTAATTTTTATTTTTATTTAATTAATTTATTTTTTTCTTATTTATTTATTTTTTAATTTTTAATTTTATTCATTTTTTTTCATTAATTCATTTATTTTTATTTTTATTTTTATTTTATTTTTTATTTTTTTATTTTTATTTTTTATTTTTATTTTATTTATTTATTTTTATTTTTATTTTTATTTTTAATTATTTTTTTTTATTTATCTATTTATTCATATTTTTATTTTTATTTTATTTATTTATTCATTTATTTTGATTTGATTTTATTTTATTTTATTTTATTTTTTTTTTTTTTTCAATGGCCAGACCCTCATCGTTCAACTGTGCCAAATCGTGTTACATTTGGTTTAGAAGAAAATCTTTTTAATATTTAAAAAAATGGTCAGTGTATGGTTATTTATGGGGATTATATATAAATTTATGGTGGATAGCTACGGTTCTTCTTTGGCTTTCTATTTTTTTAGGTTTTTTTTCCAAATTCGGCTCGATGCTATTCGGAACTTTTCCAAACGAGTTAAATGTCACTTTATAAACTACTCGTTTAAATGCCCCTTTCGATAACCATTAAGCTGGATACCAAGTCACATTCTGTTCATATGATTTATCATCATTAGCTCGCCACTGTCCCTATTGGTCATCGCTCTTGACAAGTCTCCCTCACGACATCCAGTATCCGTACAGATCTGATCACTGTAAGTATTTGCTGATCGACCCACTCTGTTGCGCCCAGAATTGTTAGATAAAACTTTTATTACATATCATCATCAAGTTGTGCTGGCAACACGGACCCCCTGTCTCTCTCTCTCTCTCTCCCTCTCTCTCTCTCTCTCTCTCTTTCACACACACACACACACATACACTCACCATCCGTCTCTATCGGTCATCACTCCTAGCAAGTCTCCCACACGACATCCAGAATCCGAATGAGCTGATAATTATGTCTTTGCTGGTTGGCCCACACTGGTGCAACCATGTGTAGGTACCCACTTTAGAACGTTCTTATGAATTCGTCCTTACTTCTCTCGCAGTGTCTAGCATGTTTTCGTCTTGCTTGGAGAGTTTGTGCGATAGGAGGTAAGTTGCCGTGTAGCTGCTTATTTAGGGTGCTGCCTTCATGATTTTCCCGCATCTTCCTTGTGTGGTTTCGATCTAGCTTTTTTTCCAACCGTTTTGTTAAAATCCAAGTGATGTAGTCACACAACAGTGCTGATATGACTACAGCGTGGAAGAATTTTCGCTTTATCTTTTCAAAGTGATCAGATTTATAGCTTCACATAAAGAAGATTATTACTTGTAACTCTTTTCTCTTAATGGACTAGTTATCTACAATGAATGCATAGAAAAAATGTAGGTAATTTATGAGGAAGTGCATCCCGGTCTCCTGCCTCAGAAATTGCTACCCGGTGACTATCAAAATAACGTCCCCAGCTATGTCGTCTCTATTTGTTCATATTTATCTATATTATTTTGTTTGTTTATCTATCTCAGTCTATTCCAAACTATATATCCATCTTCATATCTAAACAAGAATTACGACAAATTACAATAAATAAACAAGAATTACGACAAATTTCTATAAATAAACAAGAATTACGACAAATTTCTATAGATAAACAAGAATTACGACAAATTACGATAAATAAAGAGAATTACGACAAAAAGAGAACCCCCCCACTCTAAAATACATTTAACGCCCTAAGTTGGTTGTTTTCTTTCAACAAACACTGCCGAGACGACATAGCTGGGGACGTTATTTTAATAGTCACTGGGTAGCAATTTCTGAGGCAGGAGACCGGGACGTACTTCCTCATAAATTACCAAAATGTAAATAGGCTAAAGATAATACCGGGCGCACCTTTCTATATTGTGTGAAGAGGCAATATATAAGAGATTATATGACCATATTTAAAATACTGTATATTGAGGCCAAGGGCTTGAGCGTAGCGAGCCTATCGCCTAGCGGACAACCGCCTACAGGGCCTAGTCCAAAGGGTATTGTTACGCTCTTAATTCTTTTTTCTTTTTTTTTTTTTTTACAGATTTAATAAATTTCATATTATTAAAGTAGGCATTGAATTAATTGAATAACTTCATTTAATTTTTAAAGAACAAAATTAAAATTTATATGAATTAAAATCAAAAAGCTATTTTGATAATAATAGCAAATAAAACTAAACCGTATTTTCCCATTCAAAGTAAATGTAAACAAAAACACTTCGTACTATTTGTTTTTTTTTTGTTGTTTTTTGGGGTTTTTCTATTCTTAAACGAAGCGACTTAATATATTGATATTTTAATACTGAAATTTTAATATTTTTGTGTAAAAAATATTTACTTGAAAATATTTTTTTAAATTATCTTGATTTTAAATTACATAAAAGTATATTTCAGACGTGCACCAAATTAAACCGGATACAAAAAAATATATCAAAATTTAAGATATATGAATAGCGAGTTCGACCCTCGCTTGATTCCCTATACTTGTAACCCTGTGTCACATCTTGTGAACGGGTTGGGTAAATACCTCTCATAAGAATGTTCTCTGGGGGGCACAGTTCAGTCCGACGCTGTTACACTCCCAGCAATGCAGCACTCTTCTCTCTTCAACACTATCAAAATATCTTGTCTCTCGTTTACTCGTCGCCACAGCCAAAATGCTACTGCCAGCTTTTCTCCCGGTTTGTGAGGGCTGGTCAATAAATACACAATTAGTGTTCATCCGGGCTCCTTACTCTGACCTGCCCTTGCAGCACGTGCGACACTAATCAGCACGCGTCAATCCTTCACATCCGGGCCACTCTGGATAGTTTAGCAATTCCCATGCGTCAGGCCACGACTCATCATCAGGAGAATGCGAGTTCAATCTCCCCACTCGCCTCTGATCTCATTCTGCATGCCAAACACAGTCGTGCACGCTTCGAAGCGTTCAGTGATAATTTGACCTGAAGCAGAGTAAAGTGCGTAAAAGTAAAGTCGTCGGGGTGGCCTAAAGTCGGTAACAGCCAGACAGCAAGGGAGTCTATCCCCTTTTCATTAGCGCTAGACCAAGGA
>CM042150.1:82853130-82865630 GCA_023376005.1 Doryteuthis pealeii
CCTACCAAAAAATAAACTGAACTCTCATTTTATGTCCGTGTTTTTGCAATAAATGTTTTATTTTTTTGCACCCGTTATTTTACAATACTAAAAATATTTTCCTTATTTATTCTAATATTCACTTCAATGTGTATATTCTAAAAGTTTTTATTTTGTGATAATGGTTAGTTTTAAAGTGGGGGCTCGTTTTACAATTTAGGCATAAATTGGATCCTCTTTTTATGACCGAAATTTTGTTCTTTCGTCGACGATGATTAAAATCTGACGTTTATATTTTAGAGTACCAAAGCCCCCACACACACACAAAAAGAAAAGAAATGACAACAACAACAAAAGGAGCCCCCAATTTAAAACTAAACATTCTCACAAAAGAAAAACTTTTAGAATATACACATTGAAGTAATACTTTACTTATGCCAAACGAATATTTTAAAGATAAGGTGACGTTCCATACGAGTTTTAAAACATTCTGAAGATACATTTTTATACCATTGGGAGCGCATCGTGAAATGGTTATCGTCGTAGGAAATGGACACGGTTGTTGTATACCCTTTCTTACTTCTTACTTCTGGTCGTATTTTCTTCTGGCCGGCTTTGGTTCTTCTATCATCTATCTTGGTCTGGTCTCTTCTAAGGTCTGGACTTTCTTGGGGACTTCGGGTCTGGTGTCTGTTAGGGATTTCTCCTTATCAGAAGCCCTGTGTCATTGTTAGTTTTTAGGTAATAAACATAAGACTTCGATTTACTTTGATGTTACTTTATTTTCAATCCCCAGCCCAGACATCTGCGCAGTGAGACTTATATCCTACGAGCTCAGCTTCTAACTTCTAACTGACTGAAACTTACTTACTATCTAAACCGGAAGAGAGGGTTCTCTCTACCGGTTCTCACGGTATCTACCGGAAGGTTAGGACTGGGGTCAAGCCTTGTCATTCAACCTTCATGGCCGTGGGCTGTAGCTTTTAACGGCCATTTTGATTTCTACATTATTGCCATAAATATTAGGTATCTAATAATTATGTAACAACGATTACTCTAGCTCAAATCATGGACGAGACTGTTTGTATTTCATATAGTGCAAATACCATGAGGGAAGGTATACATCCAACTATTCTCCCTACAGCTATGGGAAATAGTAGGGCACACTGGGTTCCTTGGTTAATTTGGTATGGGAACCAGTCTAGGAGAAAGAAGATTGTACATTCAGACCTGTTAAAATCCGCTTAAAAATTGATCTTGTGTCACATCCTAATCGTGCGAAGGAGTTGGTAAATATGTACATCGTTTATAAATTGACCTTATGAATCCTACTCGTAGCGTAGGGCTTTGATGAATAGATACTCAAGCCATCCTATTTGGATGGAACTTCTCACCCCTATCTAGTTCGTGGTTAAATTATTATCAGGATTACTGATCAAAACCCCTCCCCCATATCTACCCCAACTGCGGAGCCAGTTTCCTTGCCTAACAGACCAGACCAACTTTTATGGCCTTTTGAATGGCCTGTTCACTAATGTTTTTTTATCTTTTAAAAAGATTTCGACGGAGAAAAAATAACATGAGATACGTCACATGACTTTTTCTCGGAGAAAAACTCTAAGAGGCTTAATTTTTTCGTTGGTTGAAGATATGCTCCTTTTGCCACGACCTACGTAATTAAACTTACAAAAGAAAAAAGAAAAGAAAAGAAAAAAACTGCGTAGATATTTTTTCTTCTTCTCTTCCTCCCTGCCTAACTAATTATTTATCTAACAAACAGCCATAAGGGCCATGCGAATAGCTACACAAACTAAAAACGGCACACGTACTGCTACCTACCTCCAAAGTTTAATTAGTTTTCCGGACGAATATCTTAAGGATGAGAAAAGCGTTCAGAAAAAAAAGGCCAAACAAAACGTTAATTCATTGTGAAAGATTTCGCTTATCAAATTTATCTGTTTATCTTTCCTGGTAGAGCATTGACCGGGCGTTTTAGGGTTATTTCCTTTACGTTATAGCTAAATGGTTGAGTGTAGATGTTTTGGTCACTGTTATGTCACTCCCACTCCCAGTTCTATAATATCTTCATCATGATATAACACAGCATGATAAGCGGTCATTCAAACGATTTGATTTGATTTGATTTGTTCTTGTTTTACGGCATATCAACCTCAATGGGTCATTTAATGCCAACTACGTTTTTGAAATGAATTGGTGATAATGTTTAATTTTCTAAAGGTTTTTTTGTTTTTTTTTACATATTTTTTGTGAATGAAACTTTTAGATGATTTTTTTAACATATATTTTTGTGTTTTCATTTTTTCGGAAGATTTTTAGATTTTGTTGTAGATGTATGCTTCTTTTAAGTATCCAGGTAGTTTTTCTGGGTTTATTTGGTAGAATATTTGTTTTAGATTTGTTGTTCGGTAGTATTTTTTTCGTATTTGTTTTAGGTTGCTACATTCTGTTAATATGTGTTTGATTGTGTAGGGTTTTTGGCATGGTATGCAATATGGGGCTGCTTCTTTTTTGAGGAGGTATAAATGGGTAATGTATGAGTGTCCTATTCTTAGTCTGGATAATATTACTTCTTCTTTTCTGGATATTTTGGTTTGATTTATTTGAAGTTTTCCTATTTGTGGCATTATTTCATGTAGTTTGTTTTTTTGGAAGTTATTCCAATAATTTTGCCATTTTTGTTTTGTGTATATGTTTATGGTTCTTTTTAAGTCTGTAAAAGGTATTTTAAAGTGTGTATCAAGTGGGTTGTTTTTAGCTGTTTTTGCTGCTGAGTCTGCTATTTCGTTTCCTTGGATTCCGATGTGACTTGGTATCCAGCAAAGTATAATTTCTTTTTGGTTGCTATTATTGAATTTGGTGAGTAGTTTAGCTATTAATGGGTTATTTATTTTTTTGTTCAAATGAGCCAATTGCTCAATATCGTGTTGCGTGGTCCTAGTTTGTGAAGTTTATAGTAATAAAACAATCTCTTTGAAGCCAAGACAACATAAAGAATTGGTTCGTTTTTTGGGACAATATGACCTTTAGGCATCCCTTTTTGATCTCGATTGAGAAAGGACATGTTTTTCATTTACAACGTCAATATCCGGTTGTTCGATTTTTAGACTTTTTTAAAGATTTTTTAAAATTATAAAACTAACCCTAACCCCTAACCCTAACCTCTAACCCTAACCCCTAACAAACAACCGGATATTGACGGTGTAAATGAAAAACATGTCCTTTCTTAATCGAGATCAAAAAGGGGTGCCTAAAGGTAATATAGTCCGATTTTTTAATGCTATACCAACGCTTGTTGTGTTATTCTATGCCGAAGTTAGTCGAGCCATTCTAGTCTCCAATTATATATCTTTAATATTATTTTATACAGGTAAACACACAAGTATCTCAGACAGAACTATTTGACCCATAGATGGGATCCTAACAGGTACAGCGGCTCCCGCTCAGAATAGAACTGGAACTTTAGCACTGGATACATAAGTATCATACCCAAGACACCTCTCATCCTCCAGGCCCATCGGCGGGGCTTACAATACACTGACCACCGACTACATCCTCTGTTAACTCTTTGCCCGCGGTTGTACCAACTTTTCTTCGTATTTTTTCCTGTATGATGGAATATTTCAATCTTCACTATCTATTGACCTCAGAACTCATTTTATTCAAATAAATTCCAAATATGATTGTAATCCGTGTCCTTCAGCTCAATTATAATGAGAGGCACTGTCAGTGGATTACGGTAGGATCACATTGGTGGGATTAGCCACAATGAGCGGTTCAAACTAGGCAAAGATTCAAAAACTTCTCTTTTCCGGTCTACAAAGAAGTTAAGATAGTTTTAAATACTCATTGTTCAATTATAATGAGAGGCACTGTCAGCGGATTTCGGTAGGATCACATTGGTGGGATAGCCGCTATGAGTGGTTCAAATTAGACCAAAATCCTTACTGGAAAATGAAAGGCACAAATTTTAAGTGTCATAACTATCATACTATTACATTACGTACCATGATGCGATTACCTATCACAAGACGATCATCCAAGTACTTATATATTTCCTAACCCTTCTGCCACGAGCAGGATACGACATAGGGTCAATTTTTAAAGCGGGAAACTAGAAGAAATTCAAAGTTTTCCTTCTTCGAGACTGGCTGCTTTACCAGAACCTAGTCTTCTCAACAATATACACATAGCTGAGATGCGCTTCGCGTAACGATTATCATCGTAAGGCAACGGAATTGGTGTCTTGATTTTAAATCCTAGACGAGAAAGGCGGGATTACCTCTCTTCACTACCCACCCCCATTTCTGGTAAGTATTAACGCAGACTGAGTTCTTTAGCCTTGATAAGGCAACCAGTCTAAGAAAAGGAAAATTGAATTCAAATCAGTTTTATTTCTCTGAATTTTTTAGATGAGGCTTGATAATTAGTATTATTTGGATTATTCGGACTATTGTCCTCATTTTCATTGTTATCTGTACAATGTTTCGGCCGATGTACCCTTCAACCTTCTTCAGGTATTTCTTGTCGGATTCGGGGATATTCTCGGACTCGGGATGCATCACGGTTGGGTTCAAAGTTCCTTGATGGCTCCCGATTACGACAAGAAGGTTCCCGATTACAAGATTCCTGAGTTCGAAAAGAAAGTTCCCGAGTCCGAGATGGTTCCCGAGTCCGAGAAAAGTTCTCGAATTCGACAAGAAATACCTGAAGAAGGCCGGAGATCACATCGGCTGAAACTCGGAACTCAGGAACCTTCTTGTCGTAATCGGGAACCTTCTGATCGTAATCAGGAGCCATCACGAAACTTTGAACCTAACCCTTTATTCAGTCCACGGGGATATTTTGTTCTCATTCCGCTAACCATAACCGGGCTACAGGTGTTAAGCTGTGTTAATTATTATTCTATGTTACTGTTGCCCCTAACCACGATTGAACCTACAGTCTAGACATATTCTGTCACTTAGAACTGTCTTAACCTAACTACTTTATCCACTAGTCTATGTGTCCAATTGGAGAAATAATTTTTTTAGTGCTAGTTCTCTTTAAAAAAATCTTTTCGGTTACGTTACAGAAAAAAAAACAGAAGGAAGTGACTGAAACTTATTCTTATCCGAATAGAATTTTATAGAATTGTTTTCGTAAATTCTCGAAATGAAATTTTCTTTATCTGAATTTTTGCGATGAGGCTTGATAATTAGTATTATTTGGATTATTTAGACTATTGTCCTCATCTTTATTGTTATCTGTACAACGTTTCGATCGATTTGCCCTCTGGCCTTCTACAGGTATTTCTTGTTAGACTCGGAAGCCTTCTCAAACTCGGGAATCTTCTTTTCAGACTCTGGAACCTTCTTGTCATAATCGGGAGCCATTGAAATTTTCTTTGTCGTGCTTTTCTGGATGAGCACCATTTCCATATTAATATTTACCTGCATAATCGCCTTGGCTCAATTTAAAAACCTTAAGATTTCATTATTTGTGTATATGCCAATGGGACGATCTGACACTTCCGGTATCATATCGGGGTTGCTATATGAGACGATTTGATGTCCAAGAACCCGAAATCGGCAATAATTACAGTGCATCTTTGAATACCACCCTTGATGCATCGAGAAGATATATGTTTCGAATTTTAAGGGCCACCCTGTAGAAAATAAACTCGAATAATTTACCCTGACCTTCTGAATCGGAACCTTAGACCTTCCGACTTGTTTACTACTGCTGAGCTATACGGTTCTGTGGGAGCTAGAATCCGGGCTTGTTAATTGTTCTAGCAGATGATAAATGATTATTTTGCCTTGCTAGTTCGTTATTAGAAACCAGGATGCTGTTCTCTTCCTTCAGCCAAGGAAACAGAAGAGCATTGTAATACGTTGGATTGTCTATTGTTTTCCAACAATTTGATGAGGATTTGTTTGTGCATGTTTATCGAGAGTTATCTTCGGATGCATTTTCTCTTGGGTTATTCTTCGTTTATTTCTTTAGCTAGAAAATGGAAAATGCCACTGGATAAGATATTATATGGGAAGCTAATTTAGTTTTCTATCGAAAGCGTGTTCCTTTCTGTGGATCATGCACTCTATCTGATTTTTCATTCAGTAGGGAAAAAGGCATTAGTTTTTGTTGACGTTTTATTGTTTAAAGTAAGCTTATTTTTTCTTTAAAGCAATTACACACACACACACACACACACACACATACACACACACATATATTATATATATATATATATATATATATATATATATATATATATATATATATGTATGTATGTATATGGGGGTGTAAGGTAGTCCATATGACTGGTAAGTAAGGGATGATTCTATTGGTGATCATCGAAATCTCACTGTACAAACATACCGTATGCTCCTGTAGATGCAAGCATATATACTCATACAAGGATTTTTATAAATCCCTAAAATGAGCTCAATGTATAATAATCAATAAATTAAATTATAAATACAGAGCAATATTCAACTTTCAAAGAAAGAAAAACTTAAAAAGCAGTAATCTCGTAATAATTTTTATTTCGACCGGAAACTCAGAAACCAGAAGCTATATATATATATATATATATATATATATATATATATATATATATATATATATATATCGACCTATTATGTCTCATCAACAAGGTTATAGACATGGTAGACAGCTCCGTGTGTGACTCGAAACCTCGACTGTCTAGCTGACAGGTGAAGTCTCTAACTGTTACACTAGCTTGCCATTTCCACATTCTTCGTTTGTTTTGAAACTTATTTATATTCCACTTTTTATTGACTTGCTACACGACAGTATGAGGTTAAGTAAACAAACATATATATATATATATATATATATATATATATATATATATATAGAGAGAGAGAGAGAGAGAGAGAGAGAGAGAGAGAGAGAGAGAGTATCTTGCCAAGGTTTTGAAACTCGGGGATATTTTACGACATTTTTGAGTTCCATTTTTTTTTGGGGGGGGCTGAGTTTTTTTACTTTAATCAAATTTAAAGTTTCGTTTTTTTCTTTAATTAGATTTAAAATTGAAATTAAAATCATTAGAATTCTATTTTCTTTAATTGAATTTAAATACATTTTTTCCTATTTTATTTTATGAAGAGATCCATATTACTTCATGAAATTAAGATCTGTTGATTGTTTAAGTAATTTTAACGGTATGTCAACCCGTCTAGGGTTATTCTATGGATTTGGGAGTTCATATTTATATTTTTTGTGTAGTTGTTCAGAGAGTTTTTTGTACACGGTCCAATCGAAGACGAACCCTTTTTAAACAGATCTATTTGGCCCATAGATGAGATCCGAAAAGGTTCTACCACTCCGGGTCAGAGTGAACGTTGAAGTAATGGCTCTGCTAGGGATGCATTCGGTGTATTTTAAGCTCCACCGAAAGGGCTTATAAAATTAAGAGTGAAGCAGCTTCGATTTACAATCTTGTAGACTAACCTCTGATAATACATTCACAATTAAATTCAAAAGTGGGTGTTAGTGGTCAGGACGGGAGATTTATTGCAAACCGCTCAATGTGGGATTTTTTTAAAAGTATTGCACCTGAATTTTTAACTCTTTGCCTACTTTAAACTGCTCACAGCGGCTCTCCCACCACTGCGATCCCACTGTAAGTCACTGGTTGCGGATATTGTGGATATTAAAGGATCGGACAGGCGTAAAGTCAGTCGGGGTTCGCTTCTGATCGGAGTTGGTTGTTGTGTCTAGCCACACTGAAGAGGTGTGAAACGCCGAAACACGTGTCTGTGGATGACTTATATATATATATATATATATATATATATATATATATATATATATATATATTCGTTTACCTGACGAATGCGTGAGCAGGAAACCATTGGTTGTAAATATTGTTCCGATGTAAATAAATAAAAGCTAAACATTTTATTCGTTCATTCATTCATATATATATATATAATCATTCTCATATATATATATAATCATTCCATCTTGCTCATACTCATATAATATATATATATATATTATATATATATATATATATATATATATATATATATATATATATATAGCTTTGTTTGGTATCTGGATACTACGCGGGAGAACTTCCAGTGGCAGTGACCGATAAAGATGGTTGGAGAGAGAGAGAGAGAGAGAGTGAGAGAGAGAGAGAGAGAGATGGATATCCGTGCTTCCAGCGTGACTTGATGATGATAATTTGTTCCTTTCTAACATTGCATTACAGAGTCTGTACGAGAATGATTCACTGCTGAAGCATTGTACCGGTAAATTAGTAGTATTAGTTCTACAGGTTAACCCCAAGGTTGAATTTAAATATTATTCGTATCTTGTGTTTGGTTCTTTGTAAAGACAAGATAATGTTAACGTCATTTACTTGTTATACTGTTTTATTTAGAGGAAAGCTTAAAATTGCCTTTTTTTCCCTCTTCACTTAATTCGATGCATCATAGGGATGTTAGTAAATGTTTCTTGTCTGCCTTCTTATATATTTGATATATAAATGTCAATAATTATGCTTTATCTAATGTTCTTAGCTCGTTGGTAAATATTTTTTTTTAATTGAAGATTAATGAATAAATAAATAAATCCTATTAGCTTTACTTTTTGAATTTTAAGCCATTGTAAATAAAAGAGAACATAAAATTTTTCTGAATAATTCTAATTTTTTTCTTCTTCTTTATTCATATTAGATTGTATATTTTAGATTTAATTCGAAATTCAGATTATTTGCTGGAGTTTTAAGAATAATTACAAGCAAAAGAAATGAAAAATAAAGACAGAAGTTTCCTTAAGAAATGGTCCCAAGAAATTATTCAGCCAAGTTTATTTATTTATTTATTCGTTATCATTATTATTATCATTATTATCATTATTATTATTATTATTATTATTTAGTAGTAGTAGTAGTAGTAGTAGTAGTAGTAGTAGTAATCTTATCATCATTATTATTATTATTGAAAGGGGAAAAATGTAACCCACAAGGAAATTTAAAATCTAAAATTTTAATTTATAATAAGCAGTGCTCGATGTCAGTGACAGAGCATATATATATATATATATATTTATATATTTATATTATTATATATGGAGAATATGTGCTTAATTGAAGTCGTACCTAATTTGAAAGTTAATTAATTAATATTAATTAATTAAATTAGGCGGATATACTATTCAATTGTAAGGCTAAAAAAATCGAGAAAAATCAATCTCTGTATGTACATTTCGGCCTATTAGGCCTCATCAGCAGAGCTATAGATAGGAAGACCGCTTGCGCGTGATTCGAACCCTGACTGTCAAGTTTGACAGGCGAGGACCGTAACCCTACACCAACTGGACCTTCTTAGATTTTTCGTTTTGTTTAGAAGTAGGTTTATATCCTCTTATAGTGACTTTTTCTACACGACAGTTGAGAGGTAAATACACAAACAATGTGTTTTGATATGGCTTTTTTAACCGTTTTTGGTATGTGCTTAATTGAAGTCGTACCTAATTTTGAAAGTTAATTAATTAATAATTAATTAATAAGGCGGGAATACCTATTCAAATGTAAGGCTAAACAAATCGAGAAAAATCAATCTCTGTATGTACATATAAGGATAGGCTGAATTATTTAACCTTGGTCTGGTAGAATGTATATATATACTACTACTAATAATAATAATAACGCTGAGCGAATCAATTTTTGTCTCCTAAAGGTTTTTTCCTGTTTAGTTTAATGACAAAATATTCATACTAAAATATTCCTTACTTTTAGTATTGAGATATGTTTGGAAAAAAATCTATTTTACTTGGTTCTAATTAGTTGTAATTTACAATAAAGTAAAAAAATGACACGTCTCTTACCTTACATTCTGCCTATCACTTTCCTCCTCTCTATATGTATCTTAATTATCTCCTCGTTATATATGTTACTTTCTCAGTGAGTGTAGCGAGACAAATAGGAGAGTCTGTATTTAAACTTGTTAAAATATGTATGTTAAATTTCATGAACCAACGCGCAGCTTAAATTAGGTCAAACGTTCTCTTTCTTAGGAATCTTACAAAATGATTTTGTTGGGGAGGGGGTAATTGTCCGGCCGTTTTGTTTTTTTGTATTTTTTAAATTTAATTCACTTTGCAAACTCAGTTTTCCCTAATCTCAATTATATATATATATATATATATATATATATACAACTCCTGTGTCTATGAATAAAACTGAGTTCATGAGCTTCAAAAGGCAAGGAGACATCTCCACACTTGACGGCAAGTCGGTTAGAAAAATTCACATACCTAGTAGTAATATTCTCTCCACAGAAAGCGATGTTAACACTCGAATAGGAAATGCATGATGGGCCACCAACAAATTATCAGTCATATGGAAATCCGATTTCCCGACAACTAAAGAGACGATTCTTCCAGGCTGTGGTTGTGTCGTAACTGCTGTTATAGCTGTACCACCTAGATTCTAACGAAAGCCGCCTTGAACGTAAGCTTGATGGGAGCTGCACGAGAATGCTGCGAGCCGGTCCTGAATAAGTCGTGGAAGCAGCACCCCACAAAAAGTAACTGTATGGCCACCCGCTCCCAATTTCACAAACTATACGAGTAAGACGGGATAGACATGCAGGACACTGCCTGTAAAAGCAAGGACGAGCTCATAAGCGACATACTACTGTGGAAGGCAAACCACATGGGCTTCTAATGTGGGCTGGCCCAGCCAGGACCTACATTGACCAACCAAGTTAGGGATGTGGGCTGCTGCGCGGAGGAGCTCCCAGAGTCGATGAATGATAGGGAAGGTTGGCGAGAGATCGTCATGGATATCCGTGCAAATTGCGCGACATGATGATGATGATGATGATGATATATATATATATATATATATATATATATATATATAAAATTTTAAGAAAATGGACTCTCTTCGTCGATTTTCGACGCATGAGTGTTCATCCAGTGAACAACCAACACACGTGATTTGTTATAGTTGGTGAAGGCTTGTGTAGGACCATTCCACACTTTTTGGCACAGTCGATAGTAAAGAACTGCGTGCATCAAGGAATGCCACGAAACCCAATCAACGACTGGCCTCAGGAATTTTGAATTCAGAGTTATCCCTTATATATATATATATATATATATATATATATATATATATATATAGCGGATCTTCTAGTGGCAGTGATCAATAAAATGGCTGGAGAGAGAGAGATCTGAATATTCGTGCTTTTCCAGCGGACTTTAGGATAATTTGTTTCTTTCTAACATTGCATTACACAGTTTTACCATTGTTGTTGTGGTGTGTGGTTGACGTAACGATTGATGTCTTAGGAAAATGAACTCGACGAGCCTAAACCACAATATACGGATAAATACAGAGCAATATTTAACTTTCAAAGAAAGAAAAACTCAAAAAACAGTTATCCCGTTTATAATCTTTATTTCGACCGGAAACTCAGAAACCAGAATATATATATATATATATATATATATATATATATATATATATATATATATATATATATATATGTTAAAAGAAAGGAAATGAATCGACAGTATGAGTATGAAAAGGTGGAATGAAAACATCACACAATGCTGTTAAAGAGATTGTGTGATGTTTTCATTCCACCTTTTCATACTCATACTGTCGCGATTCATTTCCTTTCTTTTAACACACACACACACACACACACACACACACATATATATATATATATATATATATATATATATATAATATATATATATATAATATATATAGGGAGAGAGAGAGTATCTTGCCAAGGTTTTGAAACTCGGGGATATTTTACGGCATTTTTGAGACCCATTTTTTAGGGGGCTGGGTTTTTTACTTTAATTAAATTTAAAGTTTCGTTTTTTCTTTAATTAGATTTAAAATTGAAATTAAAATTATTAGAATTCTATTTTCTTTAATTGAATTTAAATACATTTTTTCCTATTTTATTTTATGAAGAGATCCATATTACTTCATGAAATTAAGATCTGTTGATTGTTTAAGTAATTTTAACGGTATGTCAACCCGTCTAGGGTTATTCTATGGATTTGGGAGTTCATATTTATATTTTTTGTGTAGTTGTTCAGAGAGTTTTTTGTACACGGTCCAATCGAAGACGAACCCTTTTTAAAACAATCTATTTGGCCCATAGATGAGATCCGAAAAGGTTCTAACACTCCGGGTCAGAGTGAACGTTGAAGTAATGGCTCTGCTAGGGATGCATTCGGTGTATTTTAAGCTCCACCGAAAGGGCTTATAAAATTAAGAGTGAAGCAGCTTCGATTTACAATCTTGTAGACTAACCTCTGATAATACATTCACAATTAAATTCAAAAGTGGGTGTTAGTGGTCAGGACGGGAGATTTATTGCAAACCGCTCAATGTGGATTTTTTTTAAGTATTGCACCTGAATTTTTAACTCTTTGCCTACTTTAAACCGCTCACAACAGCTCTCCCACCACTGCGATCCTACTGTAAGTCACTGGTTGCGGATATTGTT
>CM042150.1:82870630-82900630 GCA_023376005.1 Doryteuthis pealeii
TTGTAATATACGTCCTTCTGGTCAATTGTAATGAACTCACTATCAGTTTTTGTAGGTAGGATTGCGAGTGGTAGAAGAACCACTGTGAGCGGTTTAAAGTAGGCAAAGAGTTAAGCAATTATATGGTTTTAAGTAAGTAATGATTTGAATCATTTGTAAAGAATTATAGCTTCAAGTAACAATTAATACTAATAACTTATACACATTCATATGTGTTTAAGTAACTATTCCTATTTGAGGATAATGATATTCATTCGTTTCATATGTTATTAAGTATTACCATCTAATATATTAATAATGGAGATTCGCTTCCAGTTTTTGTCTGTAACAAAAATTACGTCACTGCTTACGTCACATTACCCAAAATTGTCATAACATAGAATAAATACACGCAAAATTTGAACATGCAGTATCAGACAGTCCTCATTGTTTTTTAAAACAAGTTTAGTTAAATACATGACTGGTATTATATATCTATATATAGTTTGTTTTATTTTAATACATACTTAAAGTTTACATTTCAAATTGTTTTATTTTTTAATCCTTTTAATGAATTTGATGATTTTACTTACTTAGGGTACAAACTCGCTGGCATTGAATTTTTTAATCCCACCCCTCAGGCAATATGTTTCAAAAATCTATTTTTACATCGCCCGGGGCGGGGGTATTTTGTACTAGTACAAATAATCTGCCTACATTTATATGATTTCCAATATTTCTGTCTATTACTAACTATTTTCAATCGAAATGTTGCCTTCCAGGTTCTAACGTTAATTGATGTCAAAACTGGATACATAATTCGAAGTGCCGACATTATCATTCCAAGAAATACGCGTGTGTGTGTGTGTGAGAGAGAGAGAGAGAGAGAGAGAGAGAGAGAGAGAGAGAGAGAGATAGTTTGATTGGCTGTTTATAATGTAAGGTTAAGTGATGTCTATCAATCTTACATCATATGCCGACGAAATAAATTTTGTCGCAGAAATGGAATCCTAACAGGTACCCCCACTCTGGGTCATAATAACCTGAAAGAAATGATATCAAAAATGTGCTCCACACTTGCCAGGGGTTCAGAACGGAAACCTCACCACCTGAAGCAGTTTAGTATCATACCCAGGAGGAGTCTTGCCTCTCTGTAGGTGATACTGTCGGCCTATTCTATGCTCCACAGGAAACGTACCAATCAAAATTTATATTATTAGGTTTTATATATGCCAAGCCAACCAGCATTAAAACTCTGTAACTAAAAATACGAATATGAAGTAGTCCAAAAATAAGCACTACACTTTAATATAACTATGTAATTTTAATTAGTAACGCAATTTTTTTAATTTAAAAAAATGGTAGGGGTATGATCTTTATGGACTATACTACACGTGGTTAAACCACCTTGTCGTCTGGGGCGTTAGAATGCACCGACTGTACCTCTGCAAAGGAGTAAGACTCCCCCAATGGGGCCACCTGTTGGTCGTGGGTGGCGACCCGTGATGCTTAATGATAGAAACCAGGTGGCTGAGCAGTTTCTTGGGCTAAACGGACGGTCGGAGAGGCCCCTCCGATCAATCGGCTGGCCACGTCAAGCTCTAGCACCTATACGATTGCCCCAACCCTATTGCCCTTATGGAAACCCCCAATCCTTCTTATCATATGGGTGCTAGAAAGCGGTGACTGAGGGTCTACATGTCCTGGGAATGACGTTAAACTCTATCTGATGGTGAGGTTCCAGTTCTGGAGGTTTGGGGAATGTGGAGCACCCCTTCATCACCATTGCTCCCTGGTCCACTCTGACCCGGAGTGGTAGTACCTGTTAGGGTCCCATCTATGGGTTGAATAGAAAAACATGAGTTTATAAACAAAATTGTATTATGCATTAAGAATGAATTTATTTCACAACTTTGTCGGCATTAAATGACCCTCCGAGGTTGATATGCCGTAAAACAAACCAAACCAAACCAAACGTAGTTAAACAAGCATATCTTCTTATTATAATGGAGATTGTGTGTTTGTCTGTCTGTAACAAAAACTATATCACTACTCAATTCACAATTCCCTTAGTAATTTACGTCACATTCTCCATAATTTTGTTTTTATTTAAACATCAATTATTAATAAAATTGTTTTATATCATTAATGCTGTTGACCATACTAATAAGATGCAATTGTATTTATATATGCAACAAAATTACTGTTTACACTGTAAACAGGAAGGCTAATTTGCATATTGATATTAAACATTTGATTTTAATAAATATCTGTTTAGTATTATTGATTTCTAATTGTTTGGTCTTATCTTAATGAATATGAGCAAAAATCCTGGAGATAAATCTTAAAAGAAATCCATTGACAAGAAGAAATAACTGTAATTGTATTATTTTCTTCCTATTTTAACTAAATAGTTGAATTAGGAAAATTGAGCAATGAAAGACAGGAGTGATGGAAGAGTAAATTTCAGTTGATATATTTTTCGATTATAACCCCTCTCTGTTTCAAATCTTTTTATCTGCATTCTTATTTAGTTTCATTAGCCTTTCTAATCTAATCTAATATTTTATTACTTTAAAACTTAAATACTTGCACCGGGGCGGGGGGCGTATATTTCCCAGTATTTTTAATTTCCGAACGAGGATTAATCTTATTATAATGGAGATTATGTGTATGTCTGTCTGTAACTGAAACTACGTCACCACCGTCACACTTCCCTTAGTTATTTACGTTGTATTCTCAATAGTTATTAAATAATCACTATTTAATCCTAATTAGCATCTTATTTATTAACAATGTCTCTATTAAGGTCTAGCTGAGGGTGAATAGATTTGCTAGTGCTGATATATTGATATATTATTAAAGATTTTACTATAGAAATTTATAGATAATTTGGCAGGGACATACGTTTTATGAGCTATACTGCACGTAGCTTCAAGAAAGCTTATAATGATATATACATTCATTGCTACAGATTTTACAAGAAATAATTTGGTAGGGACATAGGTCTATATCCTACCCGTTCACCACAGGCAGGATATGACACAAGGTCGCAAGTATAGAGCCTCAAGCGAGAATCGAATTCGGTATTCAGTAATAATAGATCTGCTAGAATAAACTTTGTGGGTGCGTACTTTTATGTGAAATACTGCAGGTAGTAACAAAAAAGCTTACGATGATATTATGGACTCTCTCGTCGATTTCGACGCATTAGGGTTCATACAATGAACAACCCACACAGTGATTTGTTTATAGTGGTGAAGTCTTGTGTTGGACCATCCGCACATTTTGGCACAGTCGATAGGAAAGAATTTGTGCACAAGGAATGTCACAAACCCAATCAACGACTGGCCTCAGGAGTTTTGAATTCAGAGTTTTCCCTCTCCTAGACTGGTTACCTACCCAAGGTTAAAGAGCCCAGTCTGTCCTACTATTTTACTCATAGCTGGAGGGAGAATATATGGATTCATACCTTTCCCAAGGGCATTAGCGCTATGTGAAATGCAAACAGCCTTGTCTAGGATTTGAACTCGGGTCGACAAGTCCATTTTCCACGACTCTAACCATTATGCCACGCGCTTCCATATGATGATATATAGATTTAGATTTTACTAAGAAACTAATTCAAAAATTTGTTATAGTATATGTTCTATGGACTACACTGAATGTAGTTATGCTGAATCGCGAGGTGGAAGATACACAGATGAATGGTGTGCTTAACATATTTATTAAACACCAGCATCTGGTGCTGAACAGATACATACAACCACAGAACAAATAAGCACAAACAATTAACGAGACAAACTCACACTAAAAGAGAAGGGTCAGTCCGGATATTGACGGTGTAAATGAAAAACATGTCCTTTCTTAATCAAGATCAAAAGGGGTGCCTAAAGGTAATATGGTCCGATGATTTTTAAGGGGCGTACATTTTATGGGCCTTTAGGCACCCCTTTTTTATCTTGATTAAGAAAGGACAAGTTTTTCATTTACACCGTCAATATCCTATTGTTTTAACAGACGATTTTTAGATTTTTTAAATTATAAAACTAACCCCTAACCCTAACCCCTAACGCGGGTTAAAATCACGAGCGTCGATCCCAGGGGGCCATCCCCCCAGGCAACACCTGCCCCACTTTGGGGACAGGGCTGGGTTTATTGCCCAGCGCCTGAGGCGCCCCCTTGTTCTCTCCCACCCATTAGCTTCGGCTTGTGGGTGGGCCCACGTTAAAACGGAGCCTTGTGCCCAGTCGATACAGGTGGGGTATGAGACAAATAAACCCTAACCCCTAACGCTAACCCTAATCCTAACCCCAAATAAACAAAAAGCGTAGTTACAAACCAGCTTATGATGACATAATGAATTAATTTCTATAGATTTTATAATAGAATTTCCTTAAAAATCAGAAAAAATCCTGCGATGAAAAAACATTGTGGAAACTAGTCCGTAGAATTTAATATATACTATCAACAGCTCATCTCAGAAATTAGGATGAAATAAAATTAAAGCCAAGTTTTCTTATCCTGTTTTTAGGCCCGATCACTGCTTGGTATCCCATAAACCTCCATTCCCCTTTAGTTAGCCTTCTACCAGACTACTCTAAACTTAATGCATATTTCTCATCGCTTTCTTTCTTTCTTTCTTTCTTTCTTTCTGTTTCTTTCTTTCTTCCTTCATTTCTTCCTTTCCTTATTTCTTCCTTGCTTTCTTTGTTTCTTTCTTGTTTACTTTCTTGCTTGTGTGCCATTCTCTCTTCTTCCTTTTTTCTTTCTTACATGTCTTTTCCAGTCAGTTTCCTTCTTTCTTTTTCGTTTTTTTTCTTTTTGATTGCTTGTTATTTCTCATCCTTTTCGTTCTTTCTTTCTTTCTTTCTTTCTTTCTTTCTTCATTCCTTTCTTCTTCCACCCTTCCTTCCTTTCTTCTTCCCCCTACCTACCTTTCTTCTTCATTTCTCTCTTTTCTTTCTTTCTTTTTTCTTTCTGTTTCTTTCTTTCTTCCTTCCTTCCTTTCTTTTTTTCTGTTTCTTTCTTTCTTCATTCCTTCCTTCCTTTCCTCCTTTCTTTCTTTCTTTCTTTCTTTCTTTCTTTCTTTCTTGTTTGTTTACGTTCTTGCTTTTGTGCCATTCTCTCTTCTTCCTTTTTTTCTTTCTTACACGTCTTTTCCAGTTGATTTTCTAAGTTGATTAATTATAGAAACATAAAGACTCGTTGACCAACGGGACCGTAACGCGTAAATTTCTGTACATAAAGACAGTCACGTTTATTTAGAAATCGCACAGACCGTTTGTCTCTTTGTGTGCGACTATTCAGCTCAAGGCGTACGGCGTACGTGTTGGAAATACATCTCAAACTGTGTAGCAGCTACGTACAAAACGCCATTGTATAAAAGTAACAAGGCGGTACGTTTTCATTGTTAACTCATATCTCGAGATAACATTCTTGTGAAATTATCTTCTTTCACTGTCAAGTTCATATACAGAGCTTTTTGTTCAGCCACGTCAAACTATATATATATATATATATATATATATATATATATATATATATATATATATATATATAACCCAGTAACCCGTTGGGTCACGCTTTACGTATTAACAAATAAATAAGGAAAGAATGCAGACCACTATAATTATCATTTAGTATATAACCCCTCAAGTACTTCAGACCCAAAAATAAATATACAATGACGTATGTTATAAAGATTGTGGATATATATATATATATATATATATATATATATATATGAAGTGAACAAACAATCTGTTTGAGATGGCGATAGCCGACAATTGGGGGGGATTATGTGCTTAATTAAAGTCATACCTAATTTGAGAATTAATTAGTTATAATTAAATGAATTAGGCGTGCATATCGGTTTAAATGTAAGGCGTAAATAAATCGAGAAAAAGTCAATCTCTGTATGTACATTTCAGCCTATTAGGCCTCATCAGCACTGTCCTGTCTATAACTCTGCTGATGAAGCCTAATAGGCTGAAATGTACATACAGAGATTGACTTTTTGTCGGTTTGTTTACGCCTTACATTTAAACCGATATGCACGCCTAATTCATTTAACTATAACTAATCAATTCTCAAATTAGGTATGACTTTAATTAAGCACATATATAATATATAATATATATATATATATATATATATATAATTTGCTATAGAAATTATATATATATATATATATATATATATATATGCGTTAATGTATGAGTAGTGGCTTACCGGTGGGTACGAGTACGATCGTTGGAAGCGCACAGTATCCAGGGGTTAAGACCGAGAAAAAAACAAATACAAAGTGCTCAATACAATGTAGACCAAAATTTATTTATAAAATGGATAAAAGTAACCTACTCGAGCTTCATCGTTTGAATCGTCAGGGTTACATCCGCTGAATTAATCGAGTTTTCGATTAATGTCAGTTGGTACCATGTATGACCGTTGAAACGGGTCTTCATACATGTACCAACTGACATTAATCGAAAACTCGATTAATTCAGCGGATGTAACCCTAACGATTCAGACGATGAAACTCGAGTAGGTTTCTTTTATCCATTTTATATATATATATATATATATATATATATATATATATATAGTTTTTCTATAGAAACTACACAAGGTGGCTACGTTCTGTTTTGAACAAATCTTGGAAAGAAGCATCCTACAAAAAAGCAGTTGTAGAGCCACTTACCTTTTATCACGAAAACGAACGAGACCTGCTGGACACTGCTGGAGAAGTAAGTACAAACTTATAAGTGACATTCTTCTGTAGACACATGCATGTGGACACACCATTTTTGGCCGACTAGCACAAACCTACATACAACAAATATGTGCAGATACTGGATGGTGCACTGAGAATCTTCCCGGAGTGATGACCGATAAAGACGGATTGCATGTCATGGAAATCCATTCTGTCAGCACGACTTGAAGATAATTTTGATGACCATAATTATATTTATGAATAAAGAATGCTCAATATCAGTGACATACCATATATATATATATATATATATATATATATATATATATATATATAAGAGAGTTTCATAATTTGCTTGAAGCATTGTGTATGTATTGGTTAGGAGCTTGATTTAGAAGGCTATCACAATGCAGCTTGGAATAAATAAAAAATAATAATACGGTAACAATGGTGTTGTGTGTTGACTTGTATTTTTATTATTTCTTGAATTTTCGAGTTAATACCTCTTTATCAAAAGAATTGAACTGAAGCAGTCCAGCTATGGCATTTCTTCCCAAATGAATTTTTTTTTCATATTATTATTTTTTATTTATTCCAAACTGCATTGTGATAGCCTTATAAATCAACCTCCTAACCAATATATATATATATATATATATATATATATATGTGTGTGTGTGTGTGTGTGTGTGTGTGTGTGTATATATATAATATTTCGGTAATTAGAGTAATGTAATTTTAGGTGTTGTGAAATGGAGCTACATTGGGAAATGAAAATACATACATTGGATTCACCTCAACCACATTGTCACGTCGCCTAACCCTCCATTTAATAGATAATAGCTCCATTTCACAACACCTAAAATTACATTCATGCCCACTCTAATTACCGAAATATTCTAACGGAAAATAGACATATTCTGCACAAAGAAAAAAAATAAACAAAAACTCCAAATACTAGAAGCTCTATACATAAAACCATACAAACCATCCTTAAACAAAATTAATTTCCAATGCAGTACACACATTTTAAAATGCCTATAACATCTTTCTCATCAATATATATATATATATATATATATATATATATATATATATATATATATGAGGTAAACACATGTGTTTATTTTTATATGGCTTTAAGCCGACAATTTTTGGAGGATATGTGCTTAATTGAAGTCATACCTAATTTTGAAAATTAATTAGTTAATAATTAATGAATTTAGGCGGGCATATATGTTCAAATGTAAGGCTAAACAAATCGAGAAAATGTCAATCCCTGAATGTACATTTCGACCTATTGCTGATGAGACCTAATAGGTCGAAATGTACATTCAGGGATTGACATTTTCTCGATTTTTTAGCCTGACATTTGAACATATATGCCCGCCTAAATTCATTAATTATTAACCAATTAATTTTCAAAATTAGGTATGACTTCAATTAAGCACATATCCTCCAATGTATATATATATATATATATATATATATATATATATATATATATATATATATATTATAATTTTTTAAATAATTATTTACCCCCCCCCCCATTCGCTTCTTCAGCTGTTACTGATAGCTACATGCGTTTTTGTTGGAGTTTTTTTCTTACCAAAAGCACAATCATCATACTAGCGGTTGGCGATGTATATTTTCATGCAGCTGAGTATGGGAATCTGAGGTAAATAATTATATTACTTTTTTATACTGCTCTGCTTGCCGGCATTCGTGCATTTTATTTTTTATTGAAATGATTGTTTTTTGTTTAATATTTGTTTTTTGTTCATGTTTTTTTATATATACATTTTAACGACTGTATACTTTCTGCATGTACCTCGTATATCAATAAAGTTTTTTGTCAGTAATGTTGAAAACATTTGCTCCAAACTAATTTATATATGTGTCCATGTCTATCAGTAGGTCTGTTTGTGGGTGAGTATATGAGTAGGTGTGGGTGTGGGTGTAAGAAACCATTCAAAAGTTTTAAGCGAGGTGTGTAATAGATTAGAAAAGCAAACACAGAACCCCATATGCTTCGCATATTTTGAAAAATAAATATTTGTTGTGTAAACAGGCCTTGAAAGAAAGGGAGAATGCGAGAGAGAGCGAGAGAAAGAAAAAAAGAAAGAAAGAGTGTGTGAGAGATATAGAGAGGGAGAGAGAAAGAGAGAGAGGGTGTGTGTGTGTCTCTGTATGTATAAACATATAAACAGACAGATAAAAAATGACAGAGATGCTCATGTATATCCTGGTAAACATTTATATTTATTAATGCAAAATAAATTACATTAAATGCCGCAAAAGGCCTAAAATGGGATGGGGAATGCTGGTATTCTTTATTCTAATTATTAACTTGACTATTTCCATTCGTGACCAAATTCATAGTACAATAATCAATTTACTATAAAACTAATTCACACTATAATTACCAAAACTTACCAGTCTCCCTATGAAAAACCTAAACATCATTCCATATTTACATAGTCGCGAGTTAGGGGGATTGATTTGATTTTTATATACAATTTAAAACAAAAAAAGTAAAAACAACGCGAGAAAAAATATAGGATAAAAATTAAATCATTATTACTATGGTCCCCCTTGCTGTATATCCTTAGATAGATAGATAGATAGAGAGAGAGAGAGAGAGAGAGAGTGTTGTGGACTACCCTAGAATACCTTGCGTAGAGACTGAATGCACTGGTCCAGGACTATTTATACACGGCTGTCTGAGAAGATCGGGGTGATTACTGAGACTGCTTCAGAGCGCTTCGGCCTCTGGAGTGGTGAAGTAATGAAATTAACAGCGTCGATCCCAGGGGGCAATCCCCAGGCAATACCTGCCCCCCTTGGGGGCGGGGCTGGGTTTATTGCCCAGCGCCTGAGGCGCCCCTTAAGGGGTATCCACGCAATTTTTGTTCTTTCCCACCCATGAGCTTCGGCTTCTGGGTGGGCCCACATTAAAACGAGGCCTTGTGCCCAGCCCATACAAGTGAGGTATGAGGTAAATATCCTGAGACTCCAAGGGTTACGGAACCATTACGCGAACCGTCTACTTCGAGATTTTAGCACTCTGTTGCGAGTTACTATATGTCTGGTGCACATATAGTTAAAATGTACTAGTATACTGAATACTGTATGATTCAGTATACAACAAATAGATAGATAGATAGATAGATAGATAGATAGAATCTCTGATTAAACTTATATTCTTGGCTAATAATCTTAAATGCCTCAAGTTCTCTTCGAATCGTTCAGATATTTGTTTATTTGTCTTTGAATCTATTGTCTCTTCTTCGCCAATTTTGGCAACCAAAGTGAAGTTTCCTTTGTCCAAAATTTTACTCGCCCTTTATGCTATTACAAATTTAGTTGAAACAAGGAGTCTGCCAAAGCAATTGAATAAGTGAGCCAAATTTCGATTCCTTTACTTTGACAACAATGCATCTGTTGGTAGCAGAGTCAGTAAACGACAAAGAACTCAAAAGTTATCTGAGTTCCTCTTCTTTAGTACAAGTTTGCTGATCGACAATACCACAGACTAAAAATGAGTTAAATCTACTCCTAAAACTAAAATAAGTAAATCTACTCTTAAAACTAAAATGAGTTAAATCTACTCCTAAAACTAAAATAAGTAAATCTACTCTTAAACTAAAATGAGTTAAATCTACTCTAAAACTAAAATAAGTAAATCTACTCTTAAAACTAAAATGAGTTAAATCTACTAAAACTAAATAAGTAAATCTACTCTTAAAACTAAAATGAGTTAAATCTACTCCTAAAACTAAAATAAGTAAATCTACTCTTAAAACTAAAAATGAGTTAAATCTACTCCTAAAACTAAAATAAGTTTAATCTACTCTTAAAACTAAAATAAAATTAATCTACTCTTAAAACTAATATGAGTTAACTCTACTCTTAAAACTAAAAATGAGTTAAATCTACTCTTCCCGCCTGTCGGCTGGGGCGTTAGAATGCCCCGACTGCACCTTTGCAGAGGGTAAGACTGTCCCAATGGGGCCACCTGTTAGCCGTGGGTGGCGACCCGTGATGCTTAAGGATAGAACCCAGGTGGATGAGCAGTTCATGACTTGCAATACTCCACTTTGGCCCTATCTTGGGCTAGACGGGCGGTCGGAGTGGCCCCCTCCGATCAATCGGCTGGTCACGTCAAGCCCTAGCATATATATGATTTTCCCAACCCTATTGCCCTTATGACAAGCCCCAACCCCTTTTTATCATATGGGTGCTAGAAGGCGGTGATTGAGGTTCTACATGTCCTGGGAATGATGTTAAACTCTATCTGATGGTGAGGTTCCAGTTTTGGAGGTTTGGGGAATGTGGAGCACCCCTTCATCACCATTGCTCCCTGGTCCACTCTGGTCTGGAGTGTTAGTACCTGTTAGGGTTCCATCTATGGGTTAAATAGAAAAACATGAGTTGTTAAACAAAATTGTATTATCCATTAAGAATTGATTTATTTCAAAACTTTATCTGCATTAAATAACCCACTGAGGTTGATATGCCGTAAAACAAAACAAAACAAAACAAAATCTACTCTTCAAACGTCACGGGGTAAGCTTCTGTATTAAACAAAAAGAAAGGTTGTTAAGTTTCTGACCGCCATTCTTGGCCAGTTGAAAAGGACTTAAAGTAAGTAAGTCCTGAGCTATGTAATCCTTTGGTAAGGGAATAAGTCCTGAGTTATGGAATCCTACATCGTGTCAATGGTCCAGTGATATAATCCTATGTTACGTCGTCCACGAAGGTTCAAAGCATTGTGCGTAGGTATGACCAGAACAGCCGGTATAAATAACAATATCAGCAGCAGAGTACTGCCAGTGATTGGCCAAGAATATGGTCACATGATTATCGCCGAGTCTATAAATAAGAGTAGGCATCTAGCACACACCTTATATTCAGAAAACGCCAACAAAGGTTGCTTTCCCAATCTGAGTAGCTCTCTACCAGGATAATGATTTCTCCGGTTATAAAATCCTACAAAATATTTGTAACCTTTTTCTTCTCTGTTGAGGCCTGGTTAGGGGACATAATAAAGACAGGAGAGAGGAAATGAGTTAAACAAATAAATTAACAAAGGACAGTAGTACAAACATATACAAATGAGAAGGTTACTCGCGAGGCGGTCTTATCAACTGTCCGCTGAAATATTGACTCTCGCTTAAGTGCAGAACCTGCTGCTATTTATACTTGGAAGAGTTCATGCATGTGTGGTAAATAACCATAACATTCTCGGGCTGAACTTGCACAACGGTCGGAAAACCACAAAAACATCTCACAACTATACAGATGATAATTCCGAAAGTACTTCTGATATAACCTTTCATGGAATCCTTATCCAAATCCACCCAGACATTAAAAAAAAGCTGGTCAGACAATTGGAAAAGTTCGAAAAGAAACTCGTTAGACATGAAATATCTGTTGTGTTCAATCATATATACATATATGTATGTGAAGAAAAGGAAGTGAATCCGACGGTATGTAGTATATTAAGAAAAATTGAAAAAAACACAGGTTTAAATGGGTTAAGTGGTGAGTTTATTGGCCGACGCTGCAGTGTTTCAATCTATTAATTAGATAATCTTCAGGGCATTTGTTGGTATATGGAAGGTGATAAAAAAATTTTTATCACAGAATAACGAGAAAAGCGAGTAATAGTCCTTGTTTATCAACAAATGCCCGGAAGATGATCTAATTAATAGATCAAAACACTGCAGCGTCGGCCAATAAACTTACCACTTAACTCATTTAAACCTGTGTTTTTTCAATTTTTCATAATATATACACACACACATATATATATATGTGTGTGTGTGTGTGTGTGTGTGTGTGTGTGTGTGTGTGCGCGCGCGTGTGTGAAATAAATGTGTTGTCTGTATTAAAAATAAAATGAATTTTATTTAAAAATAAAATGAATTTTATTTTTAATTTTTAAAAATCAGAAGCATTATAGTTTATAATAAGACTCAAAAGAGCCTGATGTAAAATTGTTTAAAAAAGTGTATAATTATATAAAAAGTGTATATTAAAATGTGTATATATATATATATATATATATATACTGATTGTTCTATTGAATATTTTTTCTTTATTGTAATTTGTTCTCACTCACCTCGAGCATTACTATAGGTGCCCAAATATATCAATTATTAACAGATTGATATTCGAAAACATAAGGAAGTTTACATTAACCACTAACCGCAAACTGATCATAGTTGTGCTATTTTTACATGATGCATGATTGTCTAGAAAATACCTCCCCACTTGACGCAATGGAAACATTTTACCATCATTTCAATTGATTTGGTCATGATTATAAAATTTATACCGGGTATTAGGTATTTACCCAACCCGTTCGTCACTGGTAAAATGTGACACACATCTATTACTACTGAATAGCGTGTTCAATTCTCGCTGGATGCCCCATACTTGACACCTTGTGTCACATCCTACCCGTGACGAAAGGGTTGGATAAATACCTACGGTCGCAAGCATGTAGTATCCAGCGATGATTGAACTCGCTATTCAGTAGTAATGGATCTGTGAGATTAACATGCTGACCATTACACTACGATGGGACGATCTCTTAATACCAGTTGCCATACCTGTCTCCCCAACTATTTTACCCATATCTGGATTCCACCTTTCCCGAGGGTATCAGTGCTATGTGAAATGCAAACAGCCGCATCCTGGATTTGAACCCTTGTCACTGTGTCCACAAGTGGGAATCTATTTCCTTTTAACCAGAGAAGGATGTAGGTTGTAATTAGGTTTGGTTCATTTTTTTTTTTTTTTTGCATATCAACCTCAGTGGGTTATTTAATGCCGATAAAGTTTTGAAATAAATCAATTCTTAATGGATAATACAATTTTGTTTATAAACTCTATTTTTTCTATTTAACCCATAGATGGGTTGGTTTATTTAATGGCATATCAAACTTTGTGGGTTACTCAATATCAAAACCATCCTTATAGAAGAATATTAGTGGTATCATTTAACCCATAGTTGGGGGATGATAGTTCATACCTTTCCCCAAGGGTATCACAGTCCAAAATTGAACATAATAGTGTGACTAGAGTTTATTAAAAGAAACGATACGTATGTCTTTCTTTACATCTATCAATAGGAGAGTGGCTGAAAAGCTCTCTGTCCAACCAAGAAGGAATATCCTACTCTTTTCATCGATTTTTCAAAACTTTAATTGTTTTGGCATTATCTGCGTTATTCGGACTATTGTCCCCATCTTCATTGTTATTTGTACAACGTTTCGGCCGATATGCCCTCCAGCTTCTTCAGATATTTCTTGTCGGACTCGGGAACCTTCTCGTACTCGGGAACCTTTTTTTTTTTTTTTTGAACTCGGGAACTTTCTTGTCGTAATCAGGAGCCATCACGGAATTTTGAACCTAACCCTTTATTTAGTCCACGGGGGTATCCTCTTCTCATTCCGCTAACCATAGCTGGGGTAGGAGTTGTGTTAATCATTTTCTATCTAACTGCCTCTACTCAGGGTTGAACTCGGGATCCAGAGATAACTGTCACTTAGAACTGTCTTAACCTAACTACCTTATCCACTAGGCCATGTGTCCAATTGTTGTTTTATTTATTTATTTATTTTTTGAGAGGGTTGAAGATGTAATGGTTGGTTGCTTGGGTTTTACGGTATGTTAACCCTTTTTATGCCGAAGACGTTTTGTTTTATTCATTCTTATTGGATATCCAATTGTTTTTTTTTTCTTTTTTTTTCTTTTTCAAGCACAATTTTAAACACATGTTTGATACTCATTTTTTATGTATTTAACCCATAGATGGGGCTCTAACAAATACTACCACTCCGGGATAAGGTGGCCCTGGGAGTAATGGTGATAAATGGATTCTCCACATTTTCCGGAGCAACAGAATTGGAACTTCACAGCTAGCAGGACTGTTCATGTCAAAGGTCACCCTGACGCAACACCATGAAGCTAAGGGGCCCAGAAGAAAGCAGCGGCAACAAAGCACCGGCACATCGACATCTTCAGGGACAGCCTTCAAATGCGACATCTGTGGTTGAGAATGTTTTTCAAACATCGGACTTCACAGTCACAGGAGGCGCTGTAACTTCAGGGGCACAAAAACTTTATTATAATCTTCCGAGACTGAAATGCCAATACATACAATATACAATAATACTAGAAGTGATTTAACGTCAAACCCAGGACACTAAAACCCTAAGCCACCGTCTGCTAGCACATATATGATAAAAATAGTTGGGGGTTATCATGAGGGAAATAGATTTGGGACAATCATATAGGTGCTAGGACTTGATGTGACCGGCTAATTGATTGGAGGGGTATCTCGACTGCCCGTCTATCCTAAGTAAAGACAAATTGGAGTTGTGCATGGATTGCTCAGTCAACAGGATTCCGTCCTTAAGCATCATGAGGCAACAAATTACTCATTAATGTTTACATGTTTTACTTTTGTCATTTTACATTATTATAATAATGATTAATAATGATTTATGATTTAATAATGATTTATATTATTATAATAATGAATTTTATGATTTAATAATGATTTTATATTATATAATAATGAATTTTATGATTTAATAATGATTTTATATTATTATAATAATGAATTTTATGATTTAATAATGATTTTATATTATTATAATAATGAATTTTATGATTTAATAATGATTTTATATTATTATAATAATGAATTTTATGATTTAATAATGATTTTATATTATTATAATAATGAATTTTATGATTTAATAATGATTTTATAATTATAATAATGAATTTTATGATTTAATAATGATTTATATTATTATAATAATGAATTTTATGATTTGATAATGATTTTATATTATTATAATAATGAATTTTATGATTTAATAATGATTTTATACTATTATAATGGTTTTAATGATTTTACATTATTATGATAATGTTTTATGATTTAATAATTTATTTATTATAATAATGAATTTTATGATTTGATAATGATTTTATATTATTATAATAATGAATTTTATGATTTAATAATGATTTTATACTATTATAATGGTTTTAATGATTTTACAATATTATGATAATGAATTTTATGATTTAATAATGATTTTATATTATCATAATGGTTTTAATGATTTTACATTATAATGATAATGAATTTTATAATGATTTTAAATTATCACCCACGGCCAACGGGTAGCCTAATAGGGAGGGAGTCTTACACCTCTGCAGAGGTGCAGCCTGTGTATTCTACAGCACCAGTCGACAGTATGGTGAAGGTTTAAAGAAACTTGAGAAACAATGTGCCAAGAGTGTTGAAGTTTCGAATAAAGATTTAGAATCGCATGTACTATTTATGGTCTTTTCTTGTACGGGTTGAAAAGGCTTTTAACAGCCCTTGTACATATATAGTGACGCTGAAAATTCTAGCGCTTGGAGTAAAAGTGTGTTTGAGCGTAAAGTACATTTGAAACCGCTATACGTCGACAAGGTGTCGGTTTTTCATAACATTCCTAACGACTAGATAGATAGATAGATAGATAGATAGATAGACTGACAGATAAATGAATGAATGGCTAGAAACGTATTCTTTAAAAATCACGTAATAAACATCTGGTTTCTCTTAAGAAAAATAATGCATTTACTTCTTCCATAGTCAATTATCTGGGCATGTTTCTACATATACACACATGCACACGTATATATATATATATATATATATATATATATATATATATATATATATATGTGTGTGTGTGTGTGTGTGTGTGTGTGTGTGTGTGTGCCTGTGTGTCTGTGCATATGTGTGTAGGTGTGTGGGCATGGGTGTGTGGTGTGGGTGTGAAAAGGAAGACAATACGGAAAATTACATCAACATGTTTCGCTATAAGATTAGGCTTATCAGAAGAAAAAAATTATTTAGCAAAACCAAAGATTACACATGAGAAGAGAGAGAGAGAAGAATGTCGCTTCTTTTCTTTATGTATGTCTTGCATCGGATAAGTTCTGGACCTTCTTACATAGGTTGTTCTTTTTTCATTTTTCTTTTTTCTTTTTTCTTTTGATTTTCTAGTGTGTGAGTGTGTGCGTGCATGTGTGCGTGTTTTTGCTTTTTTTTTTTTTGCTTTTTTGTGTTTTAGTGTCCGATTTTTGTTTTCACAAAATAAAACTTGATTCATAATGAATTGATAATAAAATAATACATTATAGCAAAACATTTTTTATCCCAAGTTTTAATTCCTGGAATTGTTTGGGCGATTTTTCCATATCCTTATTCCATATCCATTCATGTCGTAATTAATTTACAACTTAAGTTTTAATCGATTCCGGGTGTAAAACTTGAAAAGCACCGGACGAAAGGGCCCTTGTTTTATCAATAAACATTTTTTTCCTATTCCTTTCATTCCTCCTTAGCCTTCCATCCATTGACATCGTAGTGATCACTATGATAACCCTCAATATAGTATAAATATATATATATATATATATATATATATATAGGTATATGTAAAAACAAAATTTTTTTGTGATGAAAAAAGAAAATACAGTGCTCAATCACAAATTGTAAGAGCTAATATTTATTTATTTTACAATGTTTTCACAGATCAATGTTCATTATTAACAGCGACCCAGGTTTCATGCTAAATAGCAATCATCAGGCTGTTGAGCAAGATCCTATGGTGTTTGTTGGAGTTCAAGAACTCCAACAAACACCATAGGATCTTGCTCAACAGCCTGATGATTGCTATTTAGCATGAAACCTGGGTCGCTGTTAATAATGAACATTGATCTGTGAAAACATTGTAAAATAAATAAATAAATATATATATATATATATATATATATATGGTTATATATATATATATATATATATATATATATTATATATATATAATATAATATATATATATATATATATACTGGGATGAAAAGTTCATATGACATCATATCTGTTGTTGACTTTTTTGACCAGTGGGGATGTAAGTAATGCAACATCGATGAAAGAAGTCTGTGGACCTCAAGGGAGAATCGTCTATAAATTTATAATGTTTATAATTATGTTTATGAATAAGGTTTATAATTAAGTATAAACCATATATACTCAGATTCAATGAGAGTATCTTGGTAAACCTACGAATTTTTCAGCTGACCCTTATATATATATATAATATATATATATATATATATATATATATATACTCTTAGAGTCAGATCTTAGCCCCGAAGAGCATTAAGCGAAACTAATAGTAGGTTCGTCTGACTCATTAGATTTATCTTTATTATTTGCTCTACTTAGGTATTGAGCACTTTTTACTTATTAGCTATTCTCCTAGCGGTTATATAATATATATATATATATATATATATATATATATATATATATATATATATATATATTATATACATATATATACATATAAATTGTTTTTTCTTTTGGCCAAATACTGTACCAATAGATTATTTTTTGTTGGTACGACTATCTTGGTCTTTTCTTTTTTTCAAAAATTTTTTTCTCCCCGGTTGATGTTTGGTAGTATATTTTTACAATCAAACTATTTGCTGTTTTTTTCTCACCGCAAGGATTTACCAACACGCTTGGTATATTATATATATATATATATATGGGTCAGCTGGAAGGAGAATTGGATTCATACCTTTCCCAAGGGTATTAGCGCTATGTAAAGTTCAAACAGCTTCGTCAAGGAATTGAACTCGGGTTGACGAGTCCATTTCCTACGACTCTAACCATTAGACCACGCGCCTCCATAAAATGTTTTGGTATATAAGGTGAGCTACAATACACCACTTAAATTTATAGACTAAGCGAGGTCACGTGGTTTAAACCTCAGCAACTCAACAGCCGGCATACGTGGCTGGTTAACTACTTAATCGCTGATACCGAGAGACGTTCATTGACGAAGGATTTGCAAGACTGAGGAGCACCAAGGAACAACCAAAGGATTCTTTACCAAGGATCGCGCTCTGTTTAATACAAAGTATCTCCGCTGTACAAGCCACTAAAATTGTAACATCACATCTTGCTCGTGCGGAGGTGTTTGTAAATACACCCTATTTAACCATATCTGTGAAGAGGATAACATGAATCCAGACCTTTCCCAAAAGGATTAACACGAGGTGAATGCAAACAGCCTCGTCCAGAATTTGAATTCGGAACGTCGATTCCATTTTCTTACAAAGATAACCATTACGCTAAACGAATGTTTCGTATTTATGTATCTATATCGGGGATACATATATCTGAATGTATGTATGTATGTATGTATGTATTTACCCCCCCCCCCCCGCACGAGCAGGGTGTGACACAAGGTCAATTTATTAAACGGAGTTTATCAGGTGTTGAATCAGAGTTTTCCTTCTCCTAGACTGGTTACCTAGCAAAGGTTAAATAGCCCAGTCCACCCTACTATTTACCCATAGCTGGAGGGTGATTAGTTGGATGCATATCTTTCCCAAGGACATTAGCTAGGTAGTCCCAATATTAGCCTAAAATGCGTTTTTGATAAAATGACTTAAGCCTACAGAAAATAATTTACCAAAAATCAGAGAATTATCGGATTTTAATCAAATTTTCAGTGTTTTTTTTATCAATGAATGATCTTTATAATGCATTATTTATTTTATTTCAAAACTTTCTTATTTTTTTCAGGTCACTTAATTTTGACCCCCCCCTTACTTTGAGGGTGTAAAATATTGGCGAGTTGGTCCTTGTTTGATACTAATTACAGTATAGATAAAAAGATAAAATACCGAAGTTGTAAATAGAAAAAAAAATTTAAGTGGACTATTTTATAAGAAAATAAGTACCGAAAATCGGAAAATAAAATGTTAAAAAAATAATAAATAATCAATTTTGGAAGATTTCTTTTTTACTCATTTCGATAATTATTTAATTGGCTATTATCTTATAAAATAAAAAATTATACATCGATATTTTTCTACTTAAAAGGGGGGGGGCTACATTTTCAATAGTTTTTCTTCAAAACGTATACTTTGTTTGACTAAAATAAGGTTTGCATTAAATAGATATTTATTTCTAGAATCTAAAAATATAGCATTTTAAACTTAACATCAGTATATTTTTATTTTAAATGAATCTTATACATTAATTTTTCATAGAAAAAATATCTAATTAAAGTTTTGAAATAAAATAACTGATGCATTATAAAATTCATTAATTGATAAATCAATACTCAAAATTTCATCAAAATTGGATAATTCCCTGATTTTTGGTAATTTTTTTTTTTTTTTTTGCAATCGCGAATGTTACATTAAATTTGTAAACAAGCCATTACAAGCCATTTAAAAAGAGCCAAAATGGCCGAATGGATCGAAATTGACAAAAAAAATCGTTTTAAATGTATTAAAAATAAATTGCATATGTAATGATATTTTCTTTTGTTTAATGATGGCCATTATGTTACTACTTATCGTTTGACCTTGAATAATAGATTTAATTAATTTTAATTCGTTTTTAAAATGAATTGCAGACGAATTTTTGGGACTACCTAGAATTAGAGTTATGTGAAATACAAAAAGCCTCGTCCAGGATTTGAACTCGGGTAGACGAGTCCATTTCCTACGTCTCTAGCCATTACACCACGCACCTCCAACTGAATGTATCTACGTAAGTAAAAACCCTTTTAGAAAAATCCTTTCCAAGAAGAGACAGAAAAATAACAAAAATCCAAACTGATTTGCTTTGTCAGAGTTAAAGTTTTTGGCGCTTAAATAGCGGAAATTTTCAATATTCTTTTCTCGTTTAGAAAACTTGTTTTTTGCTGTGAGGCAACAATTATAAATGGATGCCGCAGTGGCGCCATTAAAATATTGCGAAATTCTTACTAGCAAGAAAGTCTATAGAATTCTTGTAAAATTGGCAATTGGCTCCGTGTTTAAAATATGAATGACTAAATTCTTTCTTCACCGGACCCGCACTGGGCGACAGACTACACCGACTGCACATCTGCAGAGGGATAACACTCCCCCAATGGGGCCACCTGTTAGCCGTGGGTGGCGACCCGTGATGCTTAAGGATTGAACCCAGGTGGCTGAGCAGTCCATGATCTGCAACACTCAGGCCCTTACTTAGGCTAGACGGGCGTTCGGAGTGGCCCCCTCCGATCAATCGGCTGGTCATGCCAAACCCTAGCACCTATATGATTGCCCCAACCCTATTGCCCTTATGGCAAGCCCCAACCCTTTTTATCATATGGGTGCTAGAAGGCGGTGGCTGAGAATCTTCATGACCTGGGAATGACGTTAAACTCTATCTGATGGTCAGGTTCCAATTTTGGAGGTCTGGTAAATGTGGAGCACCCCTTCATTACCATTGGTCCCTGGTCCACTCTCTTACTTCTTCTATTTCGGTGTCTAACAGCCAACTATTAATTCTTTTGCAAACTGCTACCACTGTTGGATATTGTACAAACGGAAATAGGAATTTCCGGTTAGATTAAACAAAGCAAAGAAAAGACGACAAAAATGACAAAGGACTTTTTTCCCGGTAAAGCGAACAAAAGAAGGATGGGTAACAATAAGTTCGGGAATAGTTATCAGATCGGGGGGTAGAGATGCGTAGGCGGTCGTCAATACAAAAGCCAGAGGGTCGACACCACAGGGTCAGTTAGAGTCAGTTAGAGTTAGTAACATATACGATTTAGTGCCGGTAAAGAAGGCGCTATGCAACACCACTGCTGGCAACCAACTACTGCTTTATACCCCAGACTCGAACTCCCACAGTCCATCTTGCGAACAACCACAATGAACTGTTAGAGGAGGGGGGACCTAGTCTATAATCGCAGCCTAGTCCAATGGCCAACACAGCCGCCATTGCTCTAACGTCTGACTACTCTCCGGAATATATGAGGTCTTGATTTCCAGAAAAGAAAACCGCTATTTCAGCATGAACTTCTCAGAACATTTTAAGTTCATTAAAATAGATAATAGACATATTTTACACCAAAGATCGGTCGTTTTATAGAGTTTTTAAAAATTCCAAAATAAAAAGTTCCCTAATTGTCCAGTAGTAAATCGGCCAAAAGTAAATCGTAGAGAGCATGTGGCAAAGCGATCAGGCTGTTTGCCGAGCAGGGTTATTCCTAACTCTGCAGGGCCTAAGGCCAACTCGCACCATATGCTGCGAATTGGCAGATAGATATAACTGAAATCTCTTTCCAAGTAGTACATTACAATTTAAAATTACGTTTCTCAATATCGAGTCGGTCTTTTTATAATAAAATCATTAGCTAAAATGCCATTACACGACAGTAGTGTTGTATACCCACATCAAACATCGTACATCGAACATCGGGTATATAAACGGTGAATGAGAGAGTATTACTTCAGATGAGGTTCTTCAGTGAGAGAGAGAGAGAGAGAGAGAGAGAGAGAGATTAGAGAGAGACAGAGTAGCGAGACTTACTTTGTTACTTCATTTCTGCTTAACTACTTCTGCTAATTTCTCACTATCTTCTCTGGCTGTCATCTTGTCTGCTAGTTGGGTTCTTCTAACTACTTCTTTTTAATTAAGGGCTTCTTTTTCCTGGGCAACGAGCAGTAACGTAGGAATTGGTAGTGGGAGGTAGTAAGAATTGGTAGTGGGAGGTAGTAGGAATTGGTAGTAGGTTCAAACAATGATAGCAGTAGAGATAATAATAATAATAATTGGAACCCTCCTTTTTACGATATATATATATATATATATTATATATATATATATATATATAAAATGTTGTTCTGGTTCCAACGGGAGAAAATGTAATATTTTATAAAAAAATTTACGATATATATATATATATATATATATATATATATATATATATATATATATATATATATCGTAAAAAGGAGTATTCCAATTATTGTATTTCTAATTAAAACAAAATGAATCAGTGCATTAAAAAAACACATTCCTCTATTTCAGACTATTTATCTTCTGCATAATTAACGCCGGTGGTGATGTTTTTCAAGATTTGTCATTCCACTATTTTTTCTTTCTATCTCCTTCTTATCAAATCGTTTACATTTCTTCTACCAAAAAGCAAAAGACTATAACAAAATCTTTTAAAAAACTGGAGTTAAGTTACTTTTTAGATTTAGCATTTTATAACTACAGGAAATGCTTCTTCTAAAAAGCAACAATTATAATATAGGGTAAAACTAGTTGAAGAATAATTAAGGTTCCAATTACCGTCGAACTGGGAAGACAAGGCAACAAACGATTGTAACTCAAATACAAACTCGAATGCTACAAAGTCCACTGCAAAATGACAAAGTATATATAAGACTCCACAATGGATCATTCTTGATTCCTATTTATACCAGCTGTCTTGGACACTGCTTGAGTTGGACTTAGTAAGCTGTTGTTATTAAAACCAACAGTAGACTAACTGACTTCAATACTAGTAATAAAATAATAATATTGAAAAGGTTTTATTTCTCGGATTTTTTTAGCTGTACACCAGTTATGGTTAGCGGAATGAGAACAGGATACCACCGTGGACTGAATAAAGGGTTAGGTTCAAATTTCGTGGTGGCTCCCGATTACGACAAGAAGGTTCCAGAGTTCGAAAAGAAGGTTCCTGAGTCCCAAAAGAAGGTTCCGAGTCAGAGAAAGTTCCCGAGACCGACAAGAAATACCTGAAGAAGGCCGGAGGGCACATCGGCCAAAACGTTGTACAGATAACAATAAAGATTAAGACAATAGTCTGAATAATCTAAATAATACCTTCAAGACATCATACATTTTTTACAAGTTTTCCATAATGAGATTTGTTGGATGAGGATGATATTTTTAGTTATTTTGAAAAGATCATTTTAAAATGACTTTTCTTTCTATAAGCATCAGATGGGATTTTTGTGGTTTGGTTTTGACCTTATTTGAAAAGGATGAATTCTGAGGTCAATGGATAGGGAACTTTAAATATCCGATCAGACAGGTAAAAAAATACCAAGTTCGAATAGAAGGTTCCTGAGTCTGAAAAGAAGGTTCCCAAGTCCGAGAAAGTTCCCGAGTCCGACAAGAAATACCTGAAGAAAGCCGAAACGTTGTACAGATAACAATGAAGATGAGGACAATAGTAAGAATGATCCAAATAATACTAATTGAGAAGGTTTTATCAAAATGACAACATTATTTAGAGTGAGTAAAACTGGCAAATAATGGTGACTATCTCGAGCCAAATTTTTGTTATAAAAAGCAGCAAAGCGCCATGATTAAAAATCGAACATTTTTAAACTCATGTGTACTACCACTCCGGTTCAGAGTGGACCTGGGAGTAATGGCGATGCAGGGGCACTCTTTACTCTCCAGAGCTCTAAAAATGGAAAGACCAACAGCCACCGCCTTCTATAACATATATGATAAACAGGGTTGGTGATTTGCCATTAGGGCAACAGGGCTGGGACAATCTTATAGGTGATAGGACTTGACGTGACCAGCCGATTGGTCAGAGGTTGGATTTAGTCTAAGCTAATGCTAAATTGGAGTGTTGCAACTCATCCATTAGAATTCCGCCCTTAAACATCACAATCACCGCCCACGGCCAACAGTTGGCCCACTGGGGGAATTTTACCCCTCTGCAGAGGTGCAGTCGGTGTTTTCTACTGCTATGATGCGTCTCGTATGGACATCTCAGCCGGATCTCTCAACAAGTTAACCTAAAAAGTCAACCTAATATTTAATTTTTTTTTTTTTAATTTTGTTCTTTATTTGTGAAACTGATTAGTCTAATTTCTTTCTTCAACTGCAAAGTTCGACGACAAATTCGTCCCGCAACAATCTTCTAGCAGTTCTCCATACACGACTCACCCACCGCTTCGAAGCATCTCGTCCTCTAATATATTGTATTTCGTTTTGTGTACGACGATCTGATAGAAATTTGCATACGCACAGACTTACTCTCGCCATGTCTCTTTGTTTCGAGATCGGGCGAATTTAAATTTTAGTGCCGAGGCAGCCATATTTTTCGTTTCCACTCATTCTGCAAGCGAGACAGTTTCGAGCCCGCTTTGCTCCATGAGGTAAGTCTGCCCTCTCACTACAGTATTATTAGTATTATTCGAACTAGCGTAGTGGATAAAGACAGTTCTAAGTGACAGTTATCTCTAGACTGCAGGTTCAATCCTGGTCAGGGGTAGCAGTAAAATAGAATAATAATTAACACAGCTTAACGCCCCTACCCCAGCTATGTTTAGCAGAATGAGAACAGGATACCCCCGTGGATTGAATAAAGAGTTAGGTTCAAAGTTCCGTGATAGCTCCCGATTACGACAAGAAGGATCCCGATTACGACAAGAAGGTTCCAGATTTCGAAAAGAAGGTTCCTGAGTCCCAAGAGAAGGTTCTGAGTCCGAGAAAGTTCCCAAGTCCGACAAGAAATACCTGAAGAAGGCCGGAGGGTACATCGGCCGAAACGTTGTACAGATAACAATGTAAATGACAATAGTTCGAATAATACAAATAATACCAATTATCAAGCCTCATCTAAAAAAATCAGAGAAATAGATTTCGTTTTGTATTGTTCTTAATTCAATAAATTCTCATATAGAATATGAAAGTGATAGTAATTTATTTCGGAATGTAATTCATAGTTTGAGCAATTATCATGTATGTATTCCGTGAAATTCCTCCAGATACATTTAGTAAATGATAATTTGTAACATTTTAGGTAACTGGCAATGAGCCAAGGAAAACCAAGATCATGTGTACAACAGAATTTCCTACATAGCATTTTTAAAATACATACAGAGAGAAAGAAAAAAAGAAAGAGAGACGAGGGGTATTTTGTTTCTGTTTCGAGATATTCCTTATATACAACTGAAAAGGGAATCCCGTGGTGCATTGGCTAACGTGCTGGACTACGACATGGTAGTAAGGTTGAGACCCACTGTTCTAAACAATCATCATAATCATCATCATCATCATCAGGTCGCTGTGGTCCTATGCCAGTCACGGTATTTGATAAGAGGAATTAGTTCCGTGACTACCACATGTATATCCGGCCAGCTGCTCTTTCGATGCCCTCTATGCCCACGTTGTGTTCACTTGGCTCGCAGAACTGGGATCGATGCAACTTGGTCGGAGCGTCTTTGGGTTGACAAATTAGTGGAAATGAGATAACACACCGTTAACAATAACATATATTATCATATATAATGATGAGTATGTTTTGTACACTAGGTCGGAGAGAAAAGACACAGTGGGGAGCTTTGTCTGGCGTTTTGTTTTATGCTAATTAGCATTGAGGGATTCAGTAAATTTAGACATAGTTCTTTATGGATTTATTCTTGGCGGCAAGGTCTATTTCTTCTAGTGGCAATTTTCTTATTTGGTCCTGTGACAAACTTCCTTCTGGTGATATGATCTCTGACTAAATGTTGACAATTCAGAGCATCTCTTTTATAGAAAATTGTGGCTATTTTTGTGATCGGAATAAGGTCAGCAGGTGCTAACCGCTAACCCCAAAACAAGGCTACCCCTCTGACATAAACCTTCTTATATATCCGATACAACAGATTGGCTCAAAGTGTCCATGTCTATTTCAATCGTATATAAATTTTAACAATAAGCTGTGGTTTAAGCCGTACGCAACGAAGAACATCTTCATGCGTGAAAAAAAAAACATTAGGTAATCTGTGAGAATTATCCCCCCCCCTCTTTCTATAAGCTGATAGCGAGTTGGTGAGGTGGTCGCCGACTGGGTTGTCCCATTTCCCTCTCTTGAAGCTGACACCCCCTCGTTGTGGTTTATACCAAGGCCTTACAAGTTCGGCTGCGAGGGGGGTGAACTGTAAAAGCTGAAAGCGAGTTGGTTATACGTGCAATTCCACATTACTTCTTTCCCCTCAACTAATTGACCTAGTACGAGTAACAGTGGGTCGCGTGGTTAGCTGCAAAGCCCACTAAATTTCGCAACCACTTTATTTACCTGGTCTGGTGGCTACCCCACTAAAGCTCACTACTAGCCCCTCCCCGTTTCTCTTCGACTAAAATCCATTTCTTTACTGAAAAGCGCTTCGTCGTTGACTGCTTCTGCTGCTGTTCACTTGTTATTTTATGGGTATATTAGCCAAACATCCGGGCACATCAGTCGAACCTCGTGTCCGTCCAGTGCCCAAAACGCATTTGTTTTTGCATGCGGGAGGACGCGAGTTCGATCCAGGCAGGCAAGACAATGTCTTGCTCTTTTTCCTTTATCGTTCTCCATCACAATATTCAATTTATTTTTAATACATTTTAAACAATAAATTTGCCCCCAAAAAGGGCTAATTTTACTATTTCGGCTGAACTGAAATGAAATATACTTATCAATATTTTAAAACATTTTAAAAGTTTCTTCTTAGAAATAAATAACCAAAAAACTTAAACACAATGTATAAATAATATATTCACACATTCGTAACTTTTTAGTCATGTCCAATTTTTTATGAAAAAAATGAAAATAATGTTGTTTCGATGACGAATAAATTGTCGAATGGCAGTAGATATATTTTCCCGCCAAATATTCCGAATATATGAATTAACCAAAGTTTTGGTTTACTACACCTTTTATATTTATTTCTACTATTTGTATTTAAAAGATTATCAGGGAAAATAATTATGTACCGATATTTCTTCTGCTTTTGAATTACTTTAAATTCATTTAATAAAATAAATTTAATTTAATAAAATAAATTTTATTTAATAAAATAAATTTATTTAATAAAATAAATTTAATTACTTTAAATTTATTTAATAAAATAAATTTAATAAAAATATTAATAAAAATAAAATTAATAAAAATAGTTAATAAAAATATTGAAGTAAATCTTAATGCTATTCAATTATTATGTGAAAATTAAACATTCATACACACACACTCACACACACACACACACACATTCTTAGAATAGAATCCGCGAATTTAAAAATTGTTTTTTTACATAAAGTTTAAATAAACAATCATGTATTACAATTTTATACGTTTTTTTTTTTTTTTAGTTTTTCATAGAATACACAAATAATTTACTTACTATTAAAACATTTTCTGATATGGTAAAATAAGTAATTTAAACTAAAAACATAAACAAGATTCACGACTTCTAGAAAAAAATGTTTAAAAGTTGATTTTTTTTATTACAAAGAATTAATTCAATGAAAGAAATAATTATATATTACATTATTTATACATTTTTTTTTTAATTTTAATAGATTACACATGGTTAAAATTTATTTAAGCAAGATGCTCTACTTTTTAAAAAAAAAAGCATTTTTGAAAATCAGAAGTAAAAAAAACAATAAAATTCAAATTTAATTTTAATTAATTAAATTATTTTGAATTAAAAATGAATGTTTGAATTATAAATAGTAATAATGAAGTGAACTTACCATTATTTAAATATAAAGTGAATATTATAAACCAAGAGAAGTAATTCATAATTGTTTCTGTTTTCGGCCTCCATAACTATGCTATTATATCGTTTTTTTAAATCAATAAAAATAATTTAGAATATAGATCACATAATTTTTCGTTATTCACTTGGTGTTTTTATATGAAAGCCATCAATTTTCGCTTTCACATGCAATGATCGCGTCATCGGCTTTCATATAAAAACGCCAAGTAAATAACGGTAAATAACCTTTTATCACACATTCAACATACACCGAACATCTTTCATCTTTTACTCATACAAATATTCAATGTCCTGAAGAAGGTTTTATTTTTTAAAAAACGAAATACTTAAGTATCGACATAAACAGTTTCCATCGTTCATGACATGCTGTGTTTGTTTTCTTTAAAGAATTTTCTCCACATACATTAGTATGTGAAGTACATGCTACCAGTGAAGATTGGACTCGCTACTCAGTTTTATGAGGCCAGCTTCCGAACCATTGTACCACGGTGAGATGCCCCTCCTCCTGTTGTATATTAAATATGAAATTCGAGGAATACAAGATAAAGATGCAGCCGCGAAGTTAAAGATATAAGGAATTATATAGGCGTCAGGAAAATAGAAGAGTAATTTAAGAAAGCCGATGGGCACATACGATATGCCATTAAAATTATTTCTCTTCTCTCCACACTTACGTCTCTTTTATAATTTCTTATTTTCTGCCATTTTACCGTTCCACAAATGCAGACACCACCTTCATTTCATTCAGTTTCCTATCTATCCTATCCGTCCTCCAGTTTCAATATCTTAACGTTTGCAATATATATATATATATATATATATATATATATATATATATATATATATATATATATATATATATGTATGTATATATATATATATGTGTGTGTGTGTGTGGTGTGTGCGTGTGTGTGTTTGTGTGTGTGTGTGTAACGAAATAAAACGAACCTTGACATTCAAAAACTGAGTTTCTTATATTTCACACCTAATGCTTCATACTCACTCCCAAACAACATATATCATAGACATATATATATATAAATACGCTCATTCCAACTAAGAAGGATACGTGGACCCTACTACAACACACACACACACACACATATATATATATATATATATATATATATTATATATATATATATATATATAATATTTATTTTTTATTTTAATCAATAGTATATTCATACAACATTATATTATCTAATATATTCTAAGGTTTAAATAAAAAAATTTTTTATATATATTTCTTTATTCATATTTTATTATTTTTCATATAATAATTTTTTGTTTTATTCTTCTCTATTCCTGTCCAGATTCATTCAATAGTTTAATTCATAGTTTAATTTTGTCTGACTACCATCCCCCCAAGAAACCAGAACTTAAAAAGTATCCGTTTATCTCACCATGATGACAGTCTTACAATGTAAAATTTTTTTTTTTTTTTTGAGAAGTAAAATTTTTTAGTTATGCAATTCAAATAACCTGATGTTCCATCCGATGAGACTGGATTTTGGGGAGCTATATTAGATCAAGTTAGATTTATATAGGCCCAATTTTGGTTGAAATAAATTTATTATGGAATTAGGGTGTTGAGATTTTCCTTCCTTTTTAATATATATATATATATATATATATATATATATATATAGGTATATATAAAAACAATTTTTTTGTGATGAAACAAAGAAAATACAGTGCTCAATCACAAATTGTGAGAGCTAATATTTATTTAATTTGCTGAGTTTTTATAGATCAATGTTTATTATAAACAGCTACCCAGGTTTCTTGCTAGGGTGCAATCATCATGTTTATTGAAGATCTTTTCTTAAGATTTCTTAAGATTAAGAAAAGATCTTCAATAAACACCA
>CM042150.1:82905630-82923130 GCA_023376005.1 Doryteuthis pealeii
AATAAAGATAATCTACTGAGTCAGACGAACTTACTATTAGTTTCGCAATAAAGCTCTTCAGGGCTAAAATCTGATCAGATTTTACCCCTGCGCACGAGAAGGATGTGACACAAGGTCAATTTCTTAAGCGGAGTTCAACAGGTTTGAATTCAGAGTCTTCCTTCTCTTAGACGGGTTGCCTAACCAAGGTTAAAGAGCCCAGTCTGCCCTGCTATTTACCCATAACTGGAGGGAGAGTAGAATTCATACCTTTCCCAAGGGTATTAGCGCTAAGTGAAATGCAATTACCCGAAGATTAGAACGGATCGGCGAAAGACTTGTCAGACAGGAATTGTCTGTTCAATTCAATGAAACATATATATATATATATACATATATATATATATATATATATATATATATATATTCTTATTCTTCTCACCAATGATAAACACACTAAATGCAGAAAACAGGAAAATACCTTGACTAACTATTAGATGCAATGGAGGGGTGCTATCTTGGATATTTATCTCCAGATTAAGTGGCTATACAATCCCAAAGGGTTGTTGTTGTTGTTGTTGTTGTTGCTGCTGTTTTCTTGATATTCCTTATCAAAATAGGGGAGTAAACCCCGAAAACAAATCCGGAGCCGGAGTCCCTAAGGTGGTGTGATGCTGAACCCCAGTATTACCCAGAAACTCCTGCCACATTACCGCTGCCAAACTGCATTGGCTTCTTACCTTTCCTTTGTATCACAGAGGCAATGTGGAGAGGGGGCTTTGCTGCTTGGGCAACAGCTCATCCTCTATATCAACCCACCCAGGCTACGTATTTAAACAAAAGAATTGGACACTACTCCATCGCCTCTCGTAGACAGAAGAATGCCAACAATAACAAATAGAAATTTTATATGTCATTATATATATATATATATATATATATATATATATATATATATATAGTAGGAAGCGCGAGGCGTAATGGTTAAAGTCATAGGAAATAAAAATAAATTTATATATACTAGCAAATATATGCACCCTCCGGGTGCAAGTATTTAAGTTTAAATGTAATAAAATATTAGATTAAATCAGAAAGGCTAATAAAACTAATTAAGAATTCAGATAAAAAGATTCGAAACGGAGGGGGTATAATCGGAAAATAGAACAACTGAAACTTACTCTTTCATCACTTCCGTTTTTCAATGCTAAATTTTCCTAATTTAACTATTTAGTTAAAATAGAAAGTAAAGAATAAAATTACAGTTATTTCTTCTTGTTAATGAATTTCTTTTAGGATTTATTGAAGCGATTTTTACTCATATTCATTAAGATAAAACCAAACAATTAGAAATCAATAATACCAAGCACATTTTTATTAAAATCAGTTTTTTTAATATCAATATGCAAATTAGCTTTACGTTTACACTGTAAACCGCTATTTTGTTGTATATATAAATACAATTGCATGTTATTAGTATTTAGGTAAGGCCAACAGTATTAATAATGTCAAACAGTTTTATTATTAATTGAGGTTTAAATAGAAATAGAATCATGGAGAATGTGACGTAAATAACTAAGGGAATTGTGACTTGAGTAGTAATATAGTTTCGGTTACAGACAGACAAATACACAATCTCCATTATAATAAGATAATATATTATATATATATATATATATTATATATATATATATATTATATATATATATATAAGCAGGAAGCACGTGGTGCAATGGGTAAAGTCATGGGACTCGTCGCCCCGAGTTCAAATCCTGGACGTGGTAATTGCATTTCACTTAGCGCTAATACCCTTGGGAAAGGTATGAATTCTACTCTCCCTCCAGTTATGGGTAAATAGCAGGACAGACTGTGTTCTTTAACCTTGGTTAGGCAACCCGTCTAGGAGAAGGAAGACTCCGAATTCAAACCTGTTAAACTCCGCTTAAGAAATTGACCTTGTGTCACATCCTCCTCGTGCGGAGTGGTTGGTAAATATATATATGTCATTATATATGGTACTGTATGACTTAAGGGCGAGTAGTAGTGTTTTCGCAGGTGACCTAAAAACTTTTTTCCTATTAGGAGATTTTGTACATACAATTCTGTATTAGTTCTTTCTTGTACCTCAGGCCATTCTTGTATTTTCTTGATAGTTTTGCTGAGGTAATGAAATATTCTTATTACTTCGTGAATTTCTCCGAAACTACCGCTATGAACCCAAAACTTAGTTGGCATTAAATGACCCACCGAGGTTGATATGCCGTAAAACAAACCAAACAAAACTTCGTGAATTATTCGGTAATCCTTAACTTTTTCTTCGTAAATTCCTACCATAAAATAAACTGAACCCTCATTTTATGTCCGTGTTTTTGCAATAAATGTTTTATTTTTCTTGTACCCGATATTTTACAATACTAAATATATTTTCTTACGAGGAAAAATTTAAGGATTACCAGAAAATATATTTAGTATTGTAAAATAACGGGTGCAAGAAAAATAAAACATTTATTGCAAAAACACGGACATAAAATGAGGGTTCAGTTTAATTTATGGTAGGAATTTACGAGGAAAAAGTTAAGGATTACCAATTGTTCTCACATTTATTGTTCGAGGAATGTTTAACCAACGATCTTTTTTCTACAAGAGCTTTAAAACTAATGTCACTTTTGTCTGACTCTTCAGCTAGAGCATTGATTTCTTTTTAATGAGAACTTCAACACTATCTCTACTAAAGACTTCATATTAGGACATTTTGTTTATACAATTCTGTATAAGCTCTTCCTTGTATCTCATGTCATGTTTGTATTCTCTTTTGCTTAGGCAATTAAAATACCCTTGTTATTACTTCGTCGTGGATTGTTCTCATATTTATTCAGTACAAGGAAATGATATATGTAAACCAACAATCGTTTTTCTACACAGTTTTAGATTGGTGTAATGGTTACCTTCGGAGAAAATTGACACGACGATTTGAGTTCAAATCCTAGATGAGGCTGTTTGCATTTTACATAACGCTAATACGCTTGGGGTATGAATCCAACTATCTTGCTGAACTAATACTTCTCCAATTACCTTTTCAACTAACAATTGCCTTTTACAAGAAACATTTCTAAGAGAAAAACATACCCATAACATTAAACACTATATATTATATAAATAAAAATACAAATATGGCCTCAGGCAACCCATGAATAATTATAAATAAAAACATCCCTCAGAGTAGAATAGAAATAAAAACAAGCTACAATCAGTTGTAATTTCAGTAACCTTGCACAGAAGCAAGACCTTTTGCTCAATATGCATACCATGTTGCAAAACAATGAAACTATTCTCCCTCCAGCTGTGGATAAATAGTAGGGCAGTCCGGGCACTAACCTTCGTAGGGCAACCAGGCTAGGAGAAGGAAAACTCTGAACTCAAACCTGTTAAAATCCGCTTAAAAAATTGACCTTGTGCCACTACTATTTTCCCATAGCTGGAGGGAGAGTACGTGGATTCATACCTTTCCCAAGGGCATTAGCGTTATGTGAAGCGCAAGCAGCCTCGTCTAGGATTTGAACCCGGGTCCATGAGTCCATTTTCTACGAATCTAACCATTACACCACACACATCTACCTTATTATAAGGTCGATAAGTGAAAGTTTTGTCGTGTGGAGTATGATTTAATCTACTCTTTATATAAATATCGAGTTCTTTAAAAACAAAAACCAGTAATACTTTTCATGTATATTTTTCTAAAGATATCTGCTACAGACTTTACATGTAAAGATTGAACAGGCACGAATTATCAACAATAAATCAACTCAAAATGTTCCGTTGGAACTGTAAAAGCTAAAAAGAAGAAAGCATCAGTAAATATACCTACACAAAATTCAGAGTTTATTTTATTACAGAGAAAGAAAAAATAATCGTTTATTAAACTTTTAACTATTTAAAAGATTTACACGTATTTTTTTCAAGCAAATACGTGATTTAACGTGATTTAACGTGATTCACAAAGAAACATTCCCTGCAGAAGGAATCCAAAGTGTTTGCAAATTTTTACCGTATTAGAATGATCACGAACATGTCCCTTAAGTCAGCTGAAAGATTTTTTTTGTGAGATTTTTGAAAGACGCGAAGATACCGATACTTTTGTATATAAAAGTATATAAAAGAAGTTTCTTAAGAACTGGAAAAAAACTAAATCTGATATATTTGCAAATGGCGTCAGTCACTGCATGTCGATCATTAAAGAATAAACATAAAATTCTAAAATTCATGCGTAATTTTCAATTCCAACACAGATATGCTTAAATATACATGCAACTGTTCATATATAAAATACAACTTTTTAAAGATGACGTCAAAAATAACCTCAACAACATCACAACAATAACACGGAGACAAGATAAATAAAGCTTAATAATATAAGGTATGAAATCTTCTTGTCTTTATTCAATAAGTATATGTACGTCATAGACGTATTCTACAAAATCAAATCAAACCATTGAAAACTAAGAGATGAGGGTTTGTATGCAGAATGGAAAACGGAGATGGACAGGGGTTTTTGTATTGAAACATAACCCAGGGCAGGAAAAGTGCTTATTCGCATGATCAAAGACAAGGAATTCTGTGAGTAACTTTGTCCAAGCACTGATTAGTAGGAACTTCCAAATTTATTTGAAAAAAAAAAATTACCAAAAATCTGAAAAGTATCCGATTTTAATGAAATTTTCAGTGTTGATTTATCAGCAAATTAATTTTATAATGTATCAGTTATTTTATTTAAAACTTTCTTATTTTTTAGGTCACTTAACTTTGACCCTCACCCCTTATTTTTGGGTGCAAAATATAGGTGAAATTATGTATATATATTTAACCCCCCACCCCCCACACAAGCAGGATGCGACACAATGTCAATTTCTTAAGCGGAGTTTAACAGGGATGAATTCAGAGTTTGCCTTCTCCTAGACAGATTACCTAGCCAGGATTAAAGAGCCAGTCTGCCCTGGTATTTACCCATAGCTGGAAGGAGAGCAGTTGTGAGACGTGATGGGTCTTTATTCTTATATAGGTGTGGGCTCGCTATGTGCCACTTTTAAGCACAATTCTAACATTGTATTTTATGGTCCCACTCGCGTCGGCCTACCTGGTTTCTAGTCTCTCTAGGCCTAGCGGACATGTCCCTCCTCGGAGCTGTTCTATCGTATGCTTTTCACCGAGAATAACAAACTTCCACGGGCTTGGGTATAATTTCTTGAGTGTGAGGACCTATATTAGCCCTCGTTCTCAGTTTTTATCTCCTCTCGTGCAAGGTGCTATGCCTCATCTATGATCCCAGGTTCTCTTCTACATAGTGCTAATTTAATTTCTTGGTCCCAAATTCATTGAATGAAGAAATCCCTAACCTGTGCTCTCACTACAAGGTCTCCTCTATCACTTCTTTTATAGACCCTTTCCGCTAATCTAACCACACTTTCCATGTAAGATTCTATTTCTTGTGTTTGTTGTATTGTCCCCGCCCGGAAGACGGAACTTCCGGCAAAAAGACAAAGAGAAATATAAAAATATATATTTAAAAAGGGGAAAACTGAAGCGAGGCTTTCCGGTCAAAGAAGCAGGGAGAAGATAAAGAAATATATATAACAAAGGTCCGTTATCAGATCAAAAGATAAAGATGCGTAGGAGTATCTATCGCTATAAAGGCCAGACAGTTCGAGCCGACAGTCAGTCAGAGACAGACCCCAGGGAACAGCGATAGCATCACCTCGGTCTCCCGTCAACCCTCGGGCATTTTCCACTGGGAACACTCGTCGCTGTCTTTGCCAGCCACCGGCATTTTCATTGTGAAGCTATACACCCCTTTATATCACCATCGCCAGTCACCCCAACAATAGTAGTAGCCATTGTCAACGCTTGCCACCCACCAGCCGAGGAAAAGAAATAAACGCAAAGTTTTTACAATACCCATGTGTTGTGATTTTATTAAGCTACAACACATACTTCGCTGCGTGACCATACATACCTGCAACGTATATTACTTACACGATTTAGAGTAGCGAAGAAGCCGTTACGTAACATGTTGCCCTAGCTAATTCTAAGAAGTATGCATGGGGATTTTCATTTACTTCGAAGTACTCATCTAAACTTGATTTTAGATTTTTCCACGTTAATTGGGCGTTCCTACTAATCAGTGCTTGGACAAACCTACTCACAGACTCCTGTTATATACTCATCAACCATCGTACATTGTACATCGGGTATATAAACGAGAGTGTGAGGGAGTGTTCAGAGAGACACACCAAAGAGACATATTAGAGAGAGAGACAGACAGACAGACTTATTTGGTTACTTACTGGCCAACATTTCGTCTTGTTGACTTGACTTAACTAAGGGAGTTTAATTCTTCTAAGGGCTTCTGTTGGGCTTTGCCTGTGTTTAATTAAATGAACTACAAGACATTTTGTTGCTTGATCAAGCTTCTTTATTTAGCCTATGTTTTTTTACTGCGCGGATGAGAGATCGACCTCAGCAACGATACGTCTGTCCTGCCTCAAAGTCCGGTCGAATCTAATTCTCTAAACCAATCATGTGTTTCTCAGGGTTACCAACAGTCCTGGTAAATTTCTACTGACCCCTTGAATTCAAAATTAACGGCCGTTATTCTCGCTACAGGGTCTGTCAACAATTTATGACACCATAAATTATAATACTCCCTTGTCTGTGATAATGCGAATAAGCACTTTTCTTGCTCTGTGTTATGTTTTAGTAGAAAAAAACCTCTCCATCCCCATTTTTCATTCTGCATTCGAAATTAGTTCTGGTACGAATTAGCCTCAAAGAATGCGAAATCTCAGTAGTCGCATTTTTTAGCTCAGTTGGATGCATACCTTTCACAAGGGGATTAGTACTATGTGAAATGCAAACAGCCTAGTCCAAAATTTGAACCTGGGCCGACGAGTACATTTTTTACAACTCTAACCATTGCACCACGCGCCTCTGTATGGGGTTATATATAACTGAAACTAATTTTAGAATAAAGAGACTGAAGGTATGAATAGAAAAATAATTTATAGGGGCGATTTTGGTAGAAATTAAGTACCGAAAATCTGAAAATTAAATGTAAAAAAAAATAATAATTAATTTTTTTAGATTTTTTTTTACTCTGTTGTTTATGAAATATAATTTACTCTTAGATTATCAGGGAAAAAAATATTCATTGATATTTGTTCTGTTTAAAAGGATGGGGCACTAAATTTTAAAGTGAGATATCTTAATTAATTATTAAATCACCATATTACAGTAAACTTGTTATTAAATATATATTTGTTTTTAGAATCTAAAAATATGACATTCTAAAACTTAAAATTATCCGATTTATGTTTTAAATGAATTTTATCTATTAATTTGGTATATAAATTGTTGCTCTAAAGGCTCATATGGATGAAGCAAACGGTAATATTTATTCTAAAGAATTTTGATTTATTTCCATGAAATAAGTTTGGTTGAAACGGTTCAGAAATCTAAAAGAAAGAATTCGTTGATTAACAAGTCAACACTGAAAATGTTATTAAAATCAGCTAATTCCTGATATTTTGGTATTTTTTATCAATCTAGAAATTTTTAACGTATTTTGCGCTTATTTTTGTACACAAAAAATGCAAGATTTTTTTAGCGCGTTTTAATTTTTCTGCGTGTTTGGAACAAAAAAAAATATATCATTTAAATAAAATATCAATAACTGAGTAATCTTTCTGTACATAGTGTATTTAATGTTTTTGTTATTGATTTCTAAGAAGCAACTTATATATATATATATATATATATATATATATTGTAAATTTTTGTTTGTTTGATTTTTTACTTTTAATAACATGTTTTCTTAACTTCACTTACAACGTCGGATTTCGTAAAATTTCATTTTTTAAATATATTAAAAATTAATTATATACAATCATTCTGCTTTTTTTACTGGTGCTCATTATGTTACTACTTTTAGACTAAAACAAAAATTTTACCTTAGATAATCGACTTAATTAATTTTAATTCGTTTTTTTTTTTAATGAAAATCGGTGCTCATTTTGTTGGTTCCTAAATAAGTAGGTGAATTTTGTTCAGCACTTCAAAGGCTGCTAGCAGCAGAAATTCAAAAGTAAAATCAAACACGGAGAACAACATAAACTTTTTTAAAAATGGAACAGAAAACTTTTTAAAAAATGGAACAGAAAAAGGGAAGAACAAAGTACCAGCAAAGTTCAGTAATACGCAACAAAATGTAAAACACTTACTCTTGTTTTAAACGCTTATTTCTCTTTTTGTGTTTCTACCTAACAGCTATCGTACTGTCAACCAAAACGCACCGTTAACAGTTTTTTTTCCGGTGAACAGTCCACCTTCTTCTAGAAGCCCGGCGTCGCTAAAACTGCTGGACAATATGACCTTTAGGCACACCTTTTTGATCTTGATTAAGAAAGGACATGTTTTTCATTTACATCGTCAATATCCGGTTGTTTTAACAGACGATTTTTAGAGTTTTTTAAATTATAAAACTAACCCCTAACCCCTAACCTCTAACCCCTAACCCTAATCCAAATATAACCCCTAACCCTAACCCCTAACAAACAACCGGTGTAATTGAAAAACATGTCCTTTCTTAATCGAGATCAAAAAGGGGTGCCTAAAGGTCATATGGTCCAAACTGCTGCCTAATTTTTTCCAGCATAGCAATTCTCACCAATGCGAAAAAAAGGGGAAAAGGAAAGAATTCACGTTTGAAACATATTTCGTTTTCACTTCTAATCATTTACGATTCAATAGCAAATAATTTCATAAAACAAAAAAGGTATGTATAATAGGGTAGGTCGATTTTTCACTTTAAAACTAGATCAAATTGTCCATCTATGCGAAAGATATGTGTTAGTATACTGAATACTGATAACAAATATTGGATCTTTTACTTGCTCTATTGGTTGAGGAAATAGCATCAAAGATCATCTACTAAAATGCACTAAAACTCCTCGTTTTCTAAAGGCTAAATTTTGCGAAAACGAGGATTTTTAGTGCATTTTAGTAGACGATCTTTGATGCTATTTCTTCAAATAATGATGCAAGTAAAATATGTAATTTTTTATATCAGTATTCAGTATACTAACACACAACTTTCTCATAGATGAACTAAAAATCCTCCTTTTTGTAAAATTCAGCCTTTAGAAAACGGGGATTTTAATGCATTTTATTAGACGATCTTTGATGCTATTTCCTCAAACAATGATGCAAGTAAAAGATCTAATTTTTGGTATCAGTATTCAGTATACTAACACACAACTTTCACATAGATGGAAAATTTGATATTTTAAAAAGTGAAAAATCGACCTACTCTAATGCATAAAGCAACTGTAAAATGGAAATTTTAATCTCAGCACAAAATATATCTATTCATATACAAACATAAAATATCAAAGAACAACGTATAACAACATACCAAATGCAAGCGACAAAAAAAATAAATAAAGGGAAACAATTTTAACTTTCAATTATAACTTGACGTGTTTTGCGAATTCTTTCTCTTTCATTTTTTATCACAGTTAATAGATTGAACTGAAAAAGAAAACATTTATTGAAACACAAAGAAAACAAACTTTTAAATAATTTTTTTTTTTTTAAAAAGACATTCAAACCGGAAGTTTGGATATGCTGGTAAAACGTTTTAAATTCGTTCACATGCGTGTTACTTCTCATCAAACCATGCACCTGTTGGTAAATGTATTTACCAGTCCTATCTATCTTTGAGAAAGACGTGTGTGTGATTGACGTGAATGTGTACTGAGTAAAATGCACACGTATGTAGGAAGATCTTCCTTCGAATCAGTTTTTTTGTGCATCTATACATATATAAAGGACAGTTGGTGTGTATGTATGTCCGGATGAAACTACGAAAATAAAAACAATTAACGACAAAGTAAATATATATAAACATTAAATATCATCGGTTCTTGGTTTTTGTGTAAAAAAATTATGAATATTTTATTCATATTCAATGATATTTAAAGATTAAAATATACGTAGGGATAGCATTGAAATTCAACTTAAAATGTTCAGCATTTGTAAGTCGAATTGGCGGCCTAAAGTCGGTATCAGCCAGTCAGTGAGAGAGTCTATCCCCTTTTCAATAGCGCTAGACCAAGGAGATTGTTTTAGCATCTGAGGTGGAGCGCCACACCTACCATCAGCTCGTTACTTTACCGCACAGATCAGCATTTGTAAATTTCCAAATTATACAATACATCAATTGCACCAAGATGTTTTGTCCCCCTCCTCTCTACCCAGTTGACGCTGGGTAACCGCTTCTAGTAAAAATATAAATTTAACTCAAAAACATCATGGCGTATTCATTACTATTTCGGTGTTTATTTCCATCAGCTTAGCTCAATCAATAGAGCATCCGACTAGGAACCAAAAGCTTCCGGGTTCGATACCGGCCCTCGCCAACTCAGTGTATGAGTAGCACAGGGATAGGTGCGGTAAAGTGAGGAGCTGAAGTTATGTGTGGCGCTCCGCCTCAAATGCCAAAACAATCTCCTTGGTCTAGCGCAAGTGAAAAAGGGGATAGACTCTCTCGCTATCTGGCTGATACCGACTTTAGGCCACCACGACGACTCATTGACTATTTAGTAAAAAAACGTTATACGTAGTTATTAATCATAAAACATAAAAGCAATAACATGGGTGTGTTTGTTATTATTTCGATGTTTATTTACATCAACTTTAGAATTAAAAAAAATGTTTGTTAACTATATGATAAAAAAAAAGATATACGAACTCATAAGTGAGGTTCTCGTGTGGACGCCTACCCATGGACACACCAGAATGGGCCGACCAGAAATAAAACTTACTTTAATCAGTTCTATGTTTTTTTGTTTTCTTTTGGTTTGTTTTGTTTTACGGCATATCAACCTCAGTGGGTCATTTAATGCCGATAAAGTTTTGAAATAAATAAATTCTTAATGGATAACACAATTTTTTTTTATAAATACATTTTTCTATTTAACCCATAGATGGGACTCTAACAGGTACTACCACTCTGGGTCAGAGTGTACCAGGGAGTAATGGTGATAAAGGGGTGCTCCACATTCCCCAAAACTCCAAAACTGGAACCTCACCATCAGATAGAGTTTAACGTCATTCCCAGGACATGTAGACCCGCAGCCGCCGCCTTCTAGCACCCATATGATCAAAAGGGGTTGGGGCTTGCCATAAGGGCAATAGCAATTCTATGTTGATACTGGGTGTAGTGAGTACTTGCCGGGAGCGATGACTGATAATGATGAGTCATGAAAATTTGTGCTACCAACGCGACATGATGATGATGATGATGATGATGATGAATGGTAACTAAAGAAAAGATAATCAAATAAATCAGACAGAATGCACTCATATAGTGAAATTTGCTTTGTCTGGCACAAGGCCATTGTCTTGTGTCAGATTAATTTGTGAGACTAAACACCTAAAATATTTCTCTACGACAGTGTCTCTCAAAAAACATTTTCCCCTGCGAACTCTTAGTGTTCATAAAAAATATCTACAGACATGTAGGATTACCACCCTTGTCTGCCAAAGAATGTCTGCAAATAACCGCTAGATGGCATTGCCAAAGCAGTTTATATGAAGGGGGCGTGGTAATCTCATTCTCTTTTTTACTTGTAACGGACCTTCAAACAAGTTGTGTTCCGTTCGTCTCTGAAGGAGGTTTTCGTCTCCATAAACCTCGTGCCGCATTGAATACATCACTAAATAGTACACAGCTACAATACCGAACAACTACGGAATGCTTCGCAAAAATGAAAATCTCTCACAAACTTTAATATCTCTTAAGAACAGTAGCACACACAGACGTACGATGAGGATATTCTTACCGTTCTTTTTATTCCTCGACACAATATGGGCAAACTTTAAACGCCTCAATACTTTGACAGAGTCTTAAAGAGTTTGGGGGACTTAAAGTAATAATCGCAAGTTTTCCCATATACATATAAATATGTGTGTGAATGTGTCTGTGTGTTTTCAAATTTACATGCATATATACACATACACGTATACATACACACACACACATATGCACATATGTGAGTGTGTGTGTGTGAGAGAGAGAGAGAGAGAGAGAGAGAGAGAGAGAGAAAGGGAGAGAATGGCAAGAAAATCCGAAGAATTGAATTGCCATGTTTCAATATAAGTATCATTTCATCAGAAATGAAGACTTATTTCACAAAAGGAAAACTACATGTGACAACAGAGAGATAGGTGTGCCGCTAATATATATATATATATATATATATATATATATATATATTATATATATATATATATATGATATGTTTGTTTACTTACTTTCATACTGTCGTGCGACAAGTCACCAAAAAGTGGAATATAACTAACTTCAAAACAAACGAAAAATCTGGGATGGCCAGCTAGTGTAATGGTTAGAATCCCCGCCTGTCAGCTTGGCAGTCGAGGTTTCGAGTCACACACGGAGCAGTCTCCCATGTCTATAACCTTGCTGATGATACCTAATAAGTCGAAATGTACATACAGGGATTGAAATTTTCTCGGTTTGTTTAGCCTTACATTTGAACATATATGCCCGCCTAAATTCATTAATTATTAACTAATTAATTTTCAAAATTAGGTATGACTTCAGTTAAGCACATATCCTCCAAAAAAATTGTCGGCTAAAAGGCCACATCAAAAATAAACACATTGTTTGTTTACTTACTTTCATATATAATAATATATATTATATATATATATATATATATATACAACACACACACACACCATATATATATATATATATATATATATACAAGGTGTGTCAAAAGAGTATCGAGATTGAAGGCATTAAACAAGTAGAGGCATTAAGCTGTGCTAATTATTATTCTATGTTACTGCTGCTCTTGGTCAGGATTGAACCTGAGGACAATAGACAGAATAACACAGATAATAGTAAAATTAACGCTGTATTCATTGGTTGGTTGGTTGGTTGGGTTTTACGGCATGTCAACCACTTGGGTTATTTTATGCCGAATACTTCTATTGGTAAAAAAAAATGTTTAATGCTAACAAAGTTTTGAAATAATTTCATTTTTAATGGATAATACAATTTCATTTATAAACTCATGTTTTCTATTTAACCCATAGATGGGACCCTAACAGGTACTACCACTCCGGGTCAGATGAAGGGGTGCTCCATATTCCCCAAACCTCCAAAACTGGTACCTCACCATCAGATAGAGTTTAACGTTATTCCAAGGACATGTAGACCCGCTGCCACCACCTTCTAGCACTCATATGATAAAAAGGGTTGGGGCTTGCCATAAGGGCAATAGGGTTGGGGCAATCATATAGGTACTAGGGCGTGGTCTAATGGTTAGAGTCGTAGGAAATGGACTCGTCAACGCGAGTTCAATTCCTGGACGAAGCTGTTGGAATTTCACATGGCGCTAATACCATTGGGAAAGCTATGAATCCAATTCTCCCTCCAGCTATGGGTAAATAGCAGGGCAGACTGGACACTTTAACCATGGTTATGTAACCAGTCTAGGGAGAAGGAAAACTCTGAATTCAACCTGTTAACTCCGCTTAAGAAATTGACATTGTGTCGCATCCTGCTTCGTGCGGAGGGTTAGTAAATATATATAGTGCTAGGGCTTGGCGTGACCAGCCGATTGATCGGATGGGGGCCTCTCCGACGCCCGTCTAGCCCAAGATAGGGCCACAGTGGTGTATTGCTTTATTCATTGTTCATTTCTATCTAGGTAAATGCAGCTTCAGTCTCGGTTATTTTTTTGAAACCATCTGGATACTTATACACAAAAACATGTTTTTATGTTATTTCGTGGCTCGAAGTCGGAATTAAATGTCCGAATGTTTGTTTGCATCGAGTGACATTGCCTAGGGAGAGAGAACACGCGTCACACTCCAGACAGCAGAGGTTCGTGAGGCTGTTGATAATTACGTTTCACACCTCCATAGCCAATGCACTAGGTTGGCACGATCTTGAAACTCAGAGATAAATCAATTGTTGCTTTGAATTTGCAGTAGACCTAATAATACGAAAGAGTTATGATTTTATTTTATGTTGGCTGAATTAGGGATGTTTGCCAGAAGTTACTAACTATAGGAATAATCATATATATATTAAATATATATATATATATTATATATATTATATATATTAATATTATATAAATCCAAAGTCCAGAGAATAAATCTTCCTTACGACACAAGAGTTTTTTTTAAAACCTGTCGCAGTTTGAGAGCTCAATGTGTGCCTTAATGTTAGAGTCACAGAGCAAAATATATAATAAAGGAAATCAAAAACTAGAGATTTAGCGTATAGTCTATTTAAATGTTAGTCACAGAGCAATGCCTTTAATAATAAAGAATTCATCATTCGTATCTGATGAGTCGGGAGAGTTAGACCACTTTGGTCTAAGCTCCCTGAAATAGACTATAATTCAAATCTCTAAGTCTTTTGTTATTTCTTACTTATATATATATATATAATATATATATAATATATATATATATATATGGAATGACTTACCGGTAAAAATATTGGGTTGGTCTTCAATATGGTTGGTATAAGTGTTACTAGGAGAAGTCAGCGTTATAACAAATATAAAGTGCTCAATACGTAAGTAGAGCGGATTTATTACTATAGTGTAGTACAGAAATAAACTACTCGAGATTCACCATAAGGTGAAACTCGAGTAGGTTATTCTTGAACCTATATATATATTATATATTATATATATTGAACAAGTGATAAGACAAATAGGAATATTTATTTATTTATTGTTATTCACTTTTTTGTGCTACTCATCGCTGATTGGCGAGGACCGGTATCGAACTAGGAACCTTGTGGTTTCTAGCCGAACGCTCTACCGACAGAGCTAACCCGGTCACCAGAGTATTACCAACAAAGAAGCATACGTTGACTTTATAACGACAACGTGGATTTATATTATAAGATAGAGAGGTGTGATAGTGTATACTAGTTTATATAGTTTATATAAAACGATCATTTTGATATTTTAAAAATAATTTTATATAGTATTAGTCAAATGTTATTCTTTACATTTGTCTATGGGCTTGGTAATCCAAATTCTATTAGTATTAATGTAATCTATAGTCAACTTACGTCCGGGTTTTTACACAAACATATTTTTCCTCAGATAATGTTATGTAAACCCGGGACGTAAGTTGACTATAGATGACAGTAAAAACAGAACTTGACATTTTATCGATTCGAAATAATATTGTTTAAGATTAATAGGTTAAGAGAAACCTACCAATAAAAAAAGTTTCTTATAAATTTCTACCCACACCCACAACCATAAAATAAAATATGGAATAATTATGAGTCTTTATATAAAAAGCCTTTGAAGCTTGTAGTTAAGCTTCAAGAGCTTTTTATAAGACTCATAATTATTCCATTTTTATTTTATGGTTGTGGGTGTGGGTAGAAATTACACAAGAAGAAAGTTGCATCGAAAATGCTTTTAAACCTGCCTTCCACTAAACATTTAATATACAAAACCCAAAACAAAGGTATAAAAATTACCAGAGCTATGAACATAAATTTCAAATTTTTAAAAATGACAATGCCAACGCGATAGATATCGGCATAGATATCGGCAAACTGTCAGTACGGGGGGAACAATTAAGTGATACATATTTACGTAGATGTATGCTTACAATCACCAGAGAACTCAAATCTGTAAACAACAGTCGAGTAATGCCTTACGCTAGACGATGAAGTTCAATTAATGTCTCCTCTAGAGAGGCCTATCGGGTATTGGGAGTATATATTATATATATATATGGCATAGGAGGATCGAAGTAAACCTGATAGGAATGTGGGTAAAAAATAGATGGAAAATGTGCAAAAAACAACTCAAACAAGGAGATGTAGGAGAGATATATTTCGTCGTGCTTGAGCATGACTTTTTCAGTCAAATAAAGACACACACACACACACACATATATATATATATATATATATATATATATATATTAATAAAGGTGCTTACGTATGAGGCACCTAGTGAGAAGCAAAACTGACTACTTAGGAATAATTGAATACGAGACAAACTTGTTAATATAAACACTCCATAATGTGCTATAATGCTTTAATATAAATAGGCTGTTTTCGGTGATATAGTAAAAAAAATCTCTAAAACAGCAAAAACCCATTCAATAAGAAACAAAAAGTGGATATCACATCGAAACTAGAATTTATTAAATTAGCATACAAGCAAGATGTTGATCCAGGTATGGAAATTTTTTCTTATTAAGGTGTGTGTTGCTACACCACTTGAATTTTAGACTAAGCGAGGACACGTATGCTTGGTATTAATGAAGAGATCGAACCATCTTGATTAAAATACATGAACTTCATCTGAGTCATTAAGAACTACACACACGCGCGCGCACGCACCACGGCAACACATAACACACACACACACACATACACATACACACACACACATATTATATATAATTATTGTGTGTGGTGTGTGTGTGTGTTGAAAAAATAAATAAGTAAAGGAAAGAAATGTTGAATGGATAACATTGCTTATTGGATTGCCGACACGTGTTTCGACCGAGATAGTGACTTGTCGTGGACGGTACAAACACAGTCGGCCTCCAAATTTAACCATTTATCCATTCAACCTTTCTTCCTTATTTTTTTTTCTACATTGTCGGATTCACTTCCATTTTTTAACTTACAAACTACGCCACACATATTATATATAATATATATATATATAATATGTGTGTAGTGTGTGTGTGTGTGTGTGTGTGTTGTGTGTGTGTGTGTGTGAATTAAACAAAAGAATATCTCCTGTTAACAATTTATTTTGATCTTTTAAAAAAAAACTGGAACACATCAACCCTGATGATAGCACTTCGAAGTGCTGAAAGTACTCGGAACTTGAACTTTGGTGGACTTATTCCACGAATTCCACCTAATATTAAAAAGTGGCCAGAAAACTCGAAAAGATCAAAAAAAAATTGTTAAACAGGAGGATGTGTCTTTTGTTTAATTCTACATGTATAAATGAAAAATGCTGCCCAAATACACACAACACACACACACACACATTATATATATATATATATATAATATATATAATATTATATATATTGCTTTGATCTATATTTGTAGCATCTTACACACCGACAGGAAACACTTAATCCACCTACCGGAATAACCGGCTATTTTTCAAAGGAGTTCGCTGATTAGCCATTACTTCTAGATAACCATGAACTGACACTAATTGATTTACTCTCAAAGTTAGAGCATTTTAATATTACCTTCAAAATAATGTAGCAAGTGCTTATTATGTAATGTTATCATCATTGGGAAATGGACACAGCGAAACCGAGTTCAACCCTGGACGAAGCTGGTTTGCATATCACATAGCACTGATACTCTTGGGAAAGGCATGAGTACCTATTCTCCATCCAGGTATGGGCA
>CM042150.1:82928130-82934048 GCA_023376005.1 Doryteuthis pealeii
AAGTTCTGTTTTTACTGTCATCTATAGTCAACTTACGTCCGGGTTTTTACATAACATTATCTGAGGAAAAATAATGTTGTGTAAAAACCCGGACGTAAGTTGACTATAGATTACATTAATACTAATAGAATTTGGATTACCAAAAGCCATAGACAAATGTAAAAGAATAACATTGACTAATACTATATAAAATTATTTTTAAAATATCAAATGATCGTTTTATATAAACTATATAAACTAGTTTATATAAACTATCACACCTCTCTATCTTATAATATAAATCCACGTTGTCGTTATAAAGTCAACGTATGCTTCTTTGTTGGTATATCTGGTGACCGGGTTAGCTCAGTCGGTAGAGCGTTCGGCTAGAAACCACAAGGTTCCTAGTTCGATACCGGTCCTCGCCAACTCAGCGTATGAGTAGCACAAAAAAGTGAATAACAATAAATAAATAAATATTCCTATTTGTCTTATCACATTTGTTCAATATATATATATATATAAATATATATATAGTGTGTACAGAAATAACCTACTCGAGTTTCACCTTATGGTGAATCTCGAGTAGGTTATTTCTGTACACACTATAGTAATAAATCCGCTCTACTTACGTATTGAGCACTTTATATTTGTTATAACGCTGACTTCTCCTAGTAACACTTATACCAACCAAATATTGAGACCAACCCAATATTTTTACCGGTAAGTCATTCCATATATATATATATATATATATATATTATATATATTATATATATAAGTAAAGAATAACAAAAGACTTAAGATTTAGAATTATAGTCTATTTTCAGGAGCTAGACAAAGTGTCTAACTCTCCCGACTCATCAGATACGAATGATGAATTCTTTTACTTAAAGGCATTTGCTTCTGTGACTAACATTTAAATAGACTATAACGCTAAATTCTTAAGTCTTTGTTATTTCTTTACTTATATATTTGCTCTGTGACTCTAACATTAAGAGCACACATTGAGCTCTCAAACTGCGACAGGTTTTTTTAAATAAAACTCTTGTGTCGTAAGGAAGATTTATTCTCTGGACCTTTGGATATATATATATATATATAATATATAGATATATATATTATATTATATATATATATATATATATATATGATTTTCTATATGTTGAGTAACTTTTCGGCAACATCCCTAATTCAGCCCACATAAAATAAAATCATAACTCTTTCGTATTATTAGGTCTACTGCAAATCAAAGCAACAATTGATTTTATCTCTGAGTTCAGATCGTGCCAACCTAGTGCATTGGCTATTGGAGGTGTGAAACGTAATTATCAACAGCCTCACGACCTCTGCTGTCTGGAGTGTGACGCGTGTCTCTCTCCCTAGGCATGTCACCTCGATGCAAACAAACATTCGGACATTTAATTCCGACTTCGAGCCACGAAATAACATAAAAACATGTTTTTTGTGTATAAGTATCAGATGGTTTCAAATAAACCGAGACTGAAGCTGCATTTACCTAGATAGAATGAACAATGAATAAAGCAATACACCACTGTGGCCCTTCTTGGCTAGACGGGCGGTCGGAGAGGCCCCCATCGATCAATCGGCTGTCACGCCAAGCCCTAGCACTATATATATTTACTAACCCCTCCGCACGAGCAGGATGCGAACCAATGTCAATTTCTTAAGCGGAGTTTAACAGGTTTGAATTCAGAGTTTTCTTCTCTAGACTGGTTACATAACCATGGTTAAAGTGTCCAGTCTGCCCTGCTATTTACCCATAGCTGGAGGGAGATTGGATTCATAGCTTTCCCAATGGTATTAGCGCCATGTGAAATTCCAACAGCTTTCGTCCAGAATTGAACTCGCGTTGACGAGTCCATTTCCTACGACTCTAACCATTTAGACCACGCCCTAGTACCTTATGATGCCCCAACCCTAATTGCCTTTTGGCAAGCCCCAACCCTTTTTATCATTGAGTGCTAGAAGGTGTGGGGGCAGCGGGTCTAACATGTCCTTGAATAACGTAAACTCTATCTATGGTGAAAGGGGTACCAGTTTTGGAGGTTTGGGGAATATGGAGCACCCTTCATCTGACCCGGAGTGGGTATACCTGTTAGGGTCCCATCTATGGGTTAAATAGAAAACATGAGTTATAAATGAAATTGTATTATCCATTAAAAATGAAATTATTTTCAAAACTTTGTTAGCATTAAACATTTTTTTTACCAATAGAAGTATTCGGCATAAAATAACCCAAGTGGTTGACATGCCGTAAAACCCAACCAACCAAACCAACCAATGAATACAGCGTTAATTTTACTATTATCTGTGTTATTCTGTCTTATTGTCCTCAGTTCATCCTGACCAAGAGCAGCAGTAACATAGAATAATAATTAGCACAGCTTAATGCCTCTACTGTTTAATGCCTTTTCAATCTCGATACTCTTTTGACACACCTTGTATATATATATATATATATATATATGTGGTGGTGTGTGTATATATATATATAATATATATATATATATATATATATATATTTTGAAGTAAGTAAACAAACAAGTGTTTATTTTTTTTTGATGGGGCCTTTTAGCCGACAATTTTTTGGAGGATATGTGCTTAACTGAAGTCATACCTAATTTTGAAAATTAATTAGTTAATAATTAATGAATTTAGGCGGGCATATATGTTCAAATGTAGGCTAAAAAACCGAGAAAATTTCAATCCCTGTATGTACATTCGACTTATTAGGTATCATCAGCAAGTTATAGACATGGAGACTGCTCCGTGTGTGACTCGAAACCTCGACTGCCAAGCTGACAGGCGGGGATTCTAACATTACACTAGCTGGCCATCCAGATTTTTCGTTTGTTTTTGAAGTTAGTATATTCCACTTTTTGGACTTTCGCACGACAGTATGAAAGTAAGTAAACAAACATATCTAATATATATATATATATATATATATATATATATATAATATATATATATAAATATATTAGCGGCACACCTATCTCTCTGTTGTCACATTGAGTTTTCCTTTTGTGAAGAAATAATCTTCATTTCTGATGAAATGATACTTATATTGAAACATGGCAATTCAATTCTTCGGATTTTCTTGCCATTCTCTCCCTTTCTCTCTCTCTCTCTCTCTCTCTCTCTCTCTCTCTCACACACACACACTCACATATGTGCATATGGTGTGTGTGTATGTATACGTGTTTTGTGTATATATGCATGTAAATTTGAAAACACACAGACACATTCACACCACATTATTTATATGTATATGCGGAAAACTTCGATTATTACTTTAAGTCCCCCAAACTCTTTAAGACTCTGTCAAAGTATTGAGGCGTTTAAAGTTTGCCCAATTGTGTCGAGGAATAAAAGAACGGTAAATATCCTCATCGTACGTCTGTGTGTGCTACTGTTCTTAAGAGATATTAAAGTTTGTGAGAGATTTTCATTTTTGCGAAGCATTCCGTAGTTGTTCGGTATTGTTGTAGCTGTGTACTATTTTATGATGTATTCAATGCGGCACGAGGTTTATGGAGACGAAAACTCCTTCAGAGACGAACGGAAAACACAACTTGTTTGAAGGGTCCGTTACAAGTAAAAGAGAATGAGAACAACGCCCCCTTCATATAAACTGCTTTGGCAATGCCATCTATCTAGCGGTTGTTTGCAGACATTCTTTGGCAGACAGGGTGGTTAATCTACATGTCTGTAGATATTTTTTAGAACACTAAGAGTTCGCAGGGAAAATGTTTTTTGAGAGACACTGTCGTAGAGAAATATTTAGGTGTTTAGTCTCACAAATTAATCTGACACAAGACAATGGCCTTTCTACCAGACAAAGCAAATTTCACTATATGAGTGCATTTCTGTCTGATTTATTTGATTATCTTTTTCTTTAGTTACCATTCATCATCATCATCATCATCATCATCATGTCGCGTTGTTAGCACAAATTTTTCATGACTCATTCATTATCAGTCATCGCTCCCGGCAAGTACTCACTACACCCAGTTATCAACAAGAATTGCTATTGCCCTCATGCAAGCCCCAACCCTTTTGATCATATGGGTTGCTAGAGGCGGCGCGGCTGGGTCTACTGCCTGGGATGACGTTAAACTCTATCTGATGGTTGAGGTTCCCAGTTTTGAGTTTTGGGTAATGTGGAGCACCCCTTTATCACCATTACTCCCTGGACACTCTGACAGAGTGTAGTAACCTGTAGAGTCCCATCTATGGGTTTAAATAGAAAAATGCAATTTTATAAAAAAAATTGTTATCCATTAAGAATTTATTTATTTTCAAAACTTTATCGGCATTAAATGACCCACTGAAGGTTGATATGCCCGTAAACAAAACAACCAAAAGAAAACAAAAAACATAGAACTGATTAAAGAAGGTTTATTTCTGTCGGCCCATTTTCTGTGTGTCCATGGGTAGGCTTCCAACGAGAAACCTCCACTTTTGAGTTCGTATATCTTTTTATCAATAGTTAACAAACTTTTTTTTAATTCTAAAGTTGATGTAAATAAACACGAAATAATAACCAAAACACACCCATGTTATTGCTTTTATTTTTATGATATAACTACGTTAAACCGTTTCTTTACTTAAATATCAATGAGTCGTCGTGCGTGGCCTAAAGTCGTATCAGCCAGATAGCGAGAGAGTCTATCCCCTTTTTCCACTTTGCGCTAGAACCAAGGAGATTGGTTGGCTTTGAGCGAGCGCCACACATAACTTCAGCCCTCACTTTACCGCACCTATCCCTGTGCTCTCATACACTGAGTGGCGAGGGCGGTATCGAACCCGGAACTTTTGGTTCCTAGTCGGATGCTCTATTGGATTGAGCTAAGCTGATGAAATAAACACCAAATGTAATGAATACGCATGATGTTTTTGAGTTAAAATTTATATTTTTACTAGAAGCGGTTACCCAAGCGTCAATGGTAGAGAGGAGGGGACAAACATCTTTGGTGCAAGATGTATTTGTATATTTGGAATTTACAAATGCTGATCTGCTGCGGTAACAGTAACGAGCTGATGGTAGGTGTGGCGCTCCACCTTCAGATGCTTAAAACAATCTCCTTGGTCTAGCGCTATTGGAAAAGGGGAAGACTCTCTCACTGACTGGCTGATACCGACTTTAGGCGCCAATTCGACTTACAAATGCTGAACATTTTAGTTGGAATTTCAAGCTATCCCTAGATATTTTAATCTTTAATATCATTGATATGAATAAAATATTCATTAATTTTTTTACACAAAACCAAGAACCGTGAATATTTAATGTTTATATATATTTACTTGTTCGCTAACTTGTTTTTATTTTGTAGTTTCATCGGAACATACTACACACCAACTGTCCTTATATATGTATAGATGCACAAAAAACATGATTCGAAGCAGGAAGATCTTCCCTACATACGTGTGCATTTTACTCAGTCATTCACGTACAATCCACACACTTTCTTTTCAAAATAGATAGGACTGGTAATACATTTCCAAAGGTGCATGTTTGTGAGAAGTAACACGCATGTGAACGAATTAAACTTGTTTACCCAGCATATCCAAACTTCCGTTTGATGTCTTTTTTAAAAAAAAAAAAATTTATTAAAGTTTGTTTTCTTTGTGTTTAATAAATGTTTTCTTCTTCAGTCAATCTATTAACTGTGATAAAAAATGAAAGAGAAGAATTCGCAAAACACGTCAAGTATAATTGAAAGTTAAAATTGTTTCCTTTATTTTATTTTTTTGTCCGCTGCATTTGTAGTGTTTATACGTGTTCTTGATATTTTATGTTTGTATATGAATTAGATATATTTTTGTGCTGAGATTAAAATTTCCATTTACAGTGCTTAGCATTAGAGTAGGTTCGATTTTTCACTTTTAAAATATCAAATTCACTCTCTCTT
>CM042150.1:82934148-82946648 GCA_023376005.1 Doryteuthis pealeii
GGTAAATAGTAGGTGACTGTGCTATTTAACCTTTGGCTTAGGTAACCAGTCTAGGAGAAGGAAAACTCTGAATTCAAAACATGTTTAAACCCCGTTTAATAAATTGGACCTTGTGTCACACCCGCTGTGCGGGGGGGGAGCGGGTAAAACATACATACTACATTCTATTATGTATCCCCAGATATAGATACATAAATACGAAACATTTGAATTAGCGTAAATGGTTATCTTTGTAAGAAAATGGAATCGGACGTTCGAATTCAATTCGACGAGGCTGTTTGCGTTCACCTCGTGTTAATCCTTTTGCGGGAAAGGTCTGGATTCATGTTATTTCCTCTTCCAGATATGCGTTAAATAGGATGTATTTACAAACACCCCGCCACGAGGCAAGATGTGATGTTTACAATTTAGTGGCCATCCTTTAGACTTCAAGGGAAGAGCGCTTGTCCAGCGGTGATACTTTTGGTGTTAGCAGGAGCGCGATCCTTTAGTAAAAGAATCTTTTGGTTGTTCCTTTGCGTGCTCTCAGTTCCTTGCAAATCCTCGTCAATGATTGTAAATGAAACGTCTCTCAGTATCAGCGATTAAAGTAGTTAAACAAGCCACGTATGCCGGAGCTGGTGAGTTGCTGCAGTTTAAACATGTAAACTTCGCCTTAGTCTATAAATTTAAGTGGTGTATTGTAGCACACCTTATATTACCAAAAATTTTACGGAGGCGCGTGGTCTAATGGTTAGAGTCGTAGGAAAATGGATTCGTCAACCCGAGTTCAATTCCTTGACGAAGCTGTTTGAACTTCACATAGCGCTTAATACCCTTGGGAAAGGTATGAATCCAATTCTCCTTCCAGCTGACCATATATATATATATATATAATATATATATATATATATATAAGGGTCAGCTGAAAAAATTCGTAGGTTTACCAAGATACTCTCATTGAATCTGAGATATAATATGGGTTTATCTTAATATAAACCTTATTCATAAACATATTATAAACATAATAAATTTATTACCACGATTCTCCCTTGAAGGTCCACAGACTTCTTTCATCGATGTTGCATTACTTAACATCCCCACTGGTCAAAAAAGTCAACAGCAGATATGATATCATATGAACTTTTTCATCCCAGTATATATATATAATATATATATATATATATATATATATATGAAAAGTTTATTGCAGTACAGAATTAAAAAAGACGCGTAAAAGCATTATGGCATGTTGTAAAATAAATTGTTTGTTTTTTTCTTAAAAAGAAAAAGTAGGGTACCCTAAGTTCAGAAATTAAAATCAGAAATGATTTTCTTTTTTTTCGCCTCAATGCTCCTCAGAGAAAAAAATTACATTGAAAGATGGTAATGTAGTTTAGTTTTTTGTTGTAGACAACGGTAATAGTCAGAAGCAATGAGAAAAAAGGGAATTTTTTTCTCAATAAGACAGAGAATTCGTAAATATAACCGTATTATATTAATATATTATAATATAATATATTATATATATATATATATATATATTATATTGAGGTTATTTCATAGTGATCACCACCATTGTCAATGGATGGAGACTAAAGGAGAATGAAAGAATAGGAAAAAAAATTGTCTTATTGATAAAACAAGGGGCCCTTTCGCGGTGATTTTCAAGTTTTACACCCGGAATCGATTAAAACTCAAGTTGTAAATTAATTACGACATGAATGGATATAGAATTAAAGGCTAAGGGATAAGGACTAAAAAATCGCCAAAACAATTCCAGGAAATTAAAACTTGGGATAAAAAATGTTTTGCTTATAATGTTATTATTTTATTATCAATTATATTATGAATCAAGTTATTTTTGTAAAACAAAAATCGGACACTAAAACACAACAGCCCAAAAAACCCCCAAAAAAACAAAAAGCAAAAAACCACACACATGCACGCACATACTCACACACTAAAAAAAAAAAAAAATGCAGATACCTAAGAAAGAAGCGGGAACATTCTTCTTCTCTCTCTCCTTCCTCATGTTGTAAAATCTTTGGTTTTTGCTAAAATAATTTTTTTTCTTCTGATAAGCCTAATCTTATAGCGAAACATGTTGATGTAATTTTCCGTATTTCTTCCTTTTCACACCCACATCCACACACCCATGCTCACACACCTACACCACATATGCACAGACACACACACACACACACACACACACACACACACACACACCACATATATATATAATATATATAATATATTTAAAATAAATAAACAAAAGACTTATAGATCTTGCATTATAGACTATTTCAGGGAGCTTAGACAAAAATGTCTATTCTCCCGACTCATCAGATGGCTAATGATGAATTCTTATTTTTAAGGCATTTGAAACAGATTTTTTTTTTTTTTTTTTTTTTTTTTTTAAATTGACCTGTCCTGCTCAGCTGTAGAGTAATAAAAATAGGGAATAAAACATACAAAATAATAGTAAACAATAATAAACCAAAGACATCTGACCGCTTGTCAGTAATTTGTTGGGGTTGGGTATAGTCTGAAGCGGATATGGAAAGAAAGGAAAATAAATTAAGTCAAACAAAAACTACTAAATAAATGAACAGGGTGTCCCTGAATTCTGAATTAATTGAATTAAACAGTAACTCCTAACAAATTACTGACAAGCGGTCAGATGTCTTTGGTTTTATTATTGTTTACTATTATTTGTATGTTTATTCCTATTTTTATTACTCTACAGCTGAGCAGGACAGCGTCAATTTAAAAAAAAAAAAAAAAAAAAAAAAAAAAAATCTGTTTCAAAATGCCTTAAAAATTAAAGAATTCATCATTAGCATCTGATTTGATGTCGGGAGAATTAGGACATTTTTGTCTAAGCTCCCTGAAATAGTCTATAATGCAAGATCTATAAGTCTTTTGTTATTTATTTAAATATATATATTATATATATATATATATATGTGTGTGTGTGTGTGTGTGTGTGTGTGTGTGTGTGTGTGTGTCTGTGCATATGTGTGTAGGTGTGTGAGCATGGGTGTGTGGATGTGGGGTGTGAAAAAGGAAGACAATACGGAAATTACATCAACATTTTCGCTATAAGATTAGGCTTATCAGAAGAAAAAAAAATTATTTAGCAAAACAAAGATTACACATGAGAAGAGAGAGAGAGGAAGAATGTCGCTTCCTTTTCTTTAGGTATATCTTGCATTTTTTTTTTTTTTTTTAGTGTGTGGAGTATGTGCGTGCATGTGTGTGGTTTTTGCTTTTTGTTTTTTTGGGGTTTTTTTGCTGTTTGTGTTTTAGTGTCCGATTTTGTTTTACAAAATAAAACTTGATTCATAATAAATTGATAATAAAATAATACATTATAGCAAAACATTTTTTATCCCAAGTTTTAATTCCTGGAATTGTTTTGGCGATTTTTTAGTCCTTATCCCTTAGCCTTTATTCTATATCCATTCATGTCGTAATTAATTTACAACTTGAGTTTTAATCGATTCCGGGTGTAAAACTTGAAAATCACCGGACGAAAGGGCCCTTGTTTTATCAATAAACAATTTTTCCTATTCCTTTCATTCCTCCTTAGTCTTCCATCCATTGACATGGTGGTGATCACTATGATAACCCTCAATATAATATATATATATATATATTATATATATATATATATATATATATATATATATACGGTTATATTTACGAATTCTCTCTGTCTTATTGAGAAAAAAAATTCCCTTTTTTCTCATTGCTTTCTGACTATTCCGTTGTCTACAACAAAAACTAAACTACATTACCATCTTTCAATGTAATTTTTTCTCTGAGGAGCATTGAGCGAAAAAAAGAAAATCATTTCTGATTTTAAATCTAACTAGGGTACCCTTACTTTTCTTTTAAGAAAAAAACAAAAACAATTTATTTTACAACATGCATATGCTTTTACGCGTCTTTTTTAAATTCTGTACTGCAAATAAACTTTTCATATTATATATATATATATATATATATATATATATATATACTGGGATGAAAAGTTCATATGATATCATATCTGCTGTTGACTTTTTTGACCAGTGGGGATGTAAGTAATGCAACATCGGATGAAAAAGTCTGTGGACCTCAAGGGAGAATCGTGTATAAATTTATTATGTTTATAATTATGTTATGAATAAGGTTTATTAATTAAGTATAAACCATATATACTCCAGATTCAATGAGAGTATCTTTGGTAAACCTACGAATTTTTCAGCTGACCCTTATATAATATAATATATAATATATATATATATATATATATGGGTCAGCTGGAAGGAGAATTGGATCATACCTTTCCAAGGTTTAGCGCTATGTGAAGTTCAAACAGCTTCGTCAAGGAATTGAACTCGGGTTGACGAATCCATTTCCTACGACTCTAACCATTAGACCACGCGCCTCCGTAAAATGTTTTGGTATATAAGGTGTGCTACAATACACCACTTAAATTTATAGACTAAGCGAAGTTACATGGTTTAAACCTCAGCAACTCACCAGCCGGCATACGTGGCTGGTTAACTACTTAATCGCTGATACTGAGAGACGTTCATTTACAATCATTGACGAAGGATTTGCAAGACTGAGGAGCACCAAGGAACAACCAAAAGATTCTTTACTAAGGATCGCGCTCTGCTTAACACAAAGTATCACCGCTGGACAAGCGCTCTTCCTTGAAGTCTAAAGGATGGCCACTAAAATTGTAACATCACATCTTGCTCGTGCGGGGGTGTTTGTAAATACATCCTATTTAACCATATCTGTGAAGAGGATAACATGAATCCAGACCTTTCCCAAAAGGATTAACACGAGGTGAACGCAAACAGCCTCGTCCAGAATTTGAATTCGGAACGTCGATTCCATTTTCTTACAAAGATAACCATTACGCTAATCAAATGTTTCGTATTTATGTATCTATATCGGGATACATATATATGAATGTATGTATGTATGTATTTACCCCTCCCCCCCCCGCACAAGCAGGGGTGTGACACAAGGTCAATTTATTAAACGGGGTTTAACATGTTTGAATTCAGAGTTTTCCTTCTCCTAGACTGGTTACCTAGCCAAGGTTAAATAGCCCAGTCCACCCTACTATTTACCCATAGCTGGAGGTGATTAGTTGGATGCATATCTTTCCCAAGGGCATTAGCTAGGTAGTCCCAAAATTGGCCTAAAAATGCATTTTGACCAAATGACTATAGCCCCCCCCCCCCCCTACAGAAAAATAATTTACCAAAAATTCAGGGAATTATCGGATTTTAATGAATTTTTCAGTGTTTATTTATCAATGAATGATCTTTATAATGCATTATTTATTTTATTTCAAAACTTTCTCATTTTTTTTTCAGGCCACTTAATTTTGACCCCCCCCCCTTACTTTGGGGGTGTAAAATATTGGCGAGTTGGTCCTTGATTGATACTAATTACAGTAGAAATAAAAAGATAAAATACCGAAGTTGTAAATAGAAAAACAAAATTTAAGTGGACTATTTTATAAGAATATAAGTACCGAAAATTGAAAAATAAAATGTAAAAAAATAATAAATAATCAATTTTTGGAGATTTCTTTTTTACTCATTTCGGTAATTATTTAATTGGCTATTATCTTATAAAAGAAAAAAATTATACATCGATATTTTTCTGCTTAAAAAAAAGGGGGGGGCTACATTTTCAATAGAGTTTTTCTTCAAAACCTATACTTTGTTTGACTAAAATAAGGTTTGCATTAAATAGATATTTATTTCTAGAATCTAAAAATATAACATTTTAAACTTAACATCAGAATATTTTTATTTTAAATGAATTTTATATATCAATTTTTCATAGAAAAAATATCAATTAAAGTTTTCAAATAAAATAACTGATGCATTATAAAATTCATTAATTGATGAATCAATACTGAAAATTGCCAATCAAAATTGGAAAATTCACTGATTTTTGGTAATTTTTTTTTTTTTTTTTTTTTTTTGCAATCGCGAATGTTACATTAATTTGTAAACAAGCCATTACAAAACCATTAAAAAGAGCTAAAATGGCCGAATGGATCAAAATTGACAAAAAAATGATTTTAAATGTATTAAAAATAAATTGCATATGTAATGATATTTTTTCTTTTTTTAATGATGGCCATTATATTACTACTTATCGTTTTAGACAAAAGTTTGACCTTGAATAATAGATTTAATTAATTTTAATTCGTTTTAAAAATGAATTGCAGACGAATTTTTGGGACTACCTAGCATTAGCGTTATGTGAAATGCAAAAAGCCTCGTCCAGGATTTGAACTCGGGTCGACGTGTCCACTTCCTACGTCTCTAAGCATTACACCACGCACCTCCAACTGAATGTATCTACGTAAGTAAAAACCCTTTTAGAAAAATCGTTTCCAAGAAGAGACAGAAAAATAACAAAAATCCAAACTGATTTGCTTTGTCAGAGTTAAAGTTTTTGGCGCTTAAATAGCGGAAATTTTCAATATTCTTTTCTCGTTTAGAAAACTTGTTTTTTGCTGTGAGGCAACAATTATAAATGGATGCCGCAGTGGCGCCATTAAAATATTGCGAGATTCTTACTAGCAAGAAAGTCTATAGAATTCTTTTAAAATTGGCAATTGGCTCCGTGTTTAAAATATGAATGACTAAATTCTTTCTTCACCGGACCCGCATTGTCGGCTGGGACGACAGACTACACCGACTGCACATCTGCAGAGGGATAACACTCCCCCAATGGGGGCACCTGTTAGCCATGGGTGGCGACCCGTGATGCTTAAGGATTGAACCCAGGTGACTGAGCAGTCCATGATCTGCGACACTCAGGCCCTTACTTAGGCTAGACGGGCGTTCGGAGTGGCCCCCTCCGATCAATCGGCTGGTCATGCCAAACCCTAGTACCTATATGATTGCCCCAACCCTATTGCCCTTATGGCAAGCCCCAACCCTTTTTATCACATGGGTGCTAGAAGGCGGTGGCTGAGGGTCTTCATGACCTGGGAATGACGTTAAACTCTATCTGATGGTGAGGTTCCAATTTTGGAGGTCAGGTAAATGTGGAGCACCCCTTCATTACCATTGTTCCCTGGTCCAATCTCTTACTTCTTCTCTTTAGGTGCCTTACAGCCAACTATTAGCTCGTTTGCAAACTGCTACCACTTCTAGCAACCAACTACTTCTTTATACCCCAGACTCAAACCCCCACAGCCCATCTTGCGAACAACCACAATGAACTGTTAGAGCAGGGGAGACCTAGTCTAGCCTCGCACCCTAGTCCAATGGCCAACACAGTCGCCATTGCTCTAACGCCTGACTACTCTCCGGAATATATGAGATCTTGATTTCCAGAAAAGAAAACCGCTATTTCAGCGTGAACTTCCCAGAACTTAAGTTCATTAAAATAGATAATAGACATATTTTACACCAAAGATCGGTCGATTTATAGAGTTTTTTAAAAATCCCAAAATAAAAAGTTCCCTAATTGTCCAGTAGTAAATCGGCCAAAAGTCTGAACGTAGAGAGCATGTGGCAAAGCGATCAGGCTGTTTGCCGAACAGGGTTACTCCTAACTCTGCAGGGCCTAACGCCAACTCGCACCATATGCTGCGAATTGGCAGATAGATATAACTGAAATCTCTTTCCAAGTAGTACATTTCAATTTAAAATTAATCATTTTGACGGCTTTATATAAATTACGTTTCTCAATATCGAGTCGGTCTTTTTATAATAAAATTATTGGCTAAAATGCCATTACACGACAGTAGTGTTGTATACCCACATTGAACATCGTACATCGAACATCGGGTAAATAAACGGTGAATGAGAGAGTATTACTTCAGATGGGGTTCTTCAGCGAGAGAGAGAGAGAGAGAGAGAGAGAGAGATTAGAGAGAGACAGAGTAGCGAGACTTACTTTGTTACTTCATTTCTGCTTAACTACTTCTGCTAATTTCTCGCTATCTTCTCTGGCTGTCATCTTGTCTGCTAGTTGGGTTCTTCTAACTACTTCTTTTTAATTAAGGGCTTCTTTTTCCTGAGCAACGAGCAGTAACGTAGGAATTGGTAGTGGGAGGTAGTAAGAATTGGTAGTGGGAGGTAGTAGGAATTGGTAGTAGGTTCAAACAATGATAGCAGTAGAGATAATAATAATTGGAAACCTCCTTTTTACGATATATATATATATATATATATATATATATATATATATATATATATATATTGGTGCATCAAGGGTTGCCACAAACCCAATCAACGACCGACCTCAGGAATTTTGAATTCAGAGTTATCCCTCTCCTAGACTGGTTACCTACCCAAGGCTGAAGACCCCAGTCTGCCCTACTATTTAACCCATAGCTGGAGGGAGAATATATGGATTCATACCTTTCCCAAGGCTTGATGCACCAATTCTTTCCTATCGACTGTGCCAAAAAGTGTGGATGGTCCAACACAAGCTTTCACCACTATAAACAATACCTGTGTGGGAGTTCATTGTGTGTATGAACCCTCATACGTCGAAAATCGATGGGAGAGTCCATTTATATATATATATATATATATATATATATATATATATATATATATATATATATAAATCGTAAAAAAGGAGGATTCCAATTATTGTATTTCTAATTAAAACAAAATGAATCAGTGCATTAAAAAAACACATTCCTCCTCTATTTCAGACTATTTATCTTCTGCATAATTAACGCCGGTGGTGATGTTTTTCAAGATTTGTCATTCCGCTATTTTTTTCTTTCTATCTCCTTCTTATCAAATCGTTTACATTTCTTCTACCCAAAAGCAAAAAACTATAACAAAATCTTTTAAAAAACTGGAGTTGAGTTACTTTTTAGATTTAGCATTTTATAACTACAGGAAAATGCTTATTCTAAAAAGCAACAATTATAATATAGGGTAAAATTAGTTGAAGAATAATTAAGGTTCCAATTACCGTCAAACTGGAAAGACAAGGCAACAAACGATTGTAACTCAAATACAAACTCGAATGCTACAAAGTCCACTGCAAAATGACAAAGTATATATAAGACTCCACAATGGATCATTCTTGATTCCTATTTATACCAGCTGTCTTGGACACTGCTTGAGTTGGACTTAGTAAGCTGTTGTTATTAAAACCAACAGTAGACTAACTGACTTCAATACTAGTAATAAAATAATAATATTGAAAAGGTTTTATTTCTCGGAATTTTTTAGCTGTACACCAGTTACAGGTTAGCGGAATGAGAACAGGATACCCCCTGGACTAAATATAGGGTTAGGTTCAAATTTCGCGATGGCTCCCGATTACGACAAGAAGGTTCCTGAGTCCCAAAAGAAGGTTCCGAGTCAGAGAAAGTTCCCGAGACCGACAAGAAATACCTGAACAGGCCGGAGGGCACATCGGCCAAAACGTTGTACAGATAACAATGAAGATGAGGACAATAGTCCGAATAATTTAAATAATACTAATGCCTTAAAGACATCTTACATTTTTTACAAGTTTTCCATAATGAGATTTGTTGGATGAGGATGGTATTTTTAGTTATTTGAAAAAAATCATTTTAAAATGACTTTTCTTTCTATAAGCATCAGATGGGATTTTTGTGGTTTGGTTTTGACCTTATTTGAAAAGGATGAATTCTGAGGTGAAAGGAACTTTAAATATCCGATCAGACAGGTAAAAAAATACAAAGTTCGAATAGAAGGTTTCTGAGTCTGAAAAGAAGGTTCCCAAGTCCGAGAAAGTTCCCGAGTCCGACAAGAAATACCTGAAGAAGGCCGGAGGGTACATCGGCCGAAACGTTGTACAGATAAAAATGTAGATGAGGACAATAGTCCGAATAATACAAATAATACTAATTATCAAGCCTCGTCTAAAAAATTCAGAGAAATAGTTTTCGTTTTGTATTGTTCTTAATTCAATAAATTCTCATATAGAATATGAAAGTGATAGTAATTTATTTCAGAATGTAATTCATAGTTTGAGCAATTATCATGTATGTATTCCGTGAAATTCCTCCAGATACATTTAGTAAATGATAATTTGTAACATTTTAGGTAACTGGCAATGAGCCAAGGAAAACCAAGATCATGTGTACAACAGAATTTCCTACATAGCATTTTTAAAATACATACAGAGAGAAAGAAAAAAAGAAAGAGAGAGACGAGGGATATTTTGTTTCTGTTTCGAGATATTCCTTATATACAACTGAAAAGGGAATCCCGTGGTGCATTGGCTAACGTGCTGGACTACGACATGGTAGTAAGGTTGAGACCCACTGTTCTAAACCATCATCATCATCAGGTCGCTGTGGTCCTATGCTAGTCACGGTACTTGATATGATGAATTAGTTCCATGACTACCACATGTATATCCGATCAGCTGCTCTTTCGATGCCCTCTATGCCCACGTTGTGTTCACTTGGCTCGCAGAACTGGGATCGATGCAACTTGGTCGGAGCATCTTTGGGTTGACAAATTAGTGGAAATGAGATAACACACCGTTAACAATAACATATATTATCATATATAATGATGAGTATGTTTTGTACACTAGGTCGGAGAGAAAAGACAGGGGAGCTTTGTCTGGCGTTTTGTTTTATGCTAATTAGCATTGAGGGATTCAGCAAATTTAGACATAGTTCTTTATGGAGTTATTCTTGGCGGCAAGGTCTATTTCTTCTAGTGGCAATTTTCTTATTTGGCCCTGTGACAAACTTCCTTCTGGTGATATGATCTCTGACTAAATGTTGACAATTCAGAGCATCTCTTTTATAGAAAATTGTGGCTATTTTTGTGATCGGAATAAGGTCAGCAGGTGCTAACCGCTAACCCCCAAAACAAGGCTACCCCTCTGACATAAACCTTCTTATATATCCGATACAACAGATTGGCTCAAAGTGTCCATGTCTATTTCAATCGTATATAAATTTTAACAAATAAGCTGTGGTTTAAGCCGTACGCAACGAAGAACATCTTCATGCGTGAAAAAAAAAACATTAGGTAATCTGTGAGAATTATCCCCCCCCTCTTTCTATAAGCTGATAGCGAGTTGGTGAGGTGGTCGCCGACTGGGTTGTCCCATTTCCCTCTCTTGAAGCTGACACCCCCTTGTTGTGGTTTATACCAAGGCCTTACAAGTTCGGCTGCGAGGGGGGTGAACTGTAAAAGCTGAAAGCGAGTTGGTTATACGTGCAATTCCACATTACTTCTTTCCCCTCAACTAATTGACCTAGTACGAGTAACAGTGGGTCGCGTGGTTAGCTGCAAAGCCCACTAAATTTCGCAACCACTTTATTTACCTGGTCTGGTGGCTACCCCACTAAAGCTCACTACTAGCCCCTCCCCGTTTCTCTTCGACTAAAATCCATTTCTTTACTGAAAAGCGCTTCGTCGTCGACTGCTTCTGCTGCTGTTCACTTGTTATTTTATGGGTATATTAGCCAACCATCCGGGCACATCAGTCGAACCTCGTGTCCGTCCAGTGCCCAAAACGCATTGTTTTTGCATGCGGGAGGACGCGAGTTCGATCCAGGCAGGCAAGACAATGTCTTGCTCTTTTTCCTTTATCGTTCTCCGTCACAATATTCAATTTATTTTTAATACATTTTAAACAATAAATTTGCCCCAAAAAGGGCTAATTTTACTATTTCGGCTGAACTGAAATGAAATACACTTATCAATATTTTAAAACATTTTAAAAGTTTCTTCTTAGAAATATATAACCAAAAAACTTAAACACAATGTATAAATAATTTATTCACACATTCGTAACTTTTTAGTCATGTCCAATTTTTTATGAAAAAAATGAAAATAATGTTGTTTCAATGACGAATAAATTGTCTAATGGCAGTAGAGATATTTTCCCGCCAAATATTCCGAATATATGGATTAACCAAAGTTTTGGTTTACTACAATTTTTTTTATTTATATCTACTATTTGTATTTAAAAGATTATCAGGGAAAATAATTATGTACCGATATTTCTTCTGCTTTTGAATTACTTTAAATTTATTTAATAAAATAAATTTAATTTAATAAAATTAATTTTATTTAATAAAATAAATTTATTTAATAAAATAAATTTAATTACTTTAAATTTATTTAATAAAATAAATTTAATAAAAATATTAATAAAAATAAAATTAATAAAAATAGTTAATAAAAATATTGAAGTAAATCTTAATGCTATTCAATTATTATGTGAAAATTAAACATTCATACACACACACTCACACAGACACACACTCACACACACACACACATTCTTAGAATAGAATCCGCGAATTTAAAAGTTGTATTTTTACATAAAGTTTAAATAAAGAATCATGTATTACAATTTTATACGGTTTTTTTTTTTAGTTTTTCATAGAATACACAAATAATTTACTTACTATTAAAACATTTTCTGCTATGGTAAAATAAATAAGTTAAACTAAAAACATAAACAAGATTCACGACTTCTAGAAAAAAAAAATGTTGATTTTTTTTATT